>NDFZ01004909.1:100442-167125 GCA_002192655.3 Mamestra configurata
TCACCACCAGGCCCGGGTCGATGGCGCGTTGTGTTTCACGCGCGCCTCAAAGAGATGTCAGCAAAAAAAAAAAAAAAAAAAAGGGCCAGAGCCTGCCAGGGTTGCGGAATTTGTTCGAAAGAGTCACCGCGGCCCTGGAAAGCAAAGGGCTTTAGAAAGAACACGGATGGGTTTTAGTCAGTAAAAGTCTGACACGCCCTTCCGCTCCACCCAGAGCGGAAGAAGCCATTTGATGATTTCCCATCCTTAAAAAAAAAAAAAGTTATTTGTAAGTTTACTTAATTTATTTTAAAAATGTGTGAAAAAGTAGATTAAGCTTTTACTTATATTTTATTTTAAACTTTGGCAGTTTATTAAAATAAAATACGTAATTATTTTCAAATAAATTGTAAACCCAATTGTATAGAAAAAACTTTAATCTGATACTAAACTAAAAACATTGCTCGTGCCTTTAAATAAAATAGATGAAAAATTCCCGTAATTACACACCTAAAACAAGGCGAAATTACAATCAACAATAGACAGTAAAACCGCCACAGAATGCCGCAGGCTAACCCTCTAAATACCGAGGCGTAATACAATTTTTCCAAGAATGCAACTTACCCCATTTGGGGGCTATTACTGTGGACTACAAACGATCCCATTTCACTTGACCTTGGATTTACGTTAGCCCGTATTGTATGAAATTGTACTGAGGTTTTATTTTATTTGGATATTTCGGTCTTTATAAAATGAAACAGCTTTTTTTGACTAGTTTACTGATAATATGCACGAACGATATTTAGAATACTTTCATAGAGCAAAAGGAGTGGAATTTACTACCAGTGTCTGTGTTTCCTGACAGCACCCGGAGAACTTTAAGTAAAGAGTGAATATGGAACTTCTAGGAAAGCGTGCTCCATCATTAACCACAATATAAGCATATTATAATTAATGCGAAAGTAGCCCCGTCTGTCTGTCTTTCTGCCACTTTTTACTTTTTCACATCTTAATGGCTCAACCGTCTTGGATGGCACAAGGCACACGAGTAAATCAAGTCCTGAATTTGATATAGAATAGTTTTATTCTCAAGAAAGACAAGATGTCTCTTGTCCGTTCTATGGAGGTTCTTGTCCGTTCTATCGAGTTTCTTGTCCGTTCTTCTTCATGAGAATCTACTTTTTGCCAATGGACAACTAGAGTCACAATAATATTTTATTTTCAAACTGTAAATGTGACGTTCAAAAGTGCCTTTTAATGGTCTAGTTCAAATAAATGAATTGACTTTGACTATGTTTCTTTGGTATAATTTTCGTTCCTTTGTTGAAGGCGCTGGCAAACGCTAGAAGAAATATATAAACACAAACAGACTGAACATTACAAAAAACACCTGGAACTTTCTAGGTAATCTTACAATTTTTAGTTTGGCAGTAAGAAATAAACTTTTTTTAAACTACCCCTGAGCGGTTCAAGTTTGTTTGCGAACAAAGTCAAGGACACCAGCTCCTTACAGACAAAGACAAAAGTATTATTCGCTTAACTTTTTAGTATGATTGACAGGAAAAAAATAGTAGAACTTAAGCGATATCAGATAAAGTAAAACTATTCAAACTTCAGCGACAATATCCTCAAGGCAAAGACGTTGATTAATGACTTTATCAATTGAGGTCGCAAGTTAAAATCTAGCGTCAATGAATTATTGTGGTGGAGTTGCTTCACGACAGTTGGAGACGAGCTTCGATTAATAGGTGTATGAGACATGTCATAAAAAAAAAAACAAGAAGATCTAACAGCAGTCTTGCTAAGCTGCATCGAGACTGGAAGCTGACTCCAACGTTAATAGGAAATGTTTTGGAAGATTGTTATTTTGATTGCAAAGTGATTGCAAATTGAGAATTGTGAAGCGTGCTCAATCTCTGTTCAATTTTAAAACTTTGGTCAAAAACCACTACATCTCCCTTTAATTGTTTTTTATTAGAGTTCTCTGCTTTTGTTTCATAATTATTATTGTATATATTAAACGATTATTTATTTATTGTATATATTTATGGTACAAATAAGACTACCTACAGTACTGTCTTTCCTTTTCTCTCTAAAATCCATTCAAAGGTTGTCTTGAAAAGATCGCTTTTAGCGATAAGGCCGTCTATTGTAATCACTAATCACCCTATGTAATGTTTTTCTCATCTATATTTTCTGTAACTTATATGGTGTATATAATGAAGAGTATTCTATTATATTCTATTCTATAACATATATCATCACTCAATTTGCCTAGCCTTTTCCGAACTATGTTGGGACCGGCTTCCAGCCTGACCAATTGCAGCGGTATTTTATATGCAGCGACGGTCTATCTGCCCTCTGCGAGCTAGTAACTGGATACCACAATACTTCTTTAAAAAGCTGGCTGTCAGATTTTTGAGTTTTTGACTAACCGCTATACGATAGTGATGATAAACGGCTCACCATGTTTTTCTAGCCACGAACGGTCTTGGTATGATTGAATAATCCACACCTGGACCAACCTTGCAAAGCATTGCTTAACTTTAAAGTTCAACCCGTAGAAGCAGAGCCCCACTCACTTCAATCACTCTTGAATGTAAAAGTGAAAAATATCGCCCCCAATTGGGCCACCAATCAATATCCCGTCAAAACCAATTTGAAGATACGCCTTAAAGATTTACTACACATAATTATTTTTAAAGCTCCTGTAATAAACTGTTAATGTATTCTATCATCCCGAATGGCCGTTGAAACGTAGTAAAATATAAGCTCCCATCAAAATAACAGTCTATATCACACCTGATTTTACAGGGCACTCGCGTACCATCTATCTTAAGACTCATAAACTTTAATGTCGACCATAATACAAAGCTGGGGTCACATCTTTACACCCCAATCTTACACTTAAGCATTTAACATTAACATAACTGAGTATAAACGATGAATTAGCACTTCGAGTGGCTAATTAAGATCAACGCGATTCACGGCAAGAGAAAAAAACACTTTTTTTTTTTACAACTTTTAAAAATTAGGCTTTAATTTCGCGCCATTTGCCATCCCCCGTCTCAGGGCATTTGTCACTTCCTCGAATGAAGAATGGAAAGATTTCTGTTGTTTTTTTCCCCCTCGTCAGCCTTTCGTTTTTGTTCGAATGGACAAATTAGCTCTTTTGTTTTTGGCCCGTTTGGAATTTCAAAAGAGTTCGACGCCGGAATGTTTTTGCGGTCGCAGCGGACGGGTTAAGTTGAAAACGTATTGCGTTTTTGATTGGCCGTGTTTGTTCGATTGTTTGATTTGAATTTTTTCCCAATTGAGAATTTACCTTGTTTCCCGATTCAAAGGGAAAGTAATCAGATCTGAACCATTTTGTCTGTCTGAGTACCTTTCAATGCATTGTTTGTATGATCCATACAAACAGTGTTTTGGACTCTTGTTTTACAATTATTACGGGGAATGGTATTATTAATTTCGAAGCGAACCCTGTGAATTTAATAAACAAGTATTGTTTTTGTTTCGATTTTCATATCAACATTAAAGATAACATTGTCGTTATTAATGTAATGTAATTAACTTGTTAATACCGGAGATACTGTCACAGCTGTCAGCAAAATGTAATTCATTAATGCGTAGGTATTATTATTTGTAGATATGATGCGGTACAGTCAAAATCAGAAGTGAGATATGAAGATTTTATTATTATTTTCAAAGACAGATTTATAGTATAGTAATATTTACAATACGGTAATATTATTTTGACGAATTGTACTGATCGCTTTACACAACACCAGCATTATGATAATAAGACAATTTATTGTATTAAAATATTTTTTACTAGTGGAATAACGATTCAATTTGCTTGAAAGTTTTCCTGATCAACCGCGTTCAAAACGGATTTGGTCTGTCACAATGACATGACAAAACAATCATAAATTGATCAATCTACCTTTAATATATGTATTTCAACAAAGTTGAAAACGACCATGTTCTTACGTGGAAATAACTGTGTAGCTGTGTGTGTAACTGAAATCACTGCTCAAACTCAAATTAACTTTCTCCAAACAAAAAAATGAAATACTCTATATAATTTTTCATTCAATAAAAGTAAGCTTATCACCAAAAGTAACAAGTCGACTGACATGCTAACTTGACATTATTTGCTCCAACAAGATGTGACGTTAGCAACAAGATTTATCGTTTTTAATTTCATTTTTTTATCAGTAAAAAACTTTTGCTCTCCAAGATAAGGGTGACAGAATTAAATTTATGACGTAAATTAGTTTTCGCGGCGAGTGTACATGTTTTGGTGAAGTTAGGGGTGTTTTGCTGAAATGTTGAGCGCACTTTTTTTTAATGCACCCCAGTTTATTGTACGTTTCGTAATATTTAAGCGGTTTTTAGAAATTAAACGAGGAATTTGGGAACTTTCTCTGGCAAATTCGGCAAGTCAGGATATTATAGGCACTCGTTTTATATCCCGACTATTCGTGGGTACTTAGCACCTCTCCTCTGCATCTATTGTACACGCAGACAAAGCTTGGGATTATCTGCCAGTACACAGCATTTGTGTGACTACCACATATAAAACGACAGCCATCAAATGAAGAGAGAACAGCCGGTCGATTCTGTAAACATGTCGAAGTGAAGGCTTGGGTGAAGTGATCACGAGGTCAAAAAAAGTCAAAAGTGATCACGGAGTGACCTGTCAATCCAAATAATCAAAATGGAATGACAGCTCATTCCGTGATCACGTGACATCTTGATTGTATGGATAGACAGCTCACCTCGTGATTACTTCACCCAAGCCTTCACTTCGACATATTTACAGAATCGACCGGCAGGTCCGTTTTGAATTCGCTCAATACATAATATAAAACCGCTCTCTATCAGGCAAGATCGTGGTCTAGTTTATCGTGAAAAAATCTTTTCAATGTCAACCGTCCGTTAAAGCAACAGTATTTCTTTTGAGAGTGTCTTAGCAGATTTATCTCAGTTGAAAGAAATACTTACACCTGTCGCTTCTCATGTCTCAATAAATATAACTTATCTGTTTCAATAAAAACCGAGTTGTTACCGTATTTATTATTTTCGTTTCCTAAAGGTATTCAGTGCTTTGATTGCCCTGAACAAGTTTGAACAGGAAAACATAAAAGTTAAGTGTCACATGCATGTTACGGAACAGGTACACATATTATAAAGCGTACTGCCTTGCTTTGACAAACGGATTTTGTGGAAAATGTTCAGAAAAAGATTTCACAGTTGAGGCCAATTTTTAGATTGCATGTGATTGATATCGTAATGCAATAAACGGACAGAACTGCTCAGGAGTGCTGAAAAGATACTTTCTAGATTGAAGACGATCTAAAAAGTGTCTTGTTAAATAACGAGTCATAAATAAGTCTCCACGCAATGGGTGCCAGAGGATGGACGGCGTCGCCGAAGCCGGCCTAGTCAGCGGTGGCGAGATGATTTAAAAGCACACGGCGAAGGCTGGTTCGAAGTAACGCAAGAAAAGAATGTCTGGAAGGATATGGGGAAGGCCTTTGCCCAGCAGTGGGACACAATAGGCTAAGAAAAAAAAATGAACCTCGATGCTATAACATATTTTTTAATGAATAGTTACTGTTCATTTAAAAATATTTTGTAACACCGAGTTGCCGTGTCTAGCTATACCTCTGTTAAACCCGCGATGGTTCGTATAACTATATTTATACGTTCAACATATGCTTGTGAATACTGTTCTTAGGTAATAAACGGAAAAAAAAACAAAGTTTTATTTTTTATTATTTTTTTTTTATTTAATATGGGTTTGCTCTTGACTCTAGTCTAGGTCATAGATGACAGAGACAAAGTCAACGATGGAGCAAGCTTACCCAGAAGAAGCCTGTTCACTCTAATTTTGAAGAGATTAGGGTTGTATGCGTTCGGAAACACAGACGCAGGCAGAGAGTTCCACTCCTTTGCTGTAATTCAAACAAAAGAACAACCGTTCCTAAAATCGGGGTCACCTGCCAGTCTGACCGGATGCAGACAAGTACCGGCGGCATTTTCATACAGCGACTGTTTAAACTGACCTAAGACTGACCTGAACAACCTAGAAAATGGGTAACACAATACTCCCTGGTATAACTGTGGTCAGATACACTGGCTTTCGACTATTCGTCATGACTGTCAAAGATCTGGTAGATGCAGCCAGGAGCAACAGTGTAACGTGTTTTTCGAGGCACAGAGAAATTTCGGTACATTAAGATGGTACCCATCCACAGACAAACCTTGGCAAGCATTGCTTAACCTGGAAGATCAGACCGTCTGGCTATTATTATTAAGCTCCACAACAAAACCAGTTAAGCCTATGTGGGGTAGATTTTTGAAACGGGACAGTAAGGGCAAGTAAGTACCTTAACCGTTATAGTTGCAGGAAAACGTTCCAAGGAGACCATCCTTAACTTTTTGAGATATTTTAAAGTGCATTAACAGATTTTAAAATTAAAGTTATTTTATACTTAGTATTTTTTTTTTTTATTTGGAAGCCGGTAGTATTTTTTGTAAAAAGTTTTTTAACCACTGATTTAGTTCCCGAATACAATTTAATGGTCACAGCAGCCTACCAATACAACACAGCCACCTATACTATTTAGGCAAGATAAATATTAGCTAACCAGTGTCCACGGGCGCTAATTGCGTTGACCTCACTAAAACAAGCTTCACAAACGCTTTGAAATTACGTCAATCATTGATAAAATCCGCCCGATCTGATGAATGTTTGAACTGTGAAGGGAGATCTATAGTAAACTGCGATAAGCTGGGTTGATTCATTGATTGAATATTCAACGTGTAACATAATAAATGCAATACCTTCTAAGGGGTCATTTTACATTGTCAAACCTGAAATCGCGAAAAAAAATTAGCTATTCAGTATATTCTGGCGAGTTATGCGCACAGAAATGTATGGTGGAGTCGGTTTTTTTCGCGATTTCAGTTTTATTTATTTATTTCATTTTAGGAAAACTTACAGCTAAACAAATACTAACAAAATATGGCCAATTACAAGTTTCCACATGTATCACTCACACACACACATACACACACACACCCTCACACATGTATTGGTCCCAGACTAAAAGTTACTCATAATGATGAGTACAATGACCCCTTAAGAGGTATTGCGTTTATTCTGTTACACGTTGTATTATATAGAGAGATAGATATATTCAATAATATTATCAATCGATTTAGAATATAGTGCATGCAGGCTCCAAACCTAGTTCAGCAGCAGATGCTTATATAATACAATTGAAACTGTTTTATTTATTAAGAATAATTTATAAGTAGGTATTTTTTTGGTACTAAAAAAATTATAATTAATATTTTGGAAGTGTGTGGTCATCATTAAGTATGATTTTGTGCATCTGATATAGGTACTGAAAAAAATAAATGTATCAAAAATGCCCGACTAAAATAAACGACAGCAAATTTCCGAAATAACTTTTGAAACAGTCTGATGCAGTTGATGGCATCAATTTTTTATATTTAGTAAATAAAAAATAAATCTGTGATTGCGCTAAAACAAAAGTCATCAACTGTATTAAACTGATTGAAAAGTGCTTTTTTGTTTTGTTTCTTTATAGTTTAACAGAAACAGAACAATACCTTTAGGACAATTGGTTTGTTTGTTGACATCAACATTAAATTCAAGCGATTGAGAAACTACCGTCTGTGAAGGAAAAGTGCGAGTCGGATTCACCGAAAGATAAACCGAAAACAACACGTTTCTTGTAAGAAAGCCCCCTTTTATTTTTTATTTACTTTAATTTTTATTATTTGCTGTTATAGGGGCAATAGAAATACATACTCTGTGAAAATTTCAACTGTCTACGGTTCTTGAGATATAGCCCGACGATACGGACCGATATGGATGGAAAGACAGCGGACGCTTAGTAATAGTGTTACCCAACGGAACCCTAACTAGAACAAACAGGCACATAATAATAAGTGCATAGTGTAATTATAGTGCCCGTTTAATTAAGTCCAAGTTACTATTCCACTGACTCTTATAGAAATGTGGCCAGTGTCCAGCATTGGGACCATTATAGGATTCCTATGATTACGCTCAGCTATTTACCTATATTTGAGCCTAGACAATGATTCCATAGCCTAATTATATTAGTAGAGAATTTTCGGTCGTCTCACATCTTTTAGATGAAACTTTGGTATAAAACCACATTTAAAAATGTGAAAATAATAACTTGATTAAAAACTGTGTTAAGCGACATTTAATTAGTTTGATGAAAAGATCTAAGACTTATCGCATTTTAATTAATTTTCTTATTTCATACTACTAAGAGGAAAAATAGAGCGAATAGACTCTACCGCAAATTCTAAGCGTTAAATTCAAACACGCTGTCATGTTCTATACCAATTTGAGAGTCGTAAACCATACCAATTTAACTCGTGTGTCAATACCATTAAACACATTTTCAAAAAGTCGCGTTTATTTCCTTATATCCACAATTCAATTAAACAACTACAATAAAATAAAATTTTACTTTACCAACAGTGATTTAATCAGAGAACAAACTGGTAACTTTTTTTCTTTAACTTTAACAAGTTTAACCATTGTTTTAATATTCAAGGAGAGTTAAGTTTTAAAAAATCGCTTAGTGCTTACAGAAAGTATGAAAGTTTGTTTAATGAAATCTTTGTTACCACAGTCTGGTTTTAATAGGGATATTTTATAGTAATTAACTGTGTTAAAATATTGAGCATTTATATTTTAGCTCAGGTATACTAATGGCCGGTTTCAATAACGTACCTATCTACCTTTAACTAACTGTCAAATTAGCTACCTACCAACAGTAGCTGAATCGTCATGTTATAGAAAAAACGAACAAGACGGTTGCTGTGTCTGGTGGGCAACTGCCCAATAGTTGATATTAGGACTGTTGTGTATGTTCAAATTGCACGGAGAACTTTGCTAGTAGCTAAGTTGACAGTTGGTTAAAGGTAGATACGTTATTGAAACGGGCCCTTAATGAATTGCTGGTCAAGACTGTCTGTGTTTCCTTGCCTAGCAAAATTCAAAATTCAAAAGTCATTTATTCAAATTAGGCTGAGTGCCAGCACTTTTTGAACGTCAAAGTTCTACATAAAGACAGTCCCCCAAAACGCCCGCCCGTCACCACTTCCTAGTGTTTTAGCTGGGAAGAAGAAGTGGCGCAACAAACTCCCCAGCAACGCGATCTTTAAGTCAAGAGTGAATAGGTTACTTCTAAGCGTGTTCCATCGTTGACCACATCATCGCTTTTTTAAAGTGAGATAGTTGTCAAATGCGAGTATATAAGTATGTACAATAAAAACAAATATAAAGGGCACTCCGGGTGCCAGACCGAAGTGAAAACTTAAGCAATGACGTCTGTATTTTTTGAATTGCAGGAAATATTTTATTGTGCAGGAAATACTTTTTAATTAGGTGTTTTTTTATTCATTATTATAAATTACTACTAAAAAAATTGTATTACAATTTTCATTTAATGCGCAAATTAAATGAAAAAAAAAAAAAAAAAAAAAAAAATTATTTCAGTCCTTGATCCATATGATGTTAGTAATACACACTACTTAAAAAACTATGTTAGTAACAGACACAATACAACACTGGTTTTAATTCATATATTTATTGCGCTCACCTGACGCACCGGGCACATGCACATGTGTATGTACCCAGTGCGCCATGATGGCGCAACACGGCTTATCACTAATGACCCTCAGTATGCTGTTGAGCATCATGGATGCCGACCTTTTCCGAAGGATGGTGGTGAAGCCATCCGTGTGCGCTTCAGAAAACATTCCTGATGCACTGCAGTAACGTGGGAGCCCCAACAACACCCTGAAGGCATTGTTGTATTGAACTCTTAGGGCGTTGTATGACTTTTGCGTATATCGAACCCACAGGGTGCACGTGTACAGGGACTGGCAAAAAGCCTTAAAAAGAGTTATTTTCACTTCTATTGTACACCGTGCAAACCTGCGGGCCAACATATTGCATCGGACAGCCAACGCCCTTCGTTCTCTCTCCATATCATCATCATCTTTCAATTCCTCAGTAACTATATGCCCTAGGTATTTAAAATCCAGCACCCTTTCAAGGGCAACCCCTTTTAACATTACTGGGGGGATGCGTGCTGGTTTTTTACGATTAACCCTGAACACAAGAAGTTTACTCTTTTTTACATTATAAATAAGTCCATGCACTTCTGCATAAGCCTCGCAAACCTTCAATAACTTCCTGAGTGCGCTAATTGACGGACTCAGCAGCACCATATCGTCCGCATAACTAATACTGTTAACACACAGACCGTCAATTGAACAGCCAACCTGTGTGCTACTGAGTTCGACAATCAGCTGGTTTACATACAGGTTAAAAAGAACTGGCGAGGTCAAACCGCCCTGTCTCACCCCGCATTCCAACCTGTACTCCTCAGACAGCGTATTGGCCCATCTAACTTGATTGGTTTGGTGGCCATACCAATACTGAAACATATTTGTTATGGCGTCCGGCACTCCCGCTTCGCGCATCTTACACCACAGTATGTCATACCTAACTAGGTCAAATGCCCTGGAAAGGTCTAAAAACGCCGCATATACCGGCGTACTTCTCTCCGTGTAATACCTGACAGTATGCTTGAGAGACAAGATAGCACATTCGGTCGACAACTGCGGTCTAAAGCCAAATTGGGCATCGTGTATTTTTAAATGGTTACTAAGTTCCCTCTCAAACACACCGTCAAGGACCTTAGCCGTAATTGTCGCAAGTGAGATCGGTCTGTAATTACCCCTATCACTGACGTCACCAGTTTTATTTTTCAATATTGGTACGACCACCGTTCTCATCAACTCAGCGGGTAGGTAGGAGTGTCGGATACAGATCGTAAACAATAACCCTAGCACTCTTGGGAGATGAGGTCCGGCATGTTCAAAATGCTCAATACTAAGGCTGTCTTGCCCCGGAGATTTGCCCCGTCTCATATTTCTTATTATTAAGCTAATCTGCTTAGCCGTAATGCGAGCCGGCACCTTTAACACAACAGCCCGAGCATCGGCACAACCAACATCCGAATTTGAAGGTAGTTGTAAGTTGAACTGTTCCTTAAACAAGTTTGCGATATCTCCGTGCGTGCTTACACCATCGACACTNCAGACCTTGATCCATATGATGTTAGTAATACACACTACTTAAAAAACTATGTTAGTAACAGACACAATACAACACTGGTTTTAATTCATATATTTATTGCGCTCACCTGACGCACCGGGCACATGCACATGTGTATGTACCCAGTGCGCCATGATGGCGCAACACGGCTTATCACTAATGACCCTCAGTATGCTGTTGAGGCTCCCACGCACCCTGCCCATCATGGATGCCGACCTTTTCCGAAGGATGGTGGTGAAGCCATCAGTGTGCGCTTCAGAAAACATTCCTGATGCACTGCAGTAACGTGGGAGCCCCAACAACACCCTGAAGGCATTGTTGTATTGAACTCTTAGGGCGTTTTATGACTTTTGCGTATATCGAACCCACAGGGTGCACGTGTACAGGGACTGGCAAAAAGCCTTAAAAAGAGTTATTTTCACTTCTATTGTACACCGTGCAAACCTGCGGGCCAACATATTGCATCGGACAGCCAACACCCTTCGTTCTCTCTCCATATCATCATCATCTTTCAATTCCTCAGTAACTATATGCCCTAGGTATTTAAAATCCAGCACCCTTTCAAGGGCAACCCCTTTTAACATTAAAAAGAATGCATATTATTACATACCAGAGGTGTAACCTACACCTCTGTGTGTGGTTTTTCCCATCTCAAAAATGGCCAACGTTCCTAAAGAAGTTTTCACTTAAAACAAAACGTTTTGGTCAAATAGAACAGTAGCAAGCTTTGATTGAATCGATACAAATACTGGCGATTTCTGAACAAGCTAAAACCGTATTTTTTTTATTTATTTTTTTTATTTCACAGTTTCAATGGCTGTGTTTCTAGAACATCACTTTAATTTATCGAATATCTATACATCATTTAATCACTGTCTTAGATACTTGTAATGTTCCGGAAATATAAATCATAGCAATATTTTTGTTCGCTATATGTTATCTTCCTGGTTGTAATAGAAATGTCAAAACAGAAATAATTTTTAGGTCTATCATAATATGCATTTTGTCTATTATTATTATTTCTTTAAATGAAATACAGAATATCAAAAACGAACATAGCATAGGTACAACCGATACTATCCATACCTACCTAGTATTTTTATTTTACACCCAAAGCTTCATGCGAGCGACCTGAAGGGTGTAATCGGGTATAAACGGACACAAGAATAGGCATCGAGTATTTTTTTCATTTTATCCATTGACGCATCGTTCCGTACTTGTTTACCAGTAATTATTATGTTGCCATTTTGTACGAGAATTTCACGTTGTTACGTCTATTGAAATATATCGGATATTTTGTAAATCTGGGGCGGATTTGTAACTATAAATGTAGGAATGAAGTGATGTTATCGAATATTTGATTTAGTTTATTTTATTTTACCACGTGCGAGGGATCAATGTTAATTTATAATTGAAGTATTATAACTTTTATTTAACAATAGTAACTATCCCACTACATTTAATAATTGACTTTTAAATTGTTGAATTTTTTTTTATTAATTTATGTATATGTTTATCACAATAAGCAAGCTTCAATATTTCTGATACAACAAGCTTTTGCTTGCGTTCAAGTTTTATTTAAAATTACCCTATTTTAACCGTTTCCGAGGTCTCATCTATCTTTGTTTCAAAATTCATCAAAATTGGTTCAGCAATTTACGTGTGAAAGCGTATCAAAACAAACAAACTCACTTCCGAGTTTATAATGTTAGTTAGGATAAGGTATACAGTCTCAACTAGGTATACAGGCACTCATATCAACATAGTACGGTCACCCACCCGGCTTCAAAGCATGGTGATTACAAGATTATCCTCTAAGATCGTTTGTAGCAATTATTACAAAGACTTATGATCCCCTTGGGATAGCAAGGGTTAGCATAAGTAAATTAACAGTCCTTAATAAATATTAATGGCTTGAAAAGGTTCAACTGTCTATTTATAGGTTTTCTATGTGATCTTTGACTGTTGGAAGGTCGTACTAAATAAGTTTTGAGTTTCGTAATTCTTAATAAGAAACCCAAAGTTTGTCTACCTTTATCGAACAAAAGTCTAGTCATAAGTTAATATAACCATTTATTTCAAATCAAACTTTTAGGTAAGTCTACAGTGAATAGGTTACTTCTAGGCAAACGTAGTCTATCGTCAAATCATTACTTTCACATCAGGTGAAGTTGTAGTCAAACGCGAGCGAAAAACGTAATTCTGTCACAGCATTTTTTCAAATAAAGCACCAAATATTTGATATTTAAGGAAACCATCAAACCTATTTTAACCGTTCTTAAAATATTCACCTAAAAATAAACCAAAAACCAAAAGACTTCATTATTTTCCCCGACAACACAATAAAGTAAAATGCGCCAAAGAAAACCTATCCCGAAACAATAGCCTACCTAAGATTCCAAATCGAATAACTACAGTGTCCTTATATCCCCAACTTCCTCGTTAATAAAATAAAAGGGATTTTAGGGTAAAGACCCTTCGACATTCTTTTATAAAGCCAGATTAGCGGGCGAGGATTGTTGACGTCTTGTGTGAAAATGGCTTAGCAGGGGTCCATTTTTTTTTCAATAGCACGCTTTATAAAGGGCGGAGAGTCTCAGATTTTTCTATGGCACGCTTTCGAAGGGGCGTAGACTCGCAGATTTTTCGATTCTTCTGACAAATGCAGTTTGGGGTATTTAATTGACTTCGTTTCGAGTTTTGTAGTGTCGTGTATCTGATGTGCTTTGGTACTCGTAATAGAATTGGACGGATGGCTCGTGTCGTTCATGTAAAGTCAATAGGGTTGGCAACTACTGTTGAGATTGTACAAAGAAAATTAAACCATTTTAAAGGAGGAAATAGAATTGCAATTTTGATTTCGATGAACAAATGGGGCAGATTCTAGATTGCGTTAACTGACATCATTCGTGGAAAATGTGTTTTAGTGTTTCTTGGTAGTGCCGAGTCTTTCTGGTACACAATACAATTATTGTTTTTTACTGGCTGACCCGAAAAACCTCTTTGGGTTTAAACAAAAATGCAAAAAAGAAGCAACATCAGTTGTTTCCAAAATTTCCACATTCCTTTGCAGCAAAAACGTTTCATCATCGCCGGATTTGTAAATTAAAATATTCAAGTAGAGCATTTGTCAAACTCTACTTTAGCTAAAGTAGAGTTTGACAAATGCTCTACTTGAATATTAAAAATACCAAACCCTTATTTGGTAAAATATTTATTTAGTTATAAGGGTGGAATCCACCATAAAAATTTCTACTGTCTTAAAACCTACATGTGAGAATGGTTGTTACGAAACTTAAAATCGATATAGATCCTAAACGGTCAGTCGAATCGAAAAATATTAAGAGAAAACTAAAAATGATTTTTAAATACCTATTCAACGATACCCCACTTGACATAGTTTGTTGAATTTTATTTTTTTCATTTTCACAATAGTGCGTCCAGTAGTCGCCATATTGGATTTTCACTAACGTCATATCCTTAGTGACACTCGCCGGACTAAGAAGAATCGATTGACGTGTGAGTCATAAAAATCGGCCCAGGCGTTTGGTCTGAATAGTGCTTCAAAGGAACACACAAACATACATGCATAGGCTGTTAATAAACACGTTACCACTCCTTTGCGTCGCGCAGTCGGGTAAAAAAATATCAAATCGGTCAAACGTACCAAAACGCGACAGCATTCTATGTTGATTTAAAGAGGTTTAAACTTGTAACTTTTAATTTCTTTTCTAATGCGTAATTTTTCATTTTCTATTTATGTTTTATCAACATAAGAACTCGTAAACCTCGTAAAGGGGGATTCCCTTTAACAAAGCTTTGAAATACAGAAAGAGTATAATGTTACTTTTCTCTAATAATGTCATTATTAGTTTACTTCTCCAGTTCAGGGTCTTTGATAAAACTGGTTTGAAAGGACACTGCTGTATTTCCCGAGGCATTATTTATCCCACAAAGGATAAAAAACTTGGATCTATTTCAAGGAAAAAATGTATTAGTATTAGTTTCTTTTATATTCTTTATTTAAGATTACCTTTTTGTGATATAGCGAACTGTATAAGGGGTTTTAGTGGAGTAAACAAGAATAAAGACAGCTATTTTTGTTGCTATATCAGGTTGCTATGGAGTGTAAGATTCATGATTATTTATTTTTAATATAAGTTGAAGATGTAGGCTGTTTAGAACGAATAGCAAAATAAATGTAAGTAATAGTAGAGGGGGATTTCAAAAATGTTACGCGACTGTTCACGTATAAAATGCATGTTTTATTCATTTTTGGTCAATATGACTGAATCCCGCTGAATACTTGTAGGCAGGTTCCACAGAAAAGACGACTGCTTATTTGAGAAGAGTATTTTCAAAAGAGGATATTTCCAAATTTATAATTTTTTCAACCGAATATGAAGTCTTCTTACTTATGCTAAAATACATCATTTTACATCTTGAGCGACTGCAAAAAGGGATATTCCACAAAGCAAAATCGACTTGAAAAATCGTGTTCAAAAACAAGATATTTTCTCGAGGAAATCGCCACAATCCACATAGTTCACGTTTTGTTTTTACTATTTTCTGAAAAATAAGATATGCAAATTTCCCCTTTTGTAAAGACACTCCTCTTAAACAAAAATCTATCTGCCTAGCCTTTTCACAATTTTTTTTTAATGGATTCCCATCTATATTGGGATCAGCTTCCAGTCTAACAGGAAGCAGCTGAGTACCAGTATTTTACGTGGAGCGACTGCCTCTCTGGCACGACAGGTGTCAGATTTGCGTTGCTGTCTATTTAATTCACACATCAACTACTTACAACAGGCAAAATAAATTAAATAAAAAATAAACTCTATAGGTAAGCTAACCTAAGCATAGCCGCTCTACTAAGCAATTCAGTACGATTAAGGTTAAAGCTACATTGACACCCTACTTTGTTCTAGACGAGTCTGAATGGTCGGTCAACATGGTCGCCCCATTACAGCCTATTTTAGGTGCATCGACACCAATTTATAACAGCTCTTTAATATCGAAATAACAATGGCTAGGGAAAATAGGCCAGTTTTACAAGGTTTTATTAACTTTCTTCATATGCAGGTATACAATGTGTAAGAATATAAACGTAATATCTGAAAAGGGATCATTGTACTCATCATTTTTTACTATGAGAACAACATTAAAATCGCGAAAAAAAAATAATTATGGGGCAGATTATTTTTCACGATTTATGATAAAATACATTCATAACTCGTCAAAATCTACTGAACAGCTTATTTTTTACGATTATTTTTTTTTGTTATATGTAACAGCGTCTTGTCTTTTCTCCGGATTGTGAAAAAAAAATTGAAAAAAAAAACTCAAGTGACAGTCAACATCTTATGTAAAAAAAAATATGGATTATCACCCTTGTGCCTAACACTAAAAACATGATAATGAAGTTTTCCTTCGCTATATATCAGCTAGTATCAAAATTAAGCAAGCTTACTAAATTAGATCGTCAAATACGACATCTTCCAAGAAATGTTTAACTTATAATTGGCTGCAACTGTTGTCAATGCAAGTTCATTAATAACTAGATACTGACGTTGTGTTAACAGATATCTAGTCCAAGTTTCTAGACTGACGAGCGAGTTTCCAATAACGAGTATTTTGGACGTTATATTAATTAATCCTTACTAATACCTTAAATGGGAAAGTGAGTTTGTTTGTTTGTTTGTTACGCTTTCCGTCCAAATTGCTGAACCTATTTTGATGAATTAGGTAAAGAGGGGATTTTGGAGACGCATACGTTACAAGCTTCATTTTTTTGTGAAAACATATTTATTAATGTGAGCGAAGCAGCGGCCTATATATAGATGTTTTTATAACTTTTTAAAGTAAGTTTTAAAAAAATATATCACGCTGTCATTCGCCAAAGGGTTAGGCAGAGGTATCTAAGTACAATCACATTTTATAATGATCTGAAAAATGCCTCTGAAGCCACTATGATCGTGGCCTCTTATTTGACCTAAAAATGTAGTATAGCTATGTTAATATACCACAATAAGAAAACGAATAAGTTTATACGTATAAGTCTTACTTTGGTATTGTTCGTCAAATCGTTGAGCTCCTTAAAGTTCTAAGTAAATGCTTGCAATGTCTGGATAGGTCCACTCAAATCTGTGTGGTACTTTGCTCAAAAGACCACTTCAGACATTAATCTACATGGTTCTCATATGATTTAACCGGTACAATTGTATGGACTTCAAAAGAGACTAACTTCCGAGTATGTTTCGGTGTTTCTTCTCAGGGTAGACAGCTAAGAAACACCAGCTTCATCTAGTTTAAATTGACCAAAAAATATTGACGTGTAAAAGTGTTATGTTTAACCTATTTACAAAATAAATATCATTTATTTACCATTTAGTAAAGGCGAGCCTTTTACTATTTATAGGGTACCGATCCAGACTCCGACTACTAAGAAATCACAGATGGAAAAACCTGATAATTTGAAAACATTACCCTCCTTTAAGACACAGTAGGGTAGGCCAAACCAAACTGCTTTAATGTAAAGTAACAATCACTGCAAATTAAAAATTATGAAGACAAAAAATGTACTTCGAGTTATTAACCATTTTTCGAATTTCACGACATAAAAGAACTCTCAATTTCTGTGATGCTTTTGTAAGTTCTACCCATTACCTCCTTCTTTAAAGTCAGATTAAAGAGCAGTGTTGTTGCATCACAAACAGAATGTATTGTTTTAATTAATGAAAATGGCTCGCATGTAACACGACTACGACGCATTCATTTGTTTCTCGGCTTATGAGAGTCTGGACAATTTCATTAGGGCCTTTTTAAAGTTCGGTTTTTTAATCCCAGTGACTAATTTGACACGTGCAAATGTCAAACTCCAAATTAAAAAATCAAACAACAATCTCTTGAGATGTCAAATTCGCAGTGATTGTTTATTGAACATACCGTAAGAAACGGAACCATTATAGGATCACTAGGGTGTCTGTCTGTTTGTCCGTCTGTCACAGCCAATTTCCTCTGAATTCACTGAACCGATTCTGCTGAAATATCGTACAAATATGAACTTCTGTGACCCGTAAATGTATATAAACGTAAATAAATACATTTTGAGTACTCATATATATACTCATATATTTGAGGGACAAACTAGAATATTTAAAAAAAGAAGCAACCACAACCACAACATATCGTTTTTATTTTATATAGTTTTTATTGACACAGTTAATTTCTTCAAAGTAATATTGTGTTATTTTGAGGTCGTGGCTAAATAATAACTGCCGCACTTAGTCCCTCGTCCCGTCTGTCTGTACGCGATAATACTCAAAAACGACAGAATGGATTTTCATACGATTTTCACCAATGGACAGAGTGACTAATGAGGAAGGTTTATGTGTACCTATAACAATAATGAATATTTTATTTCAGACCGAATTACAAGATCCATATTTTGTAAGTAAAAGTCTTAACCTAACGTTAATAAAAAACCACAAAAAAATTAAAAGACTGACACGTACGTGTGCAGCCGTATCCAGTGAGCTAGCATGGAGCTGTTCCACCTATCACACAATACACTCAGGATGCTGTGGGAGCCAGCACGTATTCTACCGAGAATAGAAGCGCACCGTTTCCGTATAATGGCATGAAAACCATCAACCCTGGCCTCGGTGAACATCCCGGAAGCGCTACAAAAACGTGGTAGACCCAACAGCATCCTGAATGCATTGTAATACTGGACACGCAAGGCGTTGTATGCCCTCAGCGTATACCTGACCAAGTTTAAAAATACTGGCAGTATGTAACTCATTAGGTTTTTATGTGAATTGGCTGAAATATGACGATGATTTTCGAAGATGTTGGGACAAATGCGAAGCTACGAAACAAAGTCAAAGTCAAAGTCAAAGTCAAAGTCAAAGTCAAAACGTTTATTTCAATTAGGCCATTAAACGGCACTTTTGAACGTCATCGTTTACAGTTCAGTAAAATAATAATGTTTCATTAATAAAGTGACTCTACTGTCCATTCGGAAAGGTAGATTCTTATGGAGAAGAACGGACAAGAAACTCCAAACTAAAAATGTGTTAACCCATGTTGGAACCTATTCAACTAAAAAAGTGCAGCTCACGCCTCGAGAAATATCATCTAGAGTTTGCGACATTCACTTGGAGAAAATAGTTTATCTTTGTACATTAATCTATAAATTACATAGTGTATTTTAAGTTTATTTTATTAATTTGTTTTACTTTCTTCGCTTCTATCAATACACCCGCCATGTTTTGTCTTCACTACCCTTGGTTGGCTGGTACAGAATTCTTAAGCCATTAAGCTCGCTATTGAACCTTTGAGCATGAAGTTTAAATGAAAGAATAAATAAATATGACCTAATAAGCAATTTCTTTTTTTATATTGTAGTTTTTGGGAACAACAAACTAAACAAAAATTCAATTGCCGTTGCTGCCTATATTTTTAGGGCATTTTTAATATAAATGTTCACTAAAAAATAACCTTGAACCACTCAAAACTAAAGTAAATACTTAATTTGTCGTTCTATGTCAATGGTTTCAGATTATGTCGAATTTTTAGTACATTATATAGAGCTAATTACATATACTGACAAGAATGTCTGTACCTAGCCTATAAATAACATGATCTACTGCGAAATCCTTTGATTAGCGGTGTCGAGTATTAACATCAAAGGCTAGTTATTACGTTTAGAGCTAAATCTATGTATAATCATAATAGTAATACAATGTTCCTTGTATCTTTACGAAGCTATGTAGATTTGAGGCCTCGTCAAGTAGGCTTTCAACCCTCAAACGCCTTACGAAGCCCGCAACTTTATTCCCCCGAAATATATATTTATATTTTTTTTTAAATTATTAATATTAACATTATAAACGCAAAAGTAATTCTGTCAGTTTGTGACCTCTTCTTGTCTAAACACAGATTTGTCCTGGATTTAGATAAAGACGATAAAATTCTTTCCATTGAGATATTTTGCGGCCGAAGCGTGTAACACAAGCTAGTATTTCATGTTCTGATTGATAAAGAATAAGACGACCAACTTCAACGTAGTGTAATATGTTAATTTATATTATGTGTTACTAATATTTAACGTAGGAATGTAGGTTCTTGATTGCGCGAAAAACGGAGGTCTTGTGAAAAATATTTTCGTTTTCAATTCAGTACGTAGTAATAGAATTACTTAAGGTCATCAAAATACTGTGGAAGTGCGTGTGACTGTCACCGGTAAATTGCAGACTCCGTAAGATCGTAATAAATCTTTATAAGTTAATAATTTTAGTTTAGTAATAAATAAATCCCATCCAAATTCAAAAGTTTCCAATATACCCGTGTCTTATAAGAAAAAAAAAATACAATTACACGCGATATTTTACAATCTTACGGCGTTTGCAAATTTCCAGTGTCATGATAATGTTTTATATAACTTGACAATAAATAAATTCTAGTTATTTTTCATAAATCACCTCTAAAGTCGCCTCTTAATGAATAAGAACCTGCAGCTTTTTTTAATAAATCTTTAAAACAAGTTAACGAAGAGGTAAGTCTTGTATCCATTTAAAACTTAAATACGAACATAAAGCATTAAGATGGACAATAAATAAATGCAAACCAAGAAGCGACAGTACTTACATTCAAAATATGCTAATATTCCTCATTTGTTCACTTACTTTAAAAGAGTCTTGTCTTTATAGTTTCCTACATTTTGTTATTGCACGATATCATGAACAGTAGATCAGTTAGAAAAATGAAAATTTTCTTATGTTTTTAGAAGGTTAATTTTAAAAATCAATAAAATAATATATACTTAGTAAGGCTTAATTACAATAAAATTCATCTTAGTACACTTAAATTCTGAAAAGGTTATTAATTAAATATTGTGATAAAACTATTTATCAAGCGTTAAAAACCGCACGAAACTTCGTAAAAACTTTCTCAAACACGCAAGAATCACGTTTAAAAAAAATCAATACCGACTTACCTCAAAATACTTGATCCAAACCATCCATCAGAACTCACACACAAAAAACATTTAAAAACTGAAAAACGAAATCGTAAACTCGCGAATATTCGAACGCTCCGAAACGACAGCACGTCCTTCCCCGACCGTGTCGAATGTGGAACTGGGGTCGCACCAAACATGCTACATTTTCGGTATATATCGACAGACATCCCTTCCTAGAGTGCTGCCATCTGGCGGAAAAAAACTTGTGCATTAACTACAGGCTTTAAGAGTTAAAAAGTTTTGATAGCAAAGCGTTCAAACCGGTAATGATATATTAAATTTTTTAATGGTTTAATTGTAAAGTTTTTAAGAAGGCCCGTTTCAGGGGCTGTTTTGGTTGTTTATGAGGTTTTTTAGTGATGTTTAATAGCTGTTTTAGATAAGTTGGGGTTATTTATCCATTTAATTAAGATTTTGTTGGCTAACCGTTGTATCACGAGTAGATTTAGTATTCCTAAATAATCGTCTTATAATTATGTTTGATGATTCTAACAAAGTTATTGTGTTTGTAATCGGTAATTAATAAAGTTTTTAACTTAAATATTTGTGTGCGAATGGTTCAATTCAAAACGATGGTCTGTGAAATTGTGAACAGACATAAACTAACGACATGTCGGCATTTTCCGGTGACATACCCACAAAACTATCCTTGTGGCTGTCTTTTGGGTACATTATCACCGAAATCCAAATCCCCATATCAGACAACGATAGCCAATCTACCAGCTTAAGTCTAGCTAATACGCCAATACTTCTTGTAAACGATTCGTACTTTAAGTTAATAGTCTACGGAGGACCATTGTATGTACCAGGCGCCTATAAATTGTAAGGGTATAATAATAAATATCGAACTTCGACTTGGATTCAATTATCTATGCAATAGGTACGTTTTCTGTAGGGCTAGGCATACTGTTTCTTTTCTCACAGCAGTATGAACTATGAGAACAGCTTATGCCGATCTTAAAATAGCTAAAGTCACCCTTAGCAGAGATATACCTATAGCAAATCAATATTTCGCCAGTTATTTTTATTATGTCACATGTCATCGGATACGGGAGGGAGGAGCTCGTGGCTAAAGAAAATCAGCCGCGCGGGTCGATCAAGGTTAAGCAACGCTTGCCAAGGTTGGTCTGTGGATGGGTGACCATCTTTACATACTGAGTTTCCTCCGTGCCTCGGAAAGCACGTTAAGCCGTTGGTCCCGGCTGTCATTTGTAGATCTTTGGCAGTCGTTACGGATTGTTAAAAGTCAGTAAATCTGACACCAGTCTTGCCAAGGAGTATCCGTGTCACCCAGTTAATGAGTTGTGGAGGTCTGGTAGGCAGCTGAATCCGGTTTGACTGGTAGCCGAGCCCAATATAATTGAGAGAAGGCTAGGCTAGAAAACCAGTCATAAATATAAGGTCTTGGTTGCTACTAAGCACTTCTAGATAAATAACCTTACTTGTCCAATCCGGAAAACGAAACGAAATAGTAATGTTATAAGCTTATATTACTTAGTTATCAATGTTATTATTTTTAGTACGCTAGCTTCTGACGTTTTATAAGTGCCTATGTAGGCCAATGTGAAATAAAATAATTTGAGTTTTAAGTTATTAATTATTTATTGTTTTGTAGTTCCTAGCAGTGGAACAATATAATTATGTAGGCTCCCTTGTTTTTGTTAATTGTCTTGTCATCTTCATCATCATACGATCACTGCTGGACATATATCTCCTCCAAAGGAGCGGGGGGGGGGGGGGGGTNAATATAATTATGTAGGCTCCCTTGTTTTTGTTAATTGTCTTGTCATCTTCATCATCATACGATCACTGCTGGACATATATCTCCTCCAAAGGAGCGGGGGGGGGGGAGGAGGTTGCCATAATCGACACGCTTGCCAGGCGGGTTGGCAATCGCAGTGTGGCTGTTGCAATGCGCAGAGAATGCTGCTTCCCATTCTCTGGTGAGTCCCTTAGTCGCCTCTTACGACACCCTCGGGAAGTGATGGGTTGGTGCTATTCTTTCACGTCCGACACCATACAGTACAATATTGTCTGTAGTGAGAAATAGTTTTAAAAATTAGCCTTAAAGCAAAGATATCTGAGAACTCAAAGAGGGATGGAAGTGCATTTTAGTACCGTCGCTAGTGAGGGACCAAACAAATTACGCGATGGACTGTGGTCACTGAACCGTGTTATCCCCTGCACAAACTTAGTCATCCCCACAGAGCACGAATACCGCTGCTAGAGGCGTCATTGTGGCATCATCGTTCCCTTACAATACGACAGTAATGACGTATGGATTTTTATTTTTATTGTAACTCCTATGAATTACAAAAAAAAACAAAAATCCACCATCGAGCCTATGCTCGCATGCAGTAAATATTATTATTAAATAATATTCCATGTAATCTTTAAATATTATGGTGAGAAAATAAATTAATTTTATTATTATATTATAGAATAGAAATCATTTAATCGGGATGGAGACAAACATACAGCAACAAAGACAAAGTAACAGAAATAATACAGTAGTAGTAGGTACAGAATTGCGCTGAGTGTGCCCATACCGAAAGGGTTACCGTCTCAGCATTTGTTGGGCGTCAGACACCCAGCTATTACAAAAATCCCACCCGATTAAAGCGATAATATAGTCGATGATAGATCACGCTTGCCTAGAAGTAACCTATTTGCCCTTGACTTAAATACCCCCAGGTTGTAACTAACAGGAAACACAAACTCCGGCAGAGAATTTCACTCCTTACCTCTGTCAATTTTGAAGACGACCCATGATAGAAGTTTGAGCTTAATACGCTTTCCTAACTAATCTAATTATCCTATTATGTCTCACTGCTGAACAAAGGCTTCCCTGTCCCTATTCTACATGACCTCTGCCATTGCGGCCCAGTCCCATTAAAAATTAGGCGAAATTGCGGCAGGCCAAAACTAAGGAGGAGAGATGATCTTCACTCTTACCGGAAGGACTGGCCTGTAAAGTCAAAGTCAAAACGTTTATTTCAATTAGGCCACTAAACGGCACTTTTGAACGTCAGCATTTACAGTTCAGTAAAATAATAATATTACATTAATAAAGTGACTCTACTGTCCATTCGGAAAGGTAGATTCTTATGGAGAAGAACGGACAAGAAACTCCAAAGGTAAAGGTAGAGGCCACTCGTACATATGTTGAATAGGTGAGATTTAAGTTTTGACATGCAGTATTGTGTTCTTTACACGGTCCGAAATTTAAACCCCTGGGATACTACGCTCTGTGTCTTTCTGTCCGTAGACGCTGCCGGCACGGCGATTCCAAGATCTCTGGTGATCGCCCTTGAGACTCATAAAATGTATCAAGAGGATTGGCAGTTCTGTGCTCCTGTCTGCAAAAGTAAGTAGGTGCTTACTTACTGCCACAAAGTATGGTATTTCGACGTATACCGTTTATTGGGGGACCCATGTCTAACTGTCGACGTTTTTCTAACCATTAAGAAATTAATGAGTTGTTCCAGCTCGTTGAATGGAGTCGTGTTGTTGCTTTGTGCTTGTCTGTGGAAGTCTTTTAGACTCAAGATATAGTTTTTAAATATTGAAAAAGTGTATAATGATGAACTGCAATCACAAACATATGTAGGTATTAAGTTTGATTTTGTTAACCCTTAAGTGCATAGTTTATCAAAAATGATAACTGACTTTTTCATACGCATAACTTCCGTATAAAATATATTTAAGTAACGAAACGTTTCTGGACGACTGTTTACGTGTCATTCTTAGAATCTGTCAACATGACAAAATACTATCTGGGCTGTGATTGGTTGAATTTGACATTACAAGCTGCAAGGTCGTAATACTTACATGGGTACGAATTTGAATATTTATATCGGTTCATATCTAATACAAAATAACGATTATTTACAAAAAAAAAAATACTTTCTGAAAGGTAAGAATCTATATTTTGTTTTGATATATTTATTTTACAACTGAATACTGTGGCATGGTGCTAAATTTGCTTTGGAATATTGTTATCAAAAATGATAATCTATGCATTACCGGTGTAAGTTTTTTTTTACTATGGATGTACATAATTATTCTTACAATGCTATGTTTTTGAAGCAATTTTTATGTCTTTTGGTGTTGGGTTGCATGGTTTTATTATGGTTTTAGATCTCTATTGATACGACATAGAACATGAATAACAGAGATATTGAAACACTTTTATCTCAACTGGAAAATGGCGACATCTCTGAAGATGAAGCAAACATCGATGAAGATGCTCTGGATTACTATGACAATCGAAATGAATTGCTCGAAGACCTTGAAGATGTGGAACAGGAAGTAGAAGAAGAACAAACAGAATTAAATACTAATCAAGACTGTGATCCCCCATTGGTGTCTGATGATTTGTCAGAAATTGAATCAAGGTCCACTAATTATACTCAAGTAAGAAATTTAGTTTGGAAAAAGAAAAACATGCCTTTGGTTGATCAAGCTCTTACCTTTCTTGGGGTCACAGCCTACCCTCAACATATTTTAGATTTATCCACTCCATACCAATTTTTTTCTTACTTTTTTGATCAAAAGCTACTGGAATTGATCATTGCTGAGACAAACAAATATGCTGTACAAGTGAATCCAAATTTTTCCGACCCCATCAACTTATTAGAACTTCGTAAATACCTTGGCATCTTGATATACACTTCAGTATATCATTATCCTAGCATCAGATCTTATTGGGCACGAGCTGTACAATTCCATCCAATTTCAGAGACAATGACGGTAAACAGATTCGAAAAGATTCGCCAAATAATTCATTTCAACGACAATAGTAACCACCTACCTCCTGACCATCCTGAGCACGATCGATTACATAAAATACGTACAGTAGTAGACCATCTCAATAACCGATTTATATCAGTTCCGTTTGAACATCGCCTGTCATTAGATGAACAGATGTGCTCCACTAAAATTGGCCATTTTATGAAGCAGTATTTGCCGAAGAAACCACATAAATGGGGATTTAAATTATACGTGCTTTGTTGCCCAATGGGCTATGCCTATAATTTTGAAATTTATTCAGGGGCTCCTAATACCCAAAGACTACCTAATGAACCCGACTTAGGAGTAGTTTCGAATACAGTCATACGTTTGCTTCGACCAGTACCGAGAAATGTAAATCATATAATATATTTTGACAATTTCTACACAAGTTTGTCACTATTCCATTACTTATTCAAAGAAGGTATTTATTGCTTGGGGACAGTACAGAAGAATAGACTGGGAAAAACATGTAAACTGCCTGATAAAAAAGATCTTCTCAAACCATCAGTGCCGAGAGGATCGTATGATGAAAATGTTACTGCATTTGATGGGGTTGAATTTTCGGCCACTAGCTGGAAGGATAATAAACAGGTTTTACTGCTCTCCACGTATGTGGGTTCAGAACCTGTAAACACAGTAAAAAGATATGACAAAAAGCAGAAGAAAAGCATTGCCATATCCTGCCCAAATGCTATCCGCGAATACAACGCTAGTATGGGCGGTGTCGACACTATGGATAGCTATTTGGGTCGATACAGAATCAGAATGAAATCCAAAAAATGGACAAATAGACTATTTTATCATCTACTAGACATGTCTGTGATAAATAGTTGGATTCTTTATAAAAAAGTTTTGTTGAAGAAGGGTGCGAATCCTAAGAATATTTTAAAACTTGCTGACTTCAGGACCGAACTAGCGGAAACTTTGTGTAAATATGGCAGCACATCGGAAAATAAAAGAGGTCGCCCAAGTTTGAATAATGCTGCAGGCCCCGTAAACAAGCAAAAGAGACCAAAGATAGGTGCTCAAACATTACCTCCTGATGACGTACGTTTTGACGGTGTCGGGCATGAAAAATCTTATGGTTCCAAAAGGAACCAGTGTAAATATGCTCAATGTAAAAAACTTACCTCAGTAATGTGTGAGAAATGTCATGTGTCACTCTGTGACAATAGAAATAATAACTGTTTCAGGGTTTTCCACACTAATTAATTTCAGTTTTTTTTTTATGTCCTTGCTGCATAATTTATCAAAAATGATAACACATGTTTTTAATAAATAATAAACTTTAAATATTGAAATGATTTTTTTTATTATTTTTCCTGTTTTTTAGGGACCTCATTTCGTAATATGTGTATTTTTTCACGAAAATATAAAAAATCATGCATCTAAGGGTTAACATTAGTTCTTACCTGTAACTTCTTCGAACTGAATTTCGGAAACACAGTGTGCCTGTGTTTCCGAATGGAAACTTTTGAATAATTTTGCATATCAATCATTTTTGCATATTTTTGTTTTTCTAGGTAAGGTGAGTCAAAAAAGTACACAATAATTATTACCTTTTTATATTCGTATACATAATTTAGATTAAATGGATTTAGAATACAGTAATCAGTGTGGAAACTAATCATATGGAGGAACAACCAGGAAGCTAATGTTCGCTAACAGCCATAGCTACCAGGACTTCATGAATTACAACGATATAAATTTAATTTCGTTAGTTCAACACATAGTGGGAAGTTGCAAACTTTGCGCGCGGTACAAAACTCTGTTAGTGTTGTAGCTAAACATTTTGTAATTATATTTGACCTTCACGCAGCTGCTAACCTAGTAGATTTAATGAGAAAAGTGCCAAGTGTTTGTGTGTTATATTATGAAAATGTTGGTGAATTTTAAAACACTGGTTACTAAATCTCGGTAAAGAACTAGACTGACTACGTTTAATCCCATGTGAGGACGTTAAATAAAATATTATGTATTTCTTTTAGGAAAATCATCCGTTTGCACAAACCTGAGTTATGTTCTATCCCTAGTGAAGTGCTAACCCGTTTTCTTTAAAGTCATTTGATTAATTTTAAGACTGGGAGTCATCCTTGAAATTAATCAAACGACTCACAGGAGTATCAGACTTTTACTGACTAATATCCATTCGTGTTCCTTCAATTGCCCTTATTGTTCCAAGGTCACGGTGGCTCTTTGGAAAAAAATCCGCCACTGTGGCAGGCACTGGCCCCTTTTTTTTAAGGATGGAAAATCATCAAATGACTTTTTTACGCTCTGGGTGGAGCGGAAGGGCGTGTCAGACTCTTACTAACTAAAACCCATCCGTGTTCCTTCTTAAGCCCTTTGCGTTCCAGGGCCGCGGTGACTCTTTCGAATAAATTCCGCAACCATGGCAGGCTCTGGCCCTAGCGGGATCCGTCTTCTATGCTGACATCCCTTTGAGGCGCGCGTGGAACTCAACGCGCCGTCGACCTGATGGCGATCGGGCAGCGAGTCACCCAACGTCCGCCGTCCGCAGGCCCGCGCCTACGGTGACCGGGGATCGCCCTCCGACTTCCGACGCCCGGAGACACTGGCCCTAGCGGGCCCAAGTGCTAACCCATGACCATTATGTATGAAATATTGGTTTTTTAACGCGCAGTTAGAAACAACTCAAAATTTAAAGATATCTGTGTGTGTCTATGAAGTGTGGCCTTAGTAAGAAATGTGTTCATTGTGCGTGCAGCTAAGGAGTGGAATTCCCTATTAGAGTCTGTGTTTCCTGATAGCTACAACTTGGGAGTCTTTAAGTCAGGAGTGAATATGTTACTTCTAGGCAAGCGTGCTCCATTTTAGACCACATCATCGCTTACATCAGGTGAGATAGTGGTCAAACGCGTGCTTATCAATTGTAAAAACAATGTGTGTGTGTATCTATACTTCTTTTTATCCCCTTCAGGACTAAAGGCACAATATTTATCTTGTTAGTTTAAAAACATTAAGGCATTATACTTCAATTTGTATTCAAATCCCTCTGCGAGTTCTCATCGTGTTTTACTTTATATTGTAACGATAAATAACTCGATTTAGATAACAAATAACATAAGTAGCTGTTTGATACGCTTCAATTACTTTAATCGTGAAAAATGAATGATGCATTTGTTTGGATAGACATAAAATCGAAATTCGATTACAAATTTTATTTTAAAATAGGCAAGAAAGAATAGCGATAAATAAAATATTGTAGACAAAACTAAAAAAATATTTATCGACTTAACATAAACTCACGAGGTTCCATTGGCCATCGGGGTAGCCAGAAAATATTCTCGCCACCCGTAATCAAAATTTGCACCAGACCATTTTGAAGATCACAAATAATGTCAGTGAGAGATATCCTCTTCCGGCGTTTTATCTGCCTTGCTTGCTTATATAATTTTTTAACTGTCTTTAAATATTACTTCATAGACCCATATCATCTAGTTATACCTACTTTTATAAAAAAAATGTGCTAATTATAAATAGCATTGTTGTCTGACAACATTATTCCTCTCAAGGAACGCATTTTTACTGCACTATCATCTTTCATGCCTTCTGCTAAATATTTTTATTATAATACTATTATAGACCTAGATTACATATTAAGAACTGAACCGTATGTACACTTTTTGTCAACTTATTATTTCAAAATATTGTAAATTTTTTTTTTAATTTTTGTAGTATTCATTTAAAAAAAAAACACAAACCATCCAGTTTTCGTAAAAAGAACACTGCGGTTCGAAAGTCAATTACTTTTAAAAGTCTCCTAAAGAAGGTATATCTCTTTTATAGTTCTCTTGGGTGGAATTCTTATAGGTACAAAAGGGCTAAAGGGAACGCAGGGTCCCCAAACGACCTTTGTAGATGCCTCATTAATTAATTCCTTGGCCAATCCTGATAAATAAGGGATTCTAGACAGCTTTGTGATACATGCGTAAATACGTTGTGAAGTTTTATGTGTTCTGTTTGAGTGAACTTTCGGTATGTGTTTTTTATGTCATTGTAGTTAGTATTCTTTCTATCTGTGTTTTATACTTGTCTCTTTCTGTGTTACTTTGCGACAATTTTAGGGTTTTTAGTGTGACAAGAAAGCTGCAAGGCTGACGTGGGATTGGGCGGGTCATTAATTAGAATGCATTAGGACAGTGGCTCAAGACGAAAGTCTATGACCAGTGCGAGAGAACCAAAACGTGGTTGCCAACAATGGGCCTCATCGGAAGGCTTAAAGTCGCCCAAAGGGCAATGGAGAGAGCAATGCTCGGAGTTTCCTTGCGTGATCGAATCAGGTATGACGATATCCGCAAGAGAACCAAGGTTACCGACATAGCCCGAAGGATTGCCAAACTGAAGTAGCAGATGGACGATCGGGCCAAAAAGTTCTGGAGCGGCGACCACTTACCGGAAGACGCAGCGTTGTGAGGCCTCCCACAAGGTGGACCGATTACCTGGTGAGGGGCGCGGGTAGCCGATGGATGCGAGACGCACAGGACCGGTTGTTGTGGCAACACTTGGGGGAAGTCACCAACACGTCAACAGAAACACGTCTTTCGGCTGATATGATGATGATGATGACGATGAGGACGGATGGACCAGAGTCGTTAAGCAGTGGGTGCGAGACGAGGCCTAGGAAACGCTGACGTGACGACTCAGAGGCATTTATGACGGATTGTTCGGAGAAGGCAACACACACTGGGAAGAGAGAATGGCTATGGGGGAGACCTTTGCCCTGCAGTTAAATAAAAAAAGTTTGATAAAAGAAAATGATACATTCAAATTTTGATTAAAAGAACAATTTATTTTTTCGTGTCATATTCCATATTTTCCCTGAATATCATGAGTGTTCCTACCTTACCTTATCGTGTACGTATTGTGTGCAAAATAAATAATTTGAGAACGGGTGTCGTAACCTAGGGCGAAAAAAACGTTGGCATGAAGATTTTACTCGTTCCTGAAGGATTGACTGGAGAAGGCAGAATACAAAGAACGTTAGAAAACTATGGGGGAGATCTTTGCCCAGCATTTGGACATTATAGGAAAAAATGCAATTTCATGATTACTATTGTTTTTTTTTGTGTTAGTGGTAACCACGTGTTAACTTGACAAATATTTGACGACGCAGTTGGCGAAGTGGTTGAGTGATAAGCTGCTGCGCTGTGTGTCGCAGGTTCGATTCCCGCACGGAATAAATATTTGTATGGTCTACAGATAGTTGTTTCGGGTCTGGCTATTTGTGTATGTGAGTTTGTATGTTTGTAAACGCACCCACGATACTGGAGAAATTCCTAGTGTAGGGCAATGATTAAAAAAAAAACTAAAACTGACTTAGCATAGTAGCCAGCACAGAGATCCAATATATCAATAGAAAAGGCCAGAATATACTGGGTCTGTTACCACTGTCGTCCAGCTTTCAGTAAATCCGGCCAGACACTACATAAAACCTTATTATGACACACAGTACAAACACATGGTTAAGAAAGCAACCATCCCAGTCTAAAATTCATTCATCCGTCAATCCATAAACTGTGAAGGCAGCATTTATTAAAGAAGAAATAGGAAACGTTATTCCGAAATCGAGAGATGATACGTCAATTTTATTCGAACACAAAAGTAATCTAATGCTTCATTACTCCCTCACTCTTTAACCATTCATTCAGTAATTGAAGGAGCCGAAAATTCCGAAATAAAAATTCGACGTTACGTACATTTTCCATTGGAAGTCTTTCATTAAACCTGGTCTTTAGAATCCAGAAACACAGCACACCCCATCTCTTTATTTTCGCCACATAATTTTCAGCACGAATAAATTTTATTTTATTTTCGCAAAATCAGCAATCACTAATCAAGTTCGTTCAATCATAATCCCGGCTTCAATACGCTTCTTTTTTTTTAATATTCATGAAATTTTTCGTAATCTTCGTGTACAAAGACTCGGTTTGAAGGTAAACCTTTGGTATCTTGGGTTTTCGTAGATTCAAGAAATGAGGACAAGAAAAAAAAAACAAAGAAATCATTTCTGCACGTTGCAGAGGAAAAAATACTAAAAAAAACTTATACACACTAAATAAATAAACTATGGTTGGACATAATAAATACTATGAGGTTTGAAGTGATTCGTTTAAAGGAGGTTTATGAAATCCTGGCCAAGCAAGCTCAGGAACCTGATTCTACCTAGCCTAAAATTTACATCAACCACTCTAATAAATTAGTCACGTAAAAACTCCTAAATTTCTAATCCACGTTCTAAAATCATTGACCAAAATAAAATCGGGGACCAAGGGATTGCGTCTTTTAAACTGAAACGCAATGATTTGCGTAGCAATCCTAACGAATGGCGATTCGTTAAAAAATAAGTATTTTCCGTCAGAAAACTGATTTGTTTGTTTACTTTGAGGTAAGATCGTGTTATTTTATTGATTTAGGACGAGATGTGTTTGGATCGAATTCGTTTATATTGTGTTATATAGGTAATTCAGATGACGTGTGTATTGCGTTTTGGTGTTATTCTTTTGAGTGGTAAATAAAGTTTTTCGTGGTGAGGAATATGTGGTTGAAACGTGTGTAATAAAATATTGTTTATCTAATTTTGGTGTGTTCAGAAGGTCGGCTGCGTTTATTTTTTTATCTGCAATAGTTTCGTACTTGTTGTCTATGGTTATACAGGATATTCCAGAAGTGGGCGGTCATATTTAAGAATGATTTTGGGTACATTAACGGAAAAATTAAAAAAAAAAAACGACCACAAAAAAGTTCCGAACCATCATCTGCCTAGCCTTTTCCCAGTTATATTGGGGTCGGCTTCTAGTCAAACCGGATTCAGCTGAATACCAGTATTTTACGTTACGAAAAAAGTTCCGAACCAATGACTATTAAGCAGATTGTTACAGTTGGTTGCATTAAATTTAGTTCAATCACAACTTTGATGTCACAAAATGCAGTTTGGAAATGTTTAGTTTGATTTATTAAAGTCCTTTTTTTTGCTATTTTTTCCTTATTGTAACCCAATATCACCCTTAAATATGACTGGAACGTCCTGTATAAATCAAAGATTAGCTAAATGTTATGACGCGACGTGTCCGTTGTCCTGTATAGTTTGTCTTTTACAGCGCAATCTCGATGTCGTTGGCATATAATAATAGGGGACTGTACCCGGTTCTTTTGTTTTTTTTTTTTAAATTGACCAATCCAAACGATTCCTTATAAATAAGTAAAAAATCTGTTTGTTGGAGCTTACCTATGAAAGTACTGATCGCAATACGAAATTCACTTTCACTCACAGAACACAACACTGTCTTTAATCTCAATTTGCCACGGACTTTTTTTTTTGTTCCGAAGACGACGGGAGTACGCGGGAAAAGTATTTTTTAATAACTATTGCAATAATATTTATCTGGTTCGTTCATTTTCTCGTTCAGTTAGTAAAATTTTGTCGATAAATCACCTATCGTCTAAGTAGTTTTCTTGGGTCACCATGTCACCTATATATGTATGTGAGGACCTTATGGCTGCATTAAGGAATGGTACACCGTTTCTGAGTACTGGGCCAAGTATCAAATTGAATAGGTAACCCTATTTGCCATCGACATGCTAAGAAGAAGATATAAGGAGTTAAGCTGGATATTTATTATAGTTCTACGAATCACTGCAAAGTGTGCTTTAATTTCTTAAGCTATGACTGACTTCTAACGTCTAATCAAAACATGATAGCGATCGGGTTTGGTTACACCGTAACTTATTTTCTACCAGCTTTTGCACGCGTCTTCGCTCGCGTTTAAATTTTTATTTTCGAAAAAGAAGTAGCCTATAGCCGTCTCCAGGGTCCTAATATATCTCTATATTGAAATTCGTTGTTTAAAAAAAAAAGAAAATCAATTTATTCTGCCGGAAAAAACGCACAGAACACTAAAAAACTTTTCAACTACAATAATTATAACTAAAATAAATAAAAACTGAAAAATAACACATCACTGCCAGCCCATGTCTGGACTGGACATTAACGTAAACGTGTCTCTGGTCACACCAGCACACCACAGACAAAACAGAACAAAGTTCAGCAGTTGTCCCTGGCATGACGCCTGACTGACTGACAGCGACAACAAGAAAACAAAACAACAATAAATAGTTTGTACAAATAAAATCACTTTCGCATTATTTTATAACTAGCTGCCGTCCGCGGCTTCATTAGTAGTGCCGCCCGCGTGAATGTCAAAAATTATCCCAAGGGACTCCCAAGATAAAACGTATCTTATATGTTATTCCAGACTATAATCTACCTCTGCGCCAAATTTCAGCAAGATCCGTTCAGCCGTTCTGAAGTGATTGAGTTGCAAACATCCAAACTTTCGCATTAATAATTACATTATAAATGCGAAAGTTTGGACGTAATTAGTACTTTCCCCTTCAAAAATTATAGCCTATGTGCTAGGTATCTCTAGCCTGCCAGGGTTGCGGAATTAGTTCGAAAGAGTCACCGCGGCCATGGAATGCAAAGGGCTTTAGAAGGAACACGGATGGGGTTTAGTCAGTAAGAGTCCGACACGCCCTTCCGCTCCACCCAGAGTGCAAGAAGTTATTTGATGATTCCATCCATAAAAAAAACACCCATCCACAGACCAACCTTGGCAAGCGTTGCTTAACTTTGAAGATCGACCATAAATCAGTCGTCTACCTAATTTAGCCTCCAACACTTATCTTGCCCACAAAAATACCTTTTCCAATTTAAACTTCGTCAAACCTATCAAATAATATTACGATATAACTTTTTCCTGGCGTGCGAGTCTGTGAATTCCATCATTAACTTTGACACACTTCTCCCCACGTTTGACTTATTACGAATGGACTCAAGTTGCCAACAACTTTTAATAGGGCCCCCGTCAAACGTCAGATCGTAGGAAAAAATAATTGTCGCAAAGGGAATATACCTTACGGGTGTTCGCAGTAGGTGAAGTTCATATTTCCTTGATGGGAATGCAATTGATTGGGAGTGCTGTCAGTCAATCAAGCGTAGGCTTGTCACAGTTTACTGTTGGACAAAAACCTTTTTACAGTTTTGCGACAGCTCATGATGAAATTGGCTGTTGCATTGGATACGGAAACAAATGCGTCAGCTCTAAAAAAAAAAAAAAAAATTGAACGGNGTCACAGTTTACTGTTGGACAAAAACCTTTTTACAGTTTTGCGACAGCTCATGATGAAATTGGCTGTTGCATTGGATACGGAAACAAATGCGTCAGCTCTAAAAAAAAAAAAAAAAAATTGAACGGTTAGTCACCTTACTTACTCATCACACTCAACACAGCAATAGTCCAGCGACTACGCCGACGGAACATTCAAATCCGATTGATGTGTACTAACTACTAGATAATGTGTTATCCATATTGCAAGTAATAGGTTCTCCAAGTAGGTACTGTAGAAGATAAATGACTGAAGATGGTCTACTTTCCGCCAAAGCAAAGTAACCTACTAATAATTTATATAAAAAGTTTTAGCAGTTTCATAGAAAGCTGAGCCAACAGTTATAGACAGGCATGCATATAATGCATCAATAGGTATCAGAGATCAATAAACTTCCATAGATATTGGTTAATTATTTATTTGAACTAGATCTCTATCCACGAAAAAAAAAACAATGGTACGTGTTAAACTACCTACATGTAAAAATATTTCATGATGATTAAAACTACGATTTGTAAGTATGCACCATCAATGCAAAGGAAAATTAAAATAAAATTCGTGAAAGTGGTGGGATATTAAACGAAACACAGTAGGACGAAATACTATTGTCAAATAAAGGTAGAAATCGGCTTTTAAAATTGTCATGAAAATAAAAACAAAAAATATATGTTTACTATAAACCAACATGCTTTTACATTTGACTTCTTTTCTCTTTATACTACCGCACAAAATTTTTGAGGGCAATATTATGAGTAAAAACCGGCCAAGTGCAAGTCGGATTCTCACAGGAAGGGTTTCGAAGCATAAACCGAAAAAAAACACGCTTCTTATATGGGAGCCCCGTTTAATTTTTAATCTAATTTAATTTGTATTATTTGCTGTTCTAGCGGCAATAGAAATACACAATTTGTGAAAATTTCAACTGTTACGGTACGTGAGACAAAGCCCGCGGACAGACAGATAGACAGACGGACGGATGGACGAACGGATGGACGGACGGATGGACGGACGGACCGGCGGACAGACGGACAGCGAAGGCTTAGTAATAGGGATCCGTCGGTTACCCTTTGGGTACGGTGTAGTGGCATCAGTGCCGCCATATGAAAAACTAAGAAGCAAAATTTGTACGGCAACAAAAAAGAACCGCAAAGCAACAAAAAAGCTATCCTGTCGGCGACGAACTACCAACGAAATCCTGCATCGCGCAAGTAAATTTCTCCGTGCGATTTTAACATACACATACATCAGTCCAAATATCAACTATCGGGTAGTTGTCCACCAAACACAATGACCGTCTGGTCGGAGGATCCTCCCTTTTCAATGGAGGTGTGCGGGACTTTATTCTCTGTTCCACATACCTCTATAACGGAACCCTAAAAAAGCGGTAATCAGACTGACGTGGCGGAAGAATAAGTATCTGCCAAAAGTTGTCCGAATCTGTTAAATAAATAGCCACTTTTATTTGCTTTGCCAAGAGCATAATGTTCAGAGTGTTTTTGAGGTAAACTTTGCTGAAGATGTTTCGTCTTAAGCGCAGTGGATCATGAGATTTTGTTGGATCTTTTAAAACTTCGTGAAAAACAGGTATGTTAAAATTAATAGACTAAAAAAATATGGTACGGGTTTGTTTTCCGCATTGAAGCTTTTAACAGTTTAATTTAATATTGTTGCGAGTCTAATAGGTTTTTATACGCTTGCATACAATCAAACAGTATGTTACGTTTGTTCGTTAGAAAAAAAAACTCAATTAATAAACAACTTGTTCCAATTGCTTTTTTATATCACGACCCGAAACATTTCAGGCATTAGTCGTAGAGTACTTAAATTTTGACTTGCTCTACACGACAAATAATAATTAACGGTGATTTAAAAACTGAGGTTTCCAGTTGTATGTATGTAATTGTCAGCAACGATACAAAAGCAAAACAGCTAAATCGAAATAAAGCTAAATACCGTGTTCCACATTCAATTATAGTATCGTATTTCGTGACCTATTACCGTACAGTTATTCGATTCCATAACAGTATATTATCATACTAGCTTTTGCCGCGACTTTGCATATCCTGTTTTTTTTTTCGTTCCCGAATAAATTTCAGGAAATCCTCTATTAGTGCTTCCCTTCACTCCCCAAGGAACCTACGTGTCAAATTTCAGCTTTCTACAACCAGTAGTTTCAGCTATGCGTTGTCTGTCACTCACTCAGTAAACGAAGATTTTACATAATACAAGGATCTCTATATTTTTTTGAAAATAAATGATAAACTATGATTATACAGACATTTTGACTGGCCTGTTGGTCTAGTGGTTAGTGACCCTGACTGCTAAACCGGAGGTCGTGGGTTCGATTCCCACACAGGACAAATCTTTGTGTGATGAGCATGATCATTTGTTCTGTGTCTGGGTGTAATTTGTCTATAACATGTATGTATTTAGAAATATATAAGTATGTTTATCAGTTGTCTGGTTGCCATAGCACAGGCTCTGCCTAGTTTGGGATCGGATGACCGTGTGTGAGTTGTCCCAAGATATATTATTATTATTATATTATTACAGATAATTTAGCTTTTTATTGATGAAAAAATGGTTAAAACCGGTTCTACAGTTTCGGAGCCTATTCGGTACATCATCACCATCAGTCTAGCCTTTTCCTAAATATATTGGGGTCGGCTTCCAGTCAAACCGGATTCAGCTGAATACCAGTACTTTACGTAGAGCGGCTGCCTACCAGACCTCCACAACCCATTAACTGGGTGACACGGTACTCCTATTCGGTACAAACAAACAAAATCTCTCCTCTTTATAATATTAAGTATTGATATTGATATAACAAGCCAACGTGGCAACAGCATATTATTAATTCAGAAATCATTTACTGAGGAAAACACGTTACAAATGAAATTCAAATTATAATTTTCAGATTATTTATTTGGAAACCACTCGTTCGTAATTAATTTCAAATGGACTGAGGATTGGAGTAGACAAGCCGTATTTTAAGTTTATTAGATTTAATCTGATGGAAAATTTACAAGGGTTTTAGGATGAGCCGGTAGGTATCATAAAAGGAATAATATAGTTCTTATGTACAATTGTACAGTTACGATTTCTTTTTTATCGACAACCATGTTCTGAGTTTCTACCGGTTCATCTCAATATGAAACGACATCAACACCTGGTCCCCGATGTTTTATAAGTGATCAATGAGCCCATGTAGGTATTTCATTTTCAATCAATCAATCAAACAATCAATTAATCAATCAATCAATCAATACATAAATCAATCAATCAATTAATAAATCAATCAATCAAGCTCTCAAGCAACCAACCAATCAATCAATCTGCCTATCCTTTTCCCAATATAGTCGAGGTCGGCTTCCACTCTAACCAGTTACAGCTGAGTACCAGTGTTTTACATGGGACGACTTCCTATCTGACCTTCACAATCTCATCATCATCTGCCTAGCCTTTTCCCAACAACACGGTAACACGGTAGTTCTTGGCGAGAATGGTGTCAGATTTTCTGGCTTCTGACTACACGTAACGACTGCCAAAGATCTAAAATGACGGCCGGGACCAACGGCCTAACGTGCTTTACGAGGCACGTTAGGACTCAGTATGTTAAGATGGTCAAACCCTTCCACAGAATAACCTCGGCAAGCGTTGCTTAAGACACGCAAAAGGTTAACCTTGAAAATCGACCCATGCGTCTGTTATTCTTTAGCCACGAGTTCCTCTGACCTTCACAACCAAATAACTGGGTATGACGGTATCCCTTTGGCAAGACTGGCGTCAGATTAAGAAAAGAAAAGTTAAAGTAATTTCATTCGTTTCCTTATGGTGCGTGTCATATTTGGTACAAAAAAGCTCCCTTTTTTCTTTTCTTCCTAAACTTTGTTACATTTAACAAGCAGCTTTGGCGTTGTCTTATTCCATATCTAGAACACCCTTGAATACATACACGGTGCCATTTTAGTCGTCTTACAACGGTGGCCCATTTCATCTATCCAATGACTATCAGCTGTTATCAATATAAGAAAACAGCATTTTGTTGATTTATGCGCAAAGAAATGTAAGGGATATTTTTTTTGCGATTTCGATGTTGGTCCCATAGAAAATGTTGTTTTTAATGATGAATCAAAGAGCCCTTTTCAGGTATTGTGTTTACTCTGTTACACAGTGTATGTGACCACATTAGTTCAACGTCAAAATACATCCCAAATCACATGTCCTGTACTGTAATTTTTATCTTATTTTTTGTTTTTGTTTCGTTTTTTTTTATCAATTAATTAAATCTAAATTAACTTAATTACTTATTTAAGCACTTTTTGCTTGGAAAATCATTCCATTCTGTATCTGGAGTAGGGCGTTGCTAGCTGCGCTACAGTTTATACTTTTGCAGCTATCATCGTTTTATTTGTTGTACTTAGTCATGTGTAATGTTCCGAAATAAACTTATATTATTTATTTATTATTATTTATGTTACCAGTTTGGACAGCATACCTGCGATTACTCTGGTATGTCCATAACCACCTTTCTAAAAATATAACTAAGGGACTATTAGCATTTGTATTACTAGTAGATTTTTTTTTTAGGAAGGGAAAAAAAAAATGACTGCTTCCGCTCTGGGTGGAGCGGAAGGGCGTGTCAGACTCTTACTGACTAAAACCCATCCGTATTCCCTTTGCGTTCCAGGGCCACGGTGACTCTTTCGAACAAATTCCGCAACCAATAGTCCCGTGCATCACGTTTCGTTCAACGGTATTCTCACAATGCTTGGTTGTTTTGTAAGGCAGCATATTTCTCCTTACACTAGACACAGATTTACAGAATGGGAGCTACCGTTTTCGCCTCGCTTACCAGTTGGCGCCACTGGCGAGTAAGATCCCTTAGTATAGCGTTAAAGTTGTTATTAAGCGCAAAAGAAAAATAATTTATGACGCCGTTAAACACTGACGCAATGTTAGATGGACTCAGCATTATGGAAAATAAAAGAAAGACATATTCATATTTCCGACGAAAAGTAGTTCAATGTAGTAGTTGGTAGAACCGTAATTTGCCATAGACAGGCTGTTTTAGTAAAATATTCACAAAAGCCACAACTAATGAGTTAATAAACTCTTGACAAATGGCAACTAATAATGAAATATGTCATTTCGAAGACCTCACACCACACTAGCTTCTCTTCCGGCGAATTCAAACGCGATATATCATTGGCTCATATCGTGTTATGTTATCGTTCAACTGACGGTTTAAAAGGTCCCATAAAGCTAGCACGACACAGTCCAACATCAACTCCCAACCACGACAAAGAAATGTCGTCACATGGCGGTCTAAGTAGCCAGAGAACAAGTAAACTCAACGCGTATTCAAAGAGAACTTACACCTACTGAATTGTGCATACGTGCGAGTGGCTTAGTGCTGTTATACACGGTTCAACATAACAGCGTCTTTGGTGGTGAATATTGTTTTGTGTGTAGCTAACGTTGGCATATTTACATAGGTGCTATGCGTACTAGAATTATTTATACAGTTTAAGGCTCTTGCCTCACCGCCAACGAGGAAGCGATTAGCTATCGACTATTTTCTCGTTGAGGAAACGGATAAAAGATAATATATATATATATATATATATCCGGTTGAGTAAAAGAGACACATACATTTATAGACGATAGCTGGCTGTTCACACTGTCGGCGAGAACTCTCTTAGCACAGCGATAAGAACTATCAAAAATAATACTCGCTCAGAGATCAATCAGTCGTCATTTCTACTTATAATGCGGATCTGAGTGCTAGCTAACTTACAGCTAACATATTATGAATTTTCAATTGAACTAGCGCTTCATATTGTGTGCAGGTTTGCCCAGGAATGTACCTCTCGGCCGGCCGAAGCGAGTGGTGCGAGATATCGCCGGTCGCACAAAAGCACTCTCTTAAAGCCGAGCAACAAAACTATCGGAACTACACACTCGTATTTAGTTTCTAGCTTTACTCGCTTCTCGCTGATCGTCGGCGGTGAGACAAATGCCTAATCAGTAAAAGTTGAAGGAAAAAAAAGATGTACCTAATAATAACCAGTTTATGGGAAGGTTAGAATAAAAAAACTACTGCATGGGATTGGTTTCTAGTGAATTTAGACACAACTGAATTTCCTTTAGTTTCAATAAACTTATGGAAATTCGGTTGTGTCTAAATTAATAAACTGGTTATTATTAAAAAAAAATCCTTCAACTTCTACTGATTTGGCACTTGTCTCACGAGTCGCGAAGCGAGTAAAGCTAGAAACTAAATACGAGTTAGCAAGCAGCGGGAAGCGAGTGTGTAGTTCCAATAGTTGTATAATGTATGTTTGTTAAAAAAATGCCTAAGCAGATGATGATGAATAATGAAAACGCCTTTCCTCTCTTAATTAATCAGTAAGCCAATTTTAAATAAATGAAGCTTAATACAATGTGCCACATATTTCATCAACACAACACAGCCCGTGTGCCACCACTCTAACAAAGAAGAACGTAACACGATGTACCTGCATTTATTCGTGTCGGAATAGACGGCGCACCTAAACTGAAATGTTATAGAAACACTAGACACCTGTCTAGCTATCGTAAGTATTCTTGAGTCAAAGCATCCAATTGAATGGTGTTATTTTCTAATGCTTTTTTACGGAGGTAGATATTGCAACGTTGAAAATGTTTTTAGTGGAAAATTCTTAGGTAAAGTCACTTGCATGAGAAAGGTAGTTACCGTAAAACGGGGTGGATAGAAATGTAGGAGTGAATAAAAACGACACTTATTTGGAATTTTCACTTCAATACCATATTTATAGTTTCTCACAAAGCGTCCATAAAAAAAAGGATTAAAACAATGGAGCTCTTCATTGCTGTAAACAATATTTAAATAACGTAAAAATTCCAATTAAACTTTTATTTTTAGTTACATGCCTCAGATAATTTTCAATTAAAAAAAAAATATTTGTTCTGCTGGCAACTTAGTATAAATAAGCTTCGTGGATTTTTTATTAGCAGTACCAATGACCAAATATTTCTAAAAGTACGTACAGAATCAGGATTTTCATCAGCCGGGGTACCCACGTATCAATTAAATCCTGATACCGCTGTGAAAAACGGAGAGTGCAATGCGTTTTGACTAACTGCGTCTTCTTCCCATACCAGTATCATGATGTTTAAAGACTTAGTAGTAAGAAGAACTACCGAGTTCCCCAGTTAATGGGTTGTGAAGAAGAAAGAAAAAAGTATTTAATTGCCACAAAACAACATACCCACCCACATACATAATTTTATTTTTCTTAAACTAAATCCTAAACGATAGTAGTAGTAGATAGGAGGTCTGGTAGGCAGCTGCTCCTCTTAAAATACTGGTATTCAGCTGAATCCGGTTTAACTGGAAGCTGACCCCAATATAGTTGGGAAAATGATGCAGCTAGGCAGATGATGAGACCACTGGTTATTGAAACAAAATCTGTTTGACGTTATCTTTACAAACTTGAAGCCATTGCAATAGGGTAAAACTTTTTAATATTAGACGATAAGTACTACTGACGTCATGATGCCAAAGACGAAATGACAGAATTTCTAGATCTTTTCAAATCCCATCCCCACATAAATACTCGATGGAAACATATCAAAATACACATAAATTTTATAGAACCGTACCTAACTTACTAGTACCAGTTAAGAGGAGGGTTTAGTCAAGTATCCAATTACTAAACTAGAATAAGCCATAGCAACGTAGACTTTATATTTTGGCCGAATATAGTATCAACGAAGTTTGTGGTTAGTATGAGTTAATTGATCCTTGTGTAACTGGACACGGTTCGTGGAGTTAGGTAAAGATAAATGGATAAAGAAATATTATTCTTCGTCATGATTGACTCCTATATTGAGTCATTTCCCTTTATAAAATTGTCTTGACGAGACGACTTCTGCCGAAATTTAATTCGAATGGCGGAAAAGTGACTGATGTGGGTTTTGCTACCTTTAACCAAAGCATTTTTCACAGAAGTTTTGCTTTGCTGCGGCGTAGCACTTACTACGGCGTAGCACTTACTACGACGTAGCTCATATTCGTAGCCAAGCCTACGAAACTGTAGCGAGTTACTACTGTAACTACGGCGCACCGCAAACTACATTATAAAGTAAAACATACATTCAAAAGTTTGAATAATAAACAGGCTAAGTGCGAGTGCGGGTAAACCAAGACTTTCCTCTTAAAACGACCATTTTACCTAGATCTTCCTGAAAGGGTGCAGATATAAAAGAGGTTTAGTATGAAAATATTTACGTTTTGTAGAAAAAAAAAGAAATTAACTGAAGCTACAAACTAAAATAGGCTGCCTGCTGAGATTGTTCTGCTGGGAAAGATAGTCTGGTCGAGATTTAATTATGTTTTTAGGTGAGACCTTTCCAGTCCTTAAAACTGGGTACTAACTGATGTTACGGGCAAGTTATGTTACGCCATGTCCTAAAATCCATGTAAAACAAAACACATACGCATCATGTTCGTGCTCGTTCCCATGCACTGATTACACGAATGCTCGCTTAGTAACATGTAACGTTACGCCCCGTAACACCGATCAGTACCAGCCTTTAGAATTTTAATAGTCTTAGATACCTACTGGTAATTCTAAAGTCTCATTTGAAGATTTATGGTTGGTATACCTTTTTTATGGTAAATCATCAAATGACTCCTTCCGCTCTGGGCGGAGTGGAAGGGAGTGTCAGACTCTTACTGACTAAAACCCATCCGTGTTTTTCCTAATGCCCTTAGCGTTCTAAGGCCGCGGTGAGACTTTCGAAAAAAAATCCCAGCGATGGTAGGTAAACCTTCTACTATAGGGATAAAAAAGGGATCCTATGTCCTATTCCGGGACATGGTCTACTCGTGTGCCAAGTTTCATTCAAATCCCTTTAGCCGTTAAGACGTGAAAAGGTAACTACAGACAGAGTTCCTTTCACATTTATATTTTTAGTAAATACTAGCTTTTGCTTGCGAATCCGCTCGCGTGATTGTTGAAAATTTTCCCAAGGGAACATACTCCCAGAATAGTAACTACGAGAAAATATGCCCTTTCACGGGACTCAGACTCCATACCAAATTTTATCTAAATCGGTTAAGCGGTTTAAGCGTGATGAGGTTACAGACAGACAGACACACTTTCGCATTTATAATATTAGTAAGTATGCCCGCGACTTCGTACGCACATATCCCATTTTCCCGGTTCCCATAAGAATTTTGGGAAACCTTCCTCATGAATAACCCCGTCCATTGGAGAATACCGCATGAAAATCCGTTCGGTATTTTTTGAGTTTATCGCGAACAGCGAACAGACAGACAGTCAGACGCGGCGAGGGACTTTGTTTTATAATATGTAGTGATGGTTTGATATGTAAAATTATCTTCTTGTATCTGTTAGACTAGATCCCGCCCAAATTCAATAGTTTCCAAAATATCCGTGTCTTATTTAGAAAAAATAGTTTACAATTTCACGCGGTATTTTACAATCTTACGGCGTTTGCCATTTTCCAGTGACATACGTATCAATCAAAAGTCAAAAAGTCAAAAGTCAAAGCATTTATTCCAAATAAACCATTATCAGGTACTTTTGAATTGTCAAAGTCAGTCCGTCAAAAGCATGAAGCTATTTGCACGTTCGCAAGCGTAGATCTCTATGGAGAAGAACGTGCAAGAAACTCCACGGACACTCTTTTAAATCATTTTATGTTTACAAAAATCCTGGTTACATAAACCTTGTTGCTTCTATATATGAGAACAATGTAAAGAAAGAAAAAAAACAATTTATAGTATGAAATATTAAAATGAGGCAGTGGCAACCAAGGGATGACCAGTCTCCACTGACGGCGCCCGTTCACGAACATGACGCGTGCATCAGCACCATTCAGCTCAACCATTTTGAAGGGAACTGAATGATCCGATACACGCGCCACCATCAGCGAGACATTGGAGTGAGCATGACACACCCTCAACTGCCCCTGCTATTTCATGTCAAACAAGGAAACTATCTATTAACATAATGGTCCAGGGTTCTCACATTTACAGAACTTGAAATAAAAATTGCTTCTAAATTATATAAAACTATGAATATCAATCTGAAAATACAGAAAAAGAAAAGTTTATTCCAAACATAATATAAGATTATGCGGAATAGTATTATTATTAGACATAAAAGAGGGTGAGCATCTCTTCCAAATATAAAACCTAACTAGTGGAACCAAGCGGCTGAGGCTGTGGAGCAGGACCGGCATTTAGCCAAGCATTTTTATCAAGGATATAATCTTCCAGTTTATAATATGCCTGTCTACATAGAGTGCGTTTTATGCATGTTTTAAATTTTTTCTCATTCAGTTCGAGAATCTCACGTGGTATTTTATTATAAAACTTAATACAATATCCCATAAAAGAAGTGTGTACTTTAGCCAATCTGAATCGGGGTTGATCTAATTTATTCCTATTTCTAGTATTAAAATTATGCCTATCACTAATCTTATTAAAAAGATGAATATTTTTCCGAACATACATAATGTTTTCGTATATGTATTGACAAGGTACCGTCATGATGTTAATATCCTTAAACAGTTCCCTTAGGGAATCGCGCCGACCAAGATGGTATATGGCTCTGATGGCTCTTTTCTGCAGAATAAATATAGACTCGATGTCTGCAGCTCGTCCCCATAATAAGATACCGTAAGACATTATACTATGAAAGTAACTAAAATAAACCAGCCTCGCGGTATCTATATCAGTAAATTGACGGATTTTTCTGACAGCATATGCTGCTGAACTTAGCCGTCCTGCAAGAGATGTTAAATGAGGACCCCATTGTAGCTTTGAGTCAAGCGTGATCCCTAGGAAAACCGTGTCTTCGACGAATTCAAGTTTCTCTTTGTCCAATACTATGTCGCAAGTATTACTTTTGACATTCGGTAAAGCAAATCTGATGCACTTAGTTTTTTTCCCATTTAATACTAAATTATTCGCAGTGAACCAATTTTGGACCTGCTGTAGCGCATTATTTACGTCGTCAAGACTTGTAGAACGTCTATCTATCTTAAAAATTAAGGACGTATCGTCAGCAAATAACACCATCTTTGGTTGGTTTTTTAAAAGATGGAGTAAATCATTAATATACACTAAAAAGAGGAAAGGACCCAATATTGAGCCTTGTGGTACCCCCATTTTGACTTTTAAACCCCTTGAATTAACACCGTTTATTTGAACTTGCTGCTGTCTGTCATTTAAGTACGACTTCACTAAACTGAGAGCAAGATTACCTAGTCCGTAATGTTTTAGTTTTAGGAGCAAGGTTTCGTGATTTACGCAATCAAATGCCTTGGAGAGGTCACAAAAGATTCCTATGGCATCTTGCGCCTCTTCCCACGATGTATATATGTGTTTTAACATTGTGACACCAGCGTCAGTCGTACAACGACCTTTGGTAAACCCATACTGTTGATCGTGTAAGATTTTATTGATGTTAAAATGAATGAGCATTTGATTGAGCATCACTTTTTCAAAATACCTTGCTGAAAACCGGCAATACGGATACAGATCTATAATTATTGGCATCTTTACTGTCACCGGATTTAAAAAGTGGTATAACCTTACTATATTTCATTATATCCGGAAAGACTCCTTGGTCTACACATAAATTGAATATTAAAGCCAAGTATGGTGCTATGGTCTCAATTATGGACGTGCACACTTTGACAGACATTCCCCATAAGTCTTCGGTCAATTTGATTTTGATTTGCCGGAAAGCTTTTATAACCGTCATAGGGTTGATATGTTTGAATTGGAATTCAACCGTACAACCTGGAACGTTTGCTCTTAATAAGTTAAATGATACCTCGGGTGCAGAATTTAAAGCTTCAGTAGTTCTTGATGGTATTTCGGTGAAAAAATTTACAAATTCTTGAGCTACTTCTAAATTAGAGCTTATGGCACCATGTGCAGTCTCCAGTAAAAAATCAGTGTTTCGTACTTTATTCCTACTAGTTTCATTATTGATAACTTTCCAAACTGTCTTAATTTTATTATCTGCCGATTTGATCTTATTGCTAATGTACAGGGCTTTAGCTACTTTGCAAGTATTTCTGAAAACTTTAGAATATTTGTTTACATACATACTAAAGGTTTCTGTGTTAATGAAAGGCTTAAGGCCATATAACTCATATAGTCTTTCCCTACTTATCCTAATACCTTTAGTCGCCCAGTCACTAAATATAAACTTAGGGGAAGTATTTTTAGACTTCTTTTCAAAAGTTGTATTGAATTCCTTTAGTACTACTGAAAAGAAATTATCATAAAACTTATTTGCGTCCTCAATATTATGGCCTAGAACATTCAACTTATTTTGTAAGGTAACATTGAATCTAGCTAGTTTGCCTGTTGTAATTGGCCTATATTGTATTTGAATTTTTTGCAAGGCTGCTTTAAACTTAAATGTTACCAATTGTCCGCTATGATCCGACGGAAGGTAATTAACTATGGCTTTATCTAAATAATCACAATCGCAGAATACATTATCGATACAGGTTGAAGAAGTTGGTGTTACCCTAGTAGGTTCAGTAAAAACATTAGACAAATTAAATGATTTAAAAAGGCTTAAAAATCTGCTGCTATTTAAATTATTTTCTAAAATATTAATATTAAAATCTCCGCAAATAATCGCGGATTTGTTACCTGCTGCAAGTTTCGCAAGGATATCTTCCATAGTTGACTCAAATAAAGTAAAGTTTTGAGGGTTTGGGGGTCTGTACACGCACACTATAACATGCTTATCCAGCTCAACACAGGACAGTTCAATACAATGTTCCACTGACAAGCTGACAATGTCATTACGTTGCTTAAATTTTAAGCATTTTTTCACTAAGATGAGGGAACCACCGCGCAACATAGATTTGCGGTTAAAGCAACTGCCTACACTATAATTTTCATAACTAATTTGCATCTGGTAATCTTTCAACCAATGTTCACTAAAACATACAATGTCAAACATTGTTTTCTCTAAAAACATTTCTATTTCTAATATTTTGGAAGAGATACCTTGAATATTTTGATGAAATAATTTCAATGTATGCTGCTGACCCCCTTTTTGATATGTATCTAACTGAGAGCAAGAAGATACCTTAATGTCTGTAGGTATAACTAATCTGTTATTGGTAACTTCTGTTGTCTTATAAACTAGTTTAAATTAATATCAGGAGTTTGCCCTAAGACTTCAACATCATCACTTGGCAGTGAGATGGAACTACATGTGGCCTCCACGTTAACAAATAATTTTTCCATAGTGATACATGGAACCTCCTTCGTACAATTTTTAAAAGAATTTATAGCTATAGTGCTACAGTTATTTTGGCTCACCACCTGATTCTTAGTAATATTANTCTTTATTTGCTAGAATATGGTATAATATAAGGTGTTACAGTATTTTTGTTTCAGCATATCCTGCCATAACATGGCGTGCAAATATATTCGCAATAAGCGATGTCAGTAAAATTACTTAGTCTAAGTTACAAATGTCCGAGTCTATTGACTTGTCTTCTAAATAGTCCTTAACGGTGTAATAATTTTTATGTAGTAATAATTTGAAAAGTATTTTTTTAAACATTGTCAGCGGTAACTCTTGCAAACTATTTGGTAAATGATTGTAAATAATAATCGACATGCAGTATACATTTTTCTTGAATAATTTTAGTTTTATTGGCGGCAGACGAAGTCTATCTTTGTGCCGTGATCGGCTATTTGGCCTGTCCGTGCTCGCTTCAAATAAATTGTAGTTCCTTTTAACAAAGATACATATTTCAAAAATATATAAGCAGGGCAAAGGTAGAATTTTATGCTTCTGAAATAGTGGCCTACAGCTGTCTAAAAAGTGTGCTCCACAAATCGCTCGGATACATTTTTTTTGAGCTTTAAAGACTCTGTCAAAATCGACTGAATTGCCCCATATTACAATACCGTATCTCAGTACGGATGACACATAACCATGGTAAGCCAGCATTGCAGTATCACAGTTTACTCTTTGCCTGATTCTTTTCAAGGCATATATAAAACGATCTATTTTTGTCAGGTCGTAATAAAGAGTATTCTATTCTACATTTTGCAGAAAGGCCACTTCCTAAAGTTACCAACCTATCTGCGTTGAAGAGCTATCCCAAGCACTAAAACTAAAAGGGCATCTAAATCCATGATTATATTCGTCCTAAGTACGTGGGTAAGACCGTACGAATAAAACCCTGCTTCGGCCAACGAATAGCCTAAGACCGGTCGTGAACCTGAAATAAATCTCGCTTTTTCTTGAGCACTTATTTCCATGTATCTTGAATTTAAGGGTAGAAAGGTTTTAAGCGTTGTTAGTAGGCTTTTAGGTATAGAACAGCAACCTAATAAAATACCAAATGTCCATCATCAGGACTGCCTTGTACGTTTAGTGGACGCAAGGGTCTTGGGTTCGAACCCCAGTTATGTACGTGAATGTCATTGAGTTTTTCTTACAGAAAATTCTTAATAGTGCCTATCCTGGAGTCTACCATAAAGTTCATTGCCCTTTCCTTAATTTCTCTGCGTAGGTCTGGACAATAAATTATGAATGGTTTTTCTATACAAGAAAAAATAAAGGATCACAATAGATGTCGATTTAGGACAACTATATGTCATTATTTCTGTTTTCGGAATTAACTATGTCAATAAATGTATGAGGGACATTGACTTTTATTGCACGTATATCTGGTGTCGACCATATCAAGAGCCTTTTACTGTAAAAGGCTCTATACCAGCGAAGTATACATGTCCAACAGCCAATTTTTTATTATTATTGTTACGCGCCAGAATTAATACCGGGTACATATTGACACTAGTTACTACTAGCGCCATCTAGTATTGAGTAGCAGAACTAGTCGAGTCAAATACCTTCTAGACATTTCTATGCCGGAACATTCTACACCTCTCGATATCTGGTAAGTCGGCACTGGTAGTTCCGAGTACTTGATGCTTCGACAGTAGATGATTCTGGAATTAATTGACCTATATAAGGCCAGCATTGTCCGCGACCGAGTCAGTATTGGATTTGCGATACAAGCGAATACTTCGGAAGCGATCTTCAAGTGCGATTCAAGTGATCAATAGTGAAGTTTTGTTTTATAATTAGTGAGTTTAAAGTTGTAATTAGTGTTGTTAAATTAAAGTGTCATTTTGGTAATTTAATCGGCTGTTTTTATTGTCACCAACCCCAAGTTCGGAACATTATTATTATAAGGCATTATTATACGATGGACCACAATCTCACCTGATGGAAAGTGATGATGTGATCGACAATGGAACACGCTTGCCTAAAAGTAACCTAATCAGTTTTGACTTAAAGACCCTCAATTTTAAGCTACCAAAAGATACGAACTCCGGCAGGGAATTCCTCTCCTTAGCTGTACGCATAATAAAAGTAGTCCCAAAACGTTTTGTGTGAATGGGCGGGATGTTCAGCATGTTCCAGTGACACATTGCCGTACGACTTGAAGTCCGATTATGGCTTTGTAGTGCTCTTCTTAAAAATAAATTTTGAGCTGTGTGTCAGTGAATGAATGAGTTTATGAATTTTATTAAGGTGATTGCGTAGTGGTAGCCCGCGAAATTCAAATTTTCTTGTGTTTTTTGCAATTTGCAGGTCTGTGTCAGAAGGACAATTCTACATTTTTTTTAAGCAACGTTCGCATTTGTATCTCAGTCGCAATCTGCCAAAAAGCCTCAGTTCCCATACATTTTAGGCAGATTGCGGCTGAGATGCGAATGTTGCTTAAAATGAGTAGAATTAGAACTCAGATTGTAACTTGATTAAAATATGATCCGCGAAAATAACAAGTATGTATACACATAAAACCAATAGAATATTTACTCATCACCATCAACTTAGATTTGATGCATAATAAACTAGATTTCTGAAATCTAACTAATATGCATCAAATGTAAGTTTGAGCGATGTATTGATTATTCTTATGTTTATAATTATGTAAATACATGCTTGTTATTGTCGCGAATCATATTTTGTTGAAGTTACAACCTGACACTGTCCTACAAATTGTTAAAAACACAAGAACATTTGAATTTCGTGGGCTATCTACGGATCCCCCTAGACTGCCTAAGAAGCAGATCTGTAAAGTTCAAGGCTGACCCAGCTTATAAGCAGGAAAACATAATTAAGTTATTTTTTATCGGTGAACACCATATTCCCTCGGCAACCCTTAGGGAATCCAGGTGCTTAGTTATTTTGGGCATCCTTAACTTATTTTTGGGGACGGGGTATCGCTTTCATATCGTGTCCGCCTACACAGCATTAAATAATAATCTTCGGTTTTTACACCCTTTAGTAGCATTCCTATCTTTTTTGGATGGTTATTTTCTGTAATGTTTGGGTGAGAGGTTTTGAGGTTTATTGTTGTGTCCAAATGTTTCTTAGAAACATCGTAACGCTTGCTTACCTCGCAGGATTGGACATACATTAATAGGTGTACGAGTATAATGGATTGCATCCACAGTTTTGTTTTATATATTAGAGTATTGTGATGAATATTGCAAAAAAAATGCGTAATAAGCAATCAAGTTTATTCTTCAAAAATAACCACAATCATGTTTAATTAAACAATATTGCAAATATTAAATATGGTTTTTGTTATTTTTTCATGAATAAACCTAAATAGAACAGACAATATCGTTTTATTTAGGTTTATTCATAAATTGCTTAAAGGATTATCAATTTTAGCAGAGTCGAGTTCATTTTTGTGTCACCATCATCATTATTTTAGACTCTATACATCCCCAAGCGTCGCCACATCAACTGCATATATAAAGCATATTCAGCTCAACATTAGTGTCCACCTTAAAAAAGCATAAAGACCCCCGCCCACAATACCAACACCCCACAATACGTACTAACAAGCAATCAACACGAGCGCATCACAAAATCCGTGCCATGACAACTTTGGACAAGACAAGCCTCCGCCATATTTGAATTGCTAATACCCGACAGCCTTGCAAAGAACACGACAATTAATTCGGAACACTTCAGTGTTGATGTTTAATCAGTTAAGTAGATACGTCTTCGTTGTTTATCTATGGATTGTAGATAGTTTAGATAAAGATATATATAGGTACATTTAGGTGGCATGTGTTTGTGGTGTGGTTTGGTATGTGATGGCAATTTGAGTGTTTGGTAAATCGATAAACTTGTACAAACCATTCTTACTAATGAATGGTAAAATAATTTATTCGCAGTGGAAGGATTTATCCGATTTTGAAAATAATTCTGTGATAGAAAGCTAGAGTATCGCCAAGTGTCTGAGGGTATATTGCAGGGTTCCTGCAGGATAGGCTACATGAGTGAAACCACGGGAAAGGGCTAGTGTATAGTTTGGACCCCGGCTTGTAGCGAAGCACTAACTTATTCTTTTAGCTGATCGTACGGCCGTATGAAAAACCTGTACTCAAACTGACATACAGATTAAAGTTCTTTAGGTACTTAGGTATAAATTACAGAAAAACTAGTAAGACGCCTATGGTATATAACGGTAAAAATAACATGTAAAAAAAATATGATTCGCTCGAAACCCTTTGCACGCGAGTCCAACTCGCAGTTGGCCAGTTTTTATCAAAAGAAGGAAAAGTTTTGGAACGGCTGTTTTAAGTTATTTCTACAGAGCTATGTTTATTTCTGAAAAAAACGTAAATCCAAACCTACTCGTTACCAAATGAAAATTATTAAAGCGAACAATCAACCGTCAAGCAAAAGATTTCTCCCAGAGGTCTACCCCACACGTCTAAAATTCCTCCTTTATTTAACTAATTCAATTCATGCTCTAAATTTTGTCGCCCACTCTTCGTCCTAAAATACTCGACAGACAACATCAAGCAAGAACCTTGAAATCCAAAAACTATCAAACGGAAACATTATACCGACGAAATCACAAACACAATTTTTGCTGACATCACCGCACTATAAAGGACTAATGAAGGATCCGTTCAAAGAGGACCCTACTCAGGCTCATTATACGGAGACAGTTCTCCGAATAAATCATCATTTACAATAGAAACAAAATTCATTGCGTATTAATATTGTAAACTCGTAAAACAATGAATAAAGATAGGAAATTCGCTGAATAGACAATGGTGTGCCTAAATAAACCAATCTTTGAAGGAGGCTATGTAAAATAACTGATCTCAAACCTGGCGTTTGCTGGAGGCTTATTCTGGTGCATTTTAATTGTAACGTTTACGACTGACTTCAAAAAATAACTTCGATACCTTAATGCTTTTTTTATGATATATTTTTTTTTAATTCTCGTGTTTATAAAACCAAGAATTAAAAAAAATATTAACACAAAACTTAATCAAGTATTGTTTGGATACAAAAACTCAATAGTGAAACAACGCTAGAAAAATATTCAGCTATTAATTAATCATAACTTAGCAGGCATAATAATAAAATATGAAGAAAGACTAGAATTTGCGTTGTTCGGATTCTGATTCTGGTAATAAACATCAAAACATTTTGACATTTAGAATAGGGAGTAGTTTTTAGGGTTCCGTAAAAAACGGAACCCTTTTAGGATCACTCGGGTGTCTGTATGTACGTCTGTCACAGCCAATTTTCACCGAATCTTCTAAACCGATTTTGTTGAAATTTGGTACACATAATATGCATTTTTGTGACCCAAACTACGCGCTACGTAAATAAATTAATTTTGAGTATGGAGGTCACTTTTGTGTAAAAACTAGAAAAATTTAAAAAAAGTTTTTCAAACTGTGCTGTGTCACATGTCAACTGAAAGGGCTTATTTTATATAAACAGTTTTGAAGTTAGATGGAAATTGACAGTTCCTCTCCCTTATCTCTGAGTCTAAAATTTTGCAAAAAAGGCAAATTCTTTTTTACCCATATATTATTTTAGTTTTAAAATAATATGCAAAAAAAAAGAGATTCGTTCTAAACCCTTTGCACGCGAATCCGACTCAAACATGGCCAGTTTTTGTATTTCATAATCTCAAACCGGTTCAAAACCGTTTTACTCACACAATTCACTGCCATACTCTAAATTCCAGTATCCACACAGTCTTAGCTACACATGCCTTATTTTCCTTGCAAAGTGAGCGCCCCACCACGGAGTTTGTAGACATCACCCGGGGCTACTTGCGGCAGCAATATGTCGCCTAAATTGGATTAAGATGCAAGGCCTTACCGTAACACCCTTCCGACGAGTTAACACTCTGACTTGAGAATTAAGTTGTTGTATTTTAAGTAATTTGTTGGTTGGTATACAACGGTACTTGGGTTATATGTTTTAGGCATGTATATCTAATCAGTGCTTTAAAAATCAAGTATCTAAGTCATTTTGCCGTTTAAAACACCACAAAATAAAAAATAATTTTAATTCGGAAGTCGGTGTTAAAATACGAAGAAACAACCAGATATTTTATCATAAAAAGTTTTTTTATTTTTCACTTTTTAGTGGGACATCCACACCTAAAGGATCCAGTTTTGATCCAGTTTTAATTTAAAAAACAAACTGCATAACCGATTATGCTGAAATTTGTATGGGACCAATCGGAAAGTATATCCTTTCACGTTAAAAATATTTTTTCAAATCGGTTCATAAATGACGGAGTTGATAACAAACACACAAAAAAAACATACAACCGAATTGAGAGCCTCTGCTTTTGAAGTCGGTTTAAAAGGTTCAGGTTTTGGTTCACAATAATGAAAAAAACTATAGGTACTGCTTTTCACCGTTTTAACGAAAAAGAAGCAAATAATGATAATGATCCACAGCTTAATAGTCACATTAATAGTCCATTTATAAACGTAAATAAATTAATAGCCAATAAATCATGACCTACATGAGTACATGCGCCATTCTGAACAGACCTCATTACAACTTACCCAGAATGACGAGCGGCCCGTTTAAAATCCTCGTTTCCCGTCCATGGAATCAAATAAAAGTAAATTATTTGCCTGAAACTTTCCAACAACAACATTACTTGTAACACAATAAAACTCATTGTTCGCTCCATTGCATACGAATTTCGGACGAAATAAAGTTTCGTTTAAAAATTTCGGTCATCGATAATCATAGGAAAATTAATTGTCTCTTTCAAGGATGGTGGAATCAAGTGTGATGAGTGAATACGTATATTTTTTGCTAATAATGACCCATTACGGAAGAGTATCAGAAGACTTCTCGCAAAGAAAAGCAACGAGAATTCATTGATGCCCAAGTGCGACTGATTGTGACTTCGTTTTTATTGGCATTAAGTGTCCTTTCGATGCTCTGTTCGACCACCGAATGATTCCAAGGAACATGGTGGCAAAGGGATCACGTGCTGTCTGGAACAGCTAGGCTCATGGGAGACTCCTTTGCAGTCTCCTCAAGGATGTGCCATAACAGGCGTTGGTTCCGGAGTGGTCTTTTAAGAGGTAACTGAAGGGGTAAACGTTCCATGAGCTGATGATGATCATCGGAGTGGATTAATTGAGATAAGAAGCCTACACTCCCTAGACTTTTGAAGGAAGAAGTGCCTGCAATGTATTGAAATTGGAAATGATAAAAATGTGAATACACGACAGCAGGTATCAACACGAGTTTATATTAATGTGAATATACCAATCTACAGGTATTACTTCTTACATGAAAATAATAACATCGTCAGTTTTGTCTTTCTTGTCTGCACACCAAAAAATCTTCAATATTTACAAGCAAAGTCAGTCAGATAGGTCAGTAGTAGGATAGTCAGATAGATGATTTAGTATCATGTTTTGTTTTTTCAGCTTCCTTAGCAAATTATAGGGGAGAATCCATATTTTCAATGTCTATCAGTATTGAGCTTCATGATTTCAATTCTCGAGGAAACCATCAGAGGTATCCTGCTTTCTATTCCTCGGTCTGCAACGAAAACAAGCTATACCTGAGACTCTAAACAAGTGAAATTCTATCGGCAGTAGCGTCGCGTGCAAAGGCGATTGTCAAAACGTCTATGTACGGGATTCACACAAGATGTCGAATTGTCACGTGATCAACACCTTACATTTTCGCATGTAGACAATCGCATTCGCTGACAAAATGGCACTTTTTCTAGAGCTTTAGGATATCATGTAGGGCTTCAAATGATCCCAAACTATTTGCAAACCGCCCTCAATTCCACAATAACACATCCCCTACATTTTTCGATCCCAGGTTTCTCGATAACGTTGTTAACGTTTCGCGTTTCGAATGTCGAACGTTTCCGAATCGGCACATCATTCTACGACATTTGCAATGCAGATATAACCATTTTCATTTTACAATCAACAGAACGAAATTAATTCAATAGGTTACACTGAAGAATGTTTCTGGTGTTTCATGAAAGGATCTTCTCGGTCGGTAGGTATGAATTTTTAATGTTATTTAGATTTATCGAGTACAACTCTTGTTTGTTTTTGTAAGTTCAATATTATAATTTTGGATTCTCTTTTGTGCTGTTTGAAGGAGATGGGTTGTTACTTTGATAGGGAAATGGTTATTGAATTTTGTGTTTCCGCTTCCGATGGGACATGTTTTTGTTATATATTAAACTGGTCAAGTGAGTGTCGGGTCACGCGCACTGTAAGGTTCCGTAGTTGCAACTATTACTCGTTAATTTGTAAAGCCTACTTTTTTTTATTTTTATGGATGGGAAGTCATCATCGCCGTCCGCAGGCCCGCGCCTACGGTGGCCGGGGATCGCCCTGCGACTCCCGACGCACGGGGCGTCTTCTCCTGTAGCGGCGGTTGGGGCGAAGGCCTTGCCTTTCCCTCGCGTGTAAAGCCTACTTATCTGTGATAGTTTTCCTTTTAAATTCGTTATACAATTTGGAGACATCGATACGACAATAAATGAAAACACTGGCATTACTAGGTCATAAGCAAATTTTGAAACTATTATAAATCCTGTCACCAAAATTCTCAATTGCATGAAACAAAAACAAACCTACTGAGTTATGACTTCAGTAGTATCTTAAGTTATTAATAATTAAACAATCTAGTAACAAAAGATGAATACCAATCATTGCTTATTGAAAATACAAAATACCATCACGATTCCCTGACGCCAGTCCCCATTGTCTCCTTTGCGTAAAATGACACACCGAATTTAAAATACGACCCGTCATAAAAATCTTTCCAGTCGTAAAATGCGACTTTAAAAAAAATACACAACATGTAAAAGGGAATGTCTCAAATACCCCTTCACGAAATGCGATCCCACTTATAGGATAAAAATCTCATAAAAATGCTATAAAACATTGTTCATTCCGACACTATTGCCCGCGGCCGTCGCGGTAGGGACGTGCATCGGAATCGAATGTCGTAAATCGATTAATTGTCTGAATCGATTATGTTGCCAATATTATTGTATGCTCGTTGCTATTATGCGGTAATGTTAAATAATGTGAATGACGCAGAGTAATGATGATAGCTTAATATAGTGTGAGATCTACGATTTGGAAGGTACTAATAGCTTCAACTTTCACTTACTGACCGACTTCAAAGTGGCTATAAAATGGTGTAGTGGAGATAAAATGCTTTGAGTTTGAATTGAGTATACACAAAGAAAGATACACCTTTGTCAGGTGTCGATATTTAGAGAATACTGCATACATATGTATGTACGCAGTATTCTCGAAACCATTGATACATTAAGAAATGGGTCTATTCTAGAAGTTGCAATATTCATTTCATAAGAAAAATCTTTTCGATGCTTGGAATAGTATCGTGTGATTATCATTGCTTCCTAGAAACCAACGTAATTAATAAGTTAACAACATCTTGTAAGAAAACTTTGAAAAGTTAATGTTGTCTGAGAATAAAAGCGTAGCGTTATCAATTTAGCTATAATTTTTTCTCAGAAACTCATTATTATTTCAGTATAAATATTGTGTGAAAAAATACCTGCTACATGCTAGCTGAAATCACAGATGATATAACCAGAAAACAATAACACGTTACAAATCTTTACTAATACTAGTGGCCCGCCCCGGCTTCGCCCGGATGTGTTTTTTTTTTTCAAAAAATTATTTCGTAAGAACAAAAAAGCAATTAGCGAAATTGGTCAAGCCGTTCACGCGTGATACCGTGACCAAGGGGAATAAAGATTCATTTTTATGTATGTGTTACTCAGTCACGCTAGAACGGCTGATCGGATCTTGATGAAATTTGGCACAGGGAAAGATTATAGTCTGGAATAATATATATACTTTTTTCCGCAGGAGAATATAATAATTGCATTGCATTTAAACAATTCAGTAAAAAATAGTGAAAATTAGAATAATCAATTAATATTAATCAAACTCCTCGTAAAGCTCCATAATTACATATTTCTGTAACGCAATCAATCCATATTTTTTCAACTATGTTAGGGTTGGATTCTAGTCTCACGGAATGTAGCTGAATATCAATATTTTACATTGGGTTACTGCCCATCTGACCTCCACAAACCAGTAAATGAGTAGGTGGTGGCGACCTCTCGCGTCCGGCCCTGGTTAAATCCATGGTCGAGGGCGCTTGGTGGTGGTGGCGAGGAGGCTTGGAAAGCGATCACCTCCTACAGGAGAAGACGTCCCGGGCGTCGGGAGTCGCAGGGCGATCCCCGTCCACCGCAGCTCGCTGTCCAATTACTACCAGGCCCGGGTCGATGGCGCATTGTGGTTCATGCGCGCCTCAAAGAAATGTCAGCATAGGAGACGGGGCCCGCTGGGGCCAGAGCCTGCCAGGGTTGCGGAATTTGTTCGAAAGAGTCACCGCGGCCCTGAAACGCAAAAGGGCTTTAGAAGGAACACGGATGGGTTTTAGTCAGTAAGAGTCTGACACGCTCTTCCGCTCCACTCAGAGTGGAAGAATTTATTTGATGATTTCCCATGCTTACAAAAACCCAGTAGCTGGGTGAAACTGCTTCGCGAGCCTGGTATCTGATTTTCCGAAGAACGAAAGTCTCAAAAATCTCCATGTTTGTATGACGCAATGCAAGTATTAAATTGAAGAGTTGCCAATAAAGATCCATAAGATTAAAGTATTCAATTACATTATCGGATCGATTTTCAACTTTCTTTAATATCGGCTTCATTTTAAGTAATGGGGTAATTCATCAAAGAAAATGGAAGTTTCAAACTTGTGATAATGAGAGTCGATTTCAACGTCTTTCAACTTTTATATCACTTTCATGAAATAACTTAAGAACGGGCTTCTTACGCCTTTTTGTTTGAGACTTTAGTATTCAATGTTTGAATGTCTTAAGGCAAACAAAAAGGCTCCAAATTATGCCATCATCTCGAAGATCTGTAAGTTAGGAGTGAATAGGTTATTTCTCGGAAAACTTGCTCGATCGTTGTCAAAGTCAAAACTAAATTATTTATTTCAATTGAAACTTTCGAAGATCAAAATATAAGGTACATTAAAAAAAACATCATCATGAACTGACAGCCTATTCATGAAATGATAAAACATATATAGTATTGCTTTTTTTAATTTAAAGTTTGTAAGCAAGTTAGTTCCGTGACAGGAAATACTTTTTAATGTCACTAAAACCTCAGAGTTCCCATCTTCAGCACATGATACGAGATTTCATTCATGTTTAAATTGAGTATTTATCCACAACATCGCAGCTTTGCTACGCCGTAGCTAATTAGCTACGTCATTTCGTAGCAAATACGTCGCATGGCTACGAGCCTACGTTAATATCTCGATTGTGTTAATTAAGACTTCAAAAGGATGTATTCCTTTGGTTTTAATTGGCAGATACTACATCATGACCAGCCTAGTATTTCCCCAAGTATCAGCTTCAAGTGTAACCGGACACAGTTAAATACGAATACTTTACTTGTAGCGTGTACCTATTAATTTATGAACTACGTTACGAGTTAATAATATCTCCTTTTGACAACCCGTTATCATTGTCAAAGATCTATGACTGACCATTTTATTTATAACGTTTGAAAGTCATTAAATGGCTCCTTCCGCTCAATCAGTAAGTAAGAGTCTGTCAGTAGTAAGAGTCAGCTCCGCTCAGAGCAGAAGGGAGTGTCAGACTCTTACTGACTTAAACCCATTCGTGTTTCTCCAATTGCCCTTTGCGTTCTAGGGCCTCGGTGACTCTTTCGAACAAATTCCGTAATCCTAGCAGGCTCTGGCTCTAGCGAGCCTCGACTACCATGCTGACATCTCTTTGAGGCGCGCGGGAAACACAATGCGCCACCGATCCAGATCTGGCTCCGATCCGACCACAGGCCCGCGCTACATCTGGGACCAATGGCTTAACGTGCTTTCCGAAATCTCAAAATGTACCTACCGACCGCAGTAAGCATTGCTTAAACTTGAAGATTGACCCATTCGGCTATTACTATATAAAAATCATTTTCAATTTTTGTAAAAAGAACCTTTTCTCAACGGTACAAAACTGTCAAAAAATAACAACCATCGATTGAAAAAATGACTTATGACATCTTAAAAGCGACGACGTCCCTTCACTACTCAAACGCGTGTGAAACGATTCGGAAAAATAATTTCCTTTCAATGTACGACGTATACTTTACGTAACAGCTGTCATATCCGCAAAGCAATTTATACTTTATAATGAATGCGGTAGGTTTTATAATTAGATGCTGGGGGAGAGAATGCTGTAATTAAATAGCTCGGAGTTTGTTAATTGTAACAATTTGATGACGTCACGACGTGTGGCAGGGTGTTTGCGATGGCTCGGTAGAATCGCGCCTCTCTCATGTCTTGATTAGTTCAATTACTTTGAGAAACATGATCAAGTGCTATGTGTTCTTTAATTTAGGAGAATCAACGTTAATTAGGACGGGTGATTAAAGAAAACATTCAAAATTGACTACTATTACTTACGACTATTTACTATCACTTTAAAAGTTTTTCAATGCAAGATGTAAAGACATTATTTATTAGGCCTTGGTTTTAAATAGTTAAGCTAGAAAACGATCATTTTTTTTTGTTTTTTAGTTGTTGTTATTAATATTCTCAAGGATGTCCGTTGCATGATTTAGGCCTGCCTCAAACATGGCCACACCGGCAAGTCCTGTATTCTACAAATTCAGCGGATTCCCTTGACCACGGTTCTCATTAGGTCGTCAGACCACCATTTGAAAGTCATCTAACGTTGCATCTTCTAGACCGTCAATTGCATGTCTGTATCTAAATATTTCAGTATTCATTTTGCACGTTCATTAAATATCATCATCTAAAATTAATATTAAAGGCAATACACATACATTTTTAAACAGAACATGTCAATTTTATCTCATCAAAGTTATATTCAAACTTCGAGGAAATTAAATTTTCAGTTCTACCCAGTTTTAAAGAGCTCTTCATTCGTACAAATGTATGAGAATTCTCGAAATTTCTTCTAGAACGGAAGGTCTTAGTAAATTGGGGACTTGTATAAAAAGAAGAGTGTCATTTCACTGGGATTGACGTTTATAAAGTCTGAGATTATGTCAGGAAAAGCTTTAACTGAATTTATTAAAAACTTTTGTGGCAGCCATATTGGTCTGTTCCTTTTGGAATGGTTCTGTATGTTTTATTTCGTTTTTTTCTGCACGGGTCTAATTTTTAATTTTTTAATATCTGTTTTAGTAAGGATGAGAGAAATTATCATTGAAACTTTGAAATTATCAAGAGATCTAATCTAACAGTTTAGTTTGTTAAGGTAATATTAACATCAGAACTTGCAAAATTTGTAAATGAATTTGTAAAGGAGATTTAAGTTTTTTGAAAGAAAGAAAGATAGAAAAATGTTTATTTGGGACTCGCACAAGACAAACAAACCAGTAACATAAAATTAATAACTAAACAGTTTAATAAAATAATTATCTGTGCAAGGCCAAAATGGTCCCTATCTCAGCTTATGCTGCTAGGGCTGTATTCTGATAGGGCCAGTCAATGGTGCCACGGATACACTCACGGAGCATATATAAAAGAAATATACAAATAAAATAATGAGTATAAATATGGGTAAAAATACAACAATAAAATTATTAATATATATATTAATAATAAAAAATAAATAAAAAAGGTTTTTTTGTAGGTCTTACGAGTATTAATAGTCATATTTAAGAAATGGCTGTAGGTACTACTTCACTTTTTATTCCGTACGTGGAAAGATGATGACTGAAGGAAAGTGTCTACAGCCGCAAATGGACTTCTTCAACACCAGGGTCACTACAGGTACAACAGGACTCTCTTTTAATTTTATCTACGTTTAAAAGCTATAGTACTGCAATATTTTTTAAAAACTATTTTTTTTTCTTAGCCTATTGTGTCCCACTACTGGACAAAGGCCTCCCCCATATCCTTCCGGACATAATTTTCTTGCGCCACCTCGAACCAGCTTGGCGGTGTGCATCCAGATCATCTCGCCACCGCTTTCTGGGCCGGCCTCGGCGATGCCATCCATCCTCTGGCACCCACTGCGTGGAGACTTTTGCCCAGCGGACACTATACTTGCGGCTGGTGTGACCCACCCAGTCCCATTTCAGCCTGGCAGCTTTTTTTGCCCACGTCAATGATACTTGTTTTGGAGCGCAGCGTTGTGTTCCGTACTTTATCAATTCTTTTTAAACCTAAAATACTGCGCTCCATTGCCTTTTGACATACCCCAAGGCGCAACTTTTGTGACTCGGTGATTCAATTCCAAAATCATTTTTCCTGTAATTAAACAATAATTATTATTTAATTACAGGTAATAATTATTATTGTTTAATTGCTGGTCTTGTGTTTGTGTTACAGCTACTACCAGTAACATAATTTTCCCTTAAGATTGTATATTCCGATTTTTTTATTTTTCAATAAAGTAGCTGTTATTTCAGTTTACTGAGTTATTTTATGCTTATATAATGTAGAAAAAGTGTTCAAATGATTCTGTCAAGTTTCTTTACATTGAGTTTTAAAAATAATTTCACCATAAATTTTATGGAAATAAAGAAATTCTGCACCATCACATTAAAAAAAATATGTGAGCTTTATTTTGGCATTTTTTAATATAAAAGGATAGTTGAGTATACTGACGTGCCATCTGCTACACAATTTATCCTTTAATATGATAACGTGCCTGTATTAGAATCACCTGAAAACTTCAGTTTACGTCTCAAAGCTCCACTTCAAAATCAGATGACAGGAAAACTGTTCGTGTCTCAATAATTCTAATTTCAGTTCTATGATACTTAAGCGTGTTCTTAACATAATTAGTTAAAAAAAATCTTGTGACACACAAAAAGTATTTTTTGTTGACCAGTGTAATTAATCAATGAGAACCCTAAAAATATTCACAGCAAATTATTTCGAAGTTCCATTGGGTTCACTTTAAACTGGCAACTTCGATGATTTTAACGTCGAGGTTATGACGTTTTTTCCATAAGTCGTCTCGTCTCTGACGACTTTAATAAAAATTGACTCCAAGTCTTCACTGGTGACGCCATTTCCTTTCCCCCGGTTTCTATATCAGGCACCTTATTAAATTAATATTCGGGAATTTTACTTTTTTTATTAAGTAGGTAATATGACGGTTACTTTGGCAACTCGATTATAATGGAATCTGTGGGAGAATATTTACTATGGTGTCAGATTTTCTTGTGCTTTTGGTGGTAATAATTTGAGATTTATGAGTATATCGAAAGGGAACACCAAGATTCGTTTTTTTTTTAAATCTGCTGGTACACAAATTGGTTTATCAAGAATAGGGTTAATATCGTAACACCAGGGACTCCGCAAGTGTTACTTATTGTTATTATTATAAATGAAACTATATTGGAGATTTGAAACTTTAAAACATAATTGGCATCTGCCTTCAACGAGGGCTGGTACCCGAGTCTTAGATAAAAACAAAACATATTTTCACATTCGTATTTCAAATTCTTTTAGTTTTCACCTGACGCTTCCAAAGGCTACCTTGTCTACCAGAGACCTGCATACAAGGATATCAGAATATAATTTGCAGCCAAAATACATAGGAAATGATAATTATCATAAACCCCTAAACTAGACAGTTCCCAGGTTCAGGACATATAATTATTATGGCGCCATCAACCAGTCTTCTGAAACGTGCTTCAAGTGAATAATAAAAGTTTTCTAGTCCTTTCATGTCACAGATACAAGTACAATGTAGATGGGAAAATATAGTAAATACTTTATTTAACTGAAAACCAACTCTCGTAATTAACAACCGACTTCCAAATAAAAAAAACACAACAATGTATGAAATAACTTTAATTTCAGAAGTCAGTGTTAAAATACGCAGAAACAACTAAAAACACCGACTTCCAAAATTCGGAGTAGGAAGTCGGTTGTATTTTTTTGTAAAAAGTTTTTATTTTACACTTTTGAGTAATACGCCATACATAACAATACCACTGGAAAGTCACAGGAAAGCAAAACACGCAAATTTCGTTTATATGGATGATACATTTTCTATTTCCTCCAGGTATTTTGATTTAAAAACCAAAGTACTGAACCGATTTTAATAAAATTTATATGGGACCAATCCGAACGTACATCCTTTCACATGATTTTTTTTTTAAATCGGTTCATAAATAACAGTTATGAGGTAACAAAAACAAAACAAAACAACCGAATTGAGAACCTCCACCTTTTTTTGAAGTCGGTTAAAAACATTTAAGTTCAAGTCGCAATATCATCTCAGTGAAAATCAATGTCCCGAACTTGTGAAAATGAAATGAAATAAGAATGTCGTCATTTCATAAAAATACGAGAATTCCGAAACCGTCCTCAGAAAATCTGATTAGTGTAATCGACTTATCAGATTTTATTTTGTAAACTGTATTATTAAAACTACATCGAACACCTAAGATCAAAATGACACATTCTATGAGCAATAACAACTGCCAAATATTCCTGTAAAAAAAGTTTGAGATTGACCACGTGACATTTCGGTAAAGCAAGTCAATCCAATCAACCTACAGCGATCGACGTTGGTCGATTGGTGTGATAGCTCTGCTCAAGGGATACCGGGCGATAAATAATTGAAAAGGTAGAAGTAGAAGTAATTGATCGACGTCGACTACTCAATTTTAACATCGATCGACGATCGATCTATTGGTGAGGTAGCACCCTAACAAGCAAACATTTTAGAAAATAGGTTTTTTAAGGTTCCGTACCCATAGACCTACGGGACTCTATTACTAAGCCTCCGCTGTACGTCCGTCGGTGCTTCCGTCTGTCTGTCAGCGAGCTGTATCTCATGAACCGTAATAGGTAAACAGTTCCAATTTTTACAGTGTGTATTTCTGATGCCGTTATAACAAAAAATAATAAAAATATTTTTACAAAAGAATGTCAAAAGTACATAGCATTTAATCTTGTACGATGGTACGGAACTTGGCTGACTTTTTTATATTTTCATCGCACTTTTATTAGTATGTAGAGCCAACTTTGTTGCCATTTAAGGTACACACAGTTGTTACCCCATTGACTCAGAGCACCGCAAAACTCAGTATTCCCTTAGACATTTTTCAAAAATATTTCCTTGGAAAATGGAATATTTCCATGCAGTTGCTTTTTCATGCCTTTCCGTAGTAGGTGAGTGGAAAAACGAGGATTGTACTACGCGGAACTGGAAAGTCAAAACAAACGTGTTGGCGTAGGCATTTTCGGTAACTGCATAGGTGGCGCGAGGGCGCGCGGGCGCGCGGCGAAAGACTGACGCAGCAACACTTGGAGCTGCGTCGGTCGCAGCTGCGCGAGGTCCTGGTGGCGGAATGGCGGGACAGGCTTTCGAGCACTTCCGCCGGCCTCATCACCATCGAGGCCGTCCGGCCAGTGCTCGACCTGTGGCTCGGGAGAAGGCACGGCTCTCTGACGTTTCGTGCGACGCAGGTCCTCTCGGGGCATGGCTGCTTCGGGAGGTTCTTGTGTCGCATAGGCAGGGAGCCGGACGCTCGATGCCACCACTGCGTCGACTGTCGGGAGGACACGGCACGGCATACGCTTGCAGAGTGTGCAGCTTGGGAGGAGCCGCGCCGTGCCCTCATCTCTGTTGTAGGCGGTGACCTCTCGCTGCCGGCCGTAGTCCATGCTATGGTCGGCGGTGAGGAGTCCTGGGACGCGGTGGTCTCCTTCTGCGAGACAGTTATCGCGCAGAAGGAGGCTGCGGAAAGGGAGAGGGAGATCACAACCGCTCTCCCTGCCCGCAGCAGGCGCATCGGGCGTCGGAGGAGGGCATACGCTGCCCTCTTCCGGCCCCCCTAACTGGGTCCAGGGGCGGCGGACTTGGGGATGTCCGTCGCCCCCCATTCATCCGGACCCGAGGTGGCGGCGCGTGGTGTTCCCGTGCGCCCCTCTTTGACGTAGCGAGGGGAGTTAAACACCTCACTCCCCTCGCCGACGCGAGGTGGCCCGCAGAGGCGGGCCGGCACCAGCCGGGGATTGCGGA
>NDFZ01004909.1:168137-205450 GCA_002192655.3 Mamestra configurata
AAAAAAAAAAAAAAAAAGGCATTGTCGGTAAACCTTGCCATTTTTGAATGAGAAAAATGAACTAAAATGTATGCAGTGATTTTTCCCGACCAAAATGACCTAATTTTAAATCTGATAAATATTTATATTTAATCATTTTAGTACATAAGCATAGGGAGAGATGGTGAGGTGATCTAGACGCCAACAATACAAGAGCTGGTTCAAGGTAGCTCGAAAATAACAAGGAGAGATTTGGGGAGGTCTCCGCCCAGCAGTGGAACAGTACAGGCTGAATTTATCTTTTTACATTTTTAATGTTAGGTACTGTAACAATTTTTTACATGCATAATTTAACATGAGTACATGTAGTGAGAAGGATCCTATTGGTAGTTTGCATATTTGGAGGCTGGGTGCAGTTTATCTGGTATCGTGATACAGTCGTAGCTTTTTGCGTATGTAAGTTTGTATGTTTGTAAACGCACCCACGATACAGGAGAAATTCCTAGTGTTAGGCAACATTTTTTTTTAAGTAAAGAAAAGAAAGCTTGAAATTATCGTTAAATTTGAAAGGTTTATTCGTCAAAAAATCATTTTTGTTTCCTAATCTCGGTCTCAATCTATCGAAAACTTCTCTTATTTTCCTCCATTATGTATTTTTTTTTACATTAACTGTCACTGAAAAGACATAACAACCTCAGTTGAAACGAGATTTGTGCTTTTGTTTATGTAGGGCTTATTATAAAGTCAACTAACGTTAAGAAAATAAATGATTCCGAGAGCTGAAAAATACAATAAAATTAAAACAAAGGTTAGGCAATACCTCTCTTCCTAATCCTGACAATTGGCTGAAAGCCCTCATACGATGAACTAAACCAATCCATTCGAATACTCAGAACAGAGAGGAGATAGCAACTTAACAAAAAACTGAACAAAACTAATACGAAGTAGATCAAACACGGCACGGATTTTCATTATATTCCGATATGAACAGAGACAAAAAAACTTTACTAAAACAGCGCGTAGTGATTTTAGAACAATCAACGCTTGAGAGGAAATATACAGAGAATTATTGGAGACGGAAATGTTAAATATTTTTCTGAAAATTGATCAATCATAACAAAATATATCAAAATAAAAATCTCAAAAAAGTAATATAAAAAGATAAATGTCTTTAAGTAGATAAATGTCTTTAACCTTTCAGTCACGTATACATGACAAGCAAGCGCGTGCCCTGTACGCCAAACGTCACAAATATGTGACGAAAAGTACGGCGAATTTGTGGCTTGGCGTCGGTGGCACGCCGATGCGTTTATGCTCTGGCGTTGAAAAGGTTAAGTATATAAATGTCTTTGCTGGAATATCGATCGATTGGTTTCGTAAAATCCTTATTGATTAGTTTAATATAATTTATAACCACCTTTTTCAAGGATGGGGTATCATAAAATTACTTCTTCCGCTCTGGGTGTAGCGGAAGGGCGTGTCAGACTTTTACTGACTAAAACCCACCCGTGTTCCTTCTAAAGCCCTTTGCGTTCCAGGGTCGCGGTGACTCTTTCAAACAAATTCCGCAACCCTGGCAGGCTCTGGCCCTAGCGGGCCCCGTCTTCTATGCTGACATCTCTTTGAGGCGCGCGTGGAATACAACGCGGCATCGACCCAGGCCTGGTGGTGATCGGACAGCGAGCCACTCAAAGCTCGCCGTCCGCAGGCCCGTGCCTACGGTGGCCAGGGATTGCCCTGCGACTCCCGGCGACCGGGGCGTCTTCTTCTGTAGCGGCGGTTGGGGCGAAGGCCTTGTCTTTCCCTCGCGCGGCCCGTCTCCTTCTTCGCTAGCATTACTGCTTCGTAGAAGGAGGTGACCGCTTCCCGAGCCACCTCACTCCGGACCATGGATTTAACCTACAATTAAAAATACCTACTATTAATTATGTAATCAAATGTGTGATGTAAACAAAAAAAATTAGCATGTGTTGTAATTGATGTTTTATTGAAACAGTTGATCATAGTTGATGCGTCCCATGCATGTGTTTATGATAATAAGTAATGGAACATGATTGCGGATTGGTTTTACAAAAAGAAGGGCATGTTATTTTGTGTTTTGGTAATAAAATACTAGCGACATCTGCCAGCGGCTTCGCTCGCTTGAAAGTTGGCCGGGGTAAAAAAAAATCCTAATTATGTCCTATTTCAGGTCAGAGTTTACCCGAGTGCCAAGTTTCATCCGAATCCATTCAGTTGTTAAGGCGTGAAGAGGTAACAAATAAACAGACAGACAGACTGGCAGAGTTACTTTCGCATTTATAATATTTGTATGGATGGTGCAGACCGCAACAACGTCTCCAATCCAACTATACACCCGTATAACCCAAAAAGTTTCGAGAGCAACGCACTGTCCTCTTTCATGTGCCATCGACTGGAAAAATGAATTATTCTTCCAATTTATCGAATAGCCCCGACTCCTCCTGGTACCTATTTAGTTTGTTTCAATACTGAGACTAAATGTGTCCAAATTACAAATTGCTCACGACGGCCAAAGGAGATCAGTCAGCATGTTTTTTCGTACGGAAAACTCGAACAAGTGAACTGGATTTTAGTTTAATTTAACGTTTCATTTAGGAGGGAGAGGCGATGAGTGAATTAGCTTTGAGTGAGGCGGCTTGGTAATGTGTTATTTAGTGCCTGCAGTAGTTGAAGTGGCACTTTTACGATTTAATCCTCGAAAGTGGTCACATTTTTTGTGTGCTTAATTTATTTGGCTGTCGATTTTAACGCGAAAATATTTTATAAATTGATGCGACTAAGCATTTTGAAGCATTATTGGAGTCTCATTCCAAGTGATCAAATATTTAGACACGAGATAAATATCTGTAGGTCATGCGAACATTGTAGGTCGAATGTCGTAGGACAAACGCATTGCAAATGTGCTACAATTTTCTAGTATATGAATTCTTTTTACGTAATTCTTTTGTTAAGAGATTTTTATTTTATAGATTGGAGCAAAGTTTTCGGCATAGGAACAGGTATTGGAGATCCGCTTGAATACCAAGGTTAACGACATAGCCCAAAGGATCGCCAAACTGAAGTGGCACATCACTCGCAGAACAGATGGTCGATGGGGTCGACAAGTTCTGAATTGGCGACCGCGTACCGGAAGACGCAGCGTTGGAAGGCCTCCCACAAGGTGTACCGATGACCTGGTGAGGGTCGCGGGTAGCCGATGGATGCGAAACGCAGAGGAGTGGTTGTTGTGGCGACACCTGGGAGAGGCCTATATCCAGCAGTGGACGTCTTTCGGCTGATATGATGATGATTATGACTCAGCATAGAGGAGCCTACGTAGCTAGCCAAAACCAAGGCGAGGTGGCTTTTACTTTGTCTAATTTATCATAGCACCACTCAAACCAGAAATTCGAAGACATGTGTAATACCAATACTCTTTCAGCCCGAGTAGATTACAGCTCACTCTGTCCCTCAGAAAAGGGACCTGTATCCCAAAAGTGGAATCATTATATACTGATTAAGCTATTTGAAATTGTTCAATAGGGATGTTAGCTGGATTAAAAAAAATAAAACCATTCGTTCCATTATCAAAAAATATCGGACATGAATGTTTTAGTATATCAAATCAACATAAATGTTTAAAGATAAAGTGCATCAAAGTTGAGGAGTGGGGACTTGTGTTGACACTTAGGAGAGCAGTGGTTTTAGGCGAAAATTCATCATCTTCACTTTTTTTTACGATACTAAATAAAACATACGTACCTAATGTTTTTTGGCATTCAACGGACGGACCAAATTGTTTTTTTTTTCAGAAACCTACCCTATTTATGGGTAACAACATAAACCATAATCAAAAAAGCTTGCAAATATTACAAAGTAGTTAACTTAACAACTGAAGACCAAAAAAAAAATATACAAAGCCCCTGCATTACAGAAAATTCACCTTTTATCCAAAACTTTTAGTTGATACAGTAGTACAGAAACGCAGCTACACGCTACGTACGTACATCGTTAAAACTTTGAGGCTCATAGGAGCAGAAAAATAAATTGCTATCCAACTTTTAATAGCACGCTTAAGAATTTTGGGGGTAAGCACGTGACTGCACGTGCGACTAATACGAGTATTATAAACGATGCATGAATTTTGTGACTTTGATTTTTGTAGGTATGATTTTTACCCACCCCACGCAAGGGTACGTCCCTTGTCTGGGGTGGGTTTAAGTGATCCTGATTTTTTTTGAAACGTTATTCTTTGGTTAGATTTAATTGTTTTCCGGTGGGTTGAGAATATTCTGTCGGATGCTATTGGATAGCTCGATTTTTATAGTAATAAAGCAATTGACTTGATAAATCCCGCATACCCAGGGAGTTACTACGGCGGAGGTTCTTTTGTCACAAATAGTGCGAACCAAAATGTGTTGATAACCGAGCTATGACAGAGCAGATCAGTTGTTAGTCGACAATGAAATTGACAAATTGTCAAAAGAGCGTTGGCTGTTATGGCAGGTTTAATATTTTTTTTCACAACCTCACTGACTTCATATGGCAGTTACCTATTTCTATATGAAGCATTGCAATTAAACGTGGCACTGCCGCCAGTTTTTTGGGCTCACTTCCAGTTGATAGTGATGCGGACGAATTTTTTGACGCCATATTTTAGTAAGAAGTTTTAATTTTTATTGTATAGTATTAGTATAAGTAGTAGTATAAAGTTAGATTAGTATTTAAAATATGAAATCCTCTGTAAAGATTACATCAATATTTTAAGCCTTAGACGTATGGTAGTGTCCTTTTTTTCCTACTGCTACGACGGGAATGCGGAACGTTTTAATTTTATGCATGCGAATTAAATTAATAAAGAGGTCCTTACAAAAAAGGTGTCTATAGTACCTACCTATATTCATATCTGATATTAAACAACAGCGAGCCTGCTATTGCACATCCTATATCACACAAGAACACAAACAAATAAAGTTCAAAATAAAAGCGCAAAATAAGCAAGTACCACTTTATTTGTGGTGGCCATAGCCACGTCCTAAACAAACTGAGGGCAGCAGTGAAGCCCTCTATTGGTTTTGGAAAAACATGAACCCAGCTTTTTTGGCAAGATCTGATTTATGGTTTTTTTTGCGGAGTTCCTAGAGTTCAAGCATTTTTATTGGTTTTGTAATATTTTCATATGTCGCAACTAAATCATCTTATTAGCAGATTACAGCTGGTCTATGAAGTCTTTATCACACTGAAATTAAGGAAAACTTAAACTTATTAGAACTTTATAAAATATTTACTTTTTCCTACTACCTCATCATCTTTTACGTCAATTGATAATTTAACCTTTTGAACGCCTGAGCAAAAACGCATCGGCGTGCACCCGACGCCAAAACACAAATTCGCCGTACTTTTTTTCACACATTTGTGACGCTTGGCGTACAGGACACGCGCTAGCTTGTCACGTATATGTGACAATGGCGTTCAAAAGGTTAAAGATTAAATTCTAAGCTTATGAAAAGTTGAACAACATTCTAAAAGATATCTTCACTAAATCAAAACACATTGCGTGAATCGATTTCCCTAAAACAAATATCATATTAACCTCAGTCGCATCCCTTAAGGCACGGTTACTACACATTTTTCATTACACTACCAAAAGGGGAACCAAATAAACAATATCTTCGTATTAAAACATGAGCTGCATACAAGTGATTCCTTTGCAAGGACAAAAGATAAACATTACGAACGAAGCCGCGGGGCTAAGCAGTTGCGTCAATAGTCGCTTATTCAATATGTAGTAACACCTACAAAATATTGTATGGGTTCCTTTACAAGGGGGTTTTGTTAAGGGGAAGCTAAATATCAAAGAATACTTTGTATTTACAAAGAAAGACGGCAAAAATACAGCAATTGATAAAAGAATAAAAGACTATTTTCGCTTTTGTACCTAATTAATGTATTGTAAAAATTTTAAATAATTAATTATGCAAAATGTTATAATAAAACATACTAGGTTTGAATACTTCCAGGGTTGCGGAATTTGTTTTAGAGAGTCACCGCGGCCCTGGAACGCAAAGGGCTTTAGAAGGAACACGGATGGGTTTTAGTTAGTAAGAGCCTGACACGCCCTTCTGCTCCACCCAGAGCGGAAGAAGTCATTTGATGATTTACCAACCTTAAAAAAAATAGATTTGAATACTGCCGAATAGTTTATGAAAGTTAGCAACTAGAGTGTACCTACTTTAGATAGCTATTTCAGTTGCAAACACATTATTATCTATGTACAAAAGTTTAGTGCTGAAAATGAACAACCGTTTAGCTATCTTAATGACAGTTTTAGCGTGACGAACAAACAAACAAATTATTTATTTGCGTAAATAAGGTACAGAAAATTCTTAAGAAAAACAATTATTGATCTCTTATTCTGCCTTTAATTTTGGCGTGGAAATTAGCGATAGAAGTTATTAGATTGGTGATTTTAGTTATATTTTGATAGAAAGTCGTCTGGTAGAACTGTTTATTATTTTCGTACAGCCAAATAAAACCAGGACAGTAAAATCATCTTTCCCTTTTATCCAAAAGATCTTTCTCAGAAAGAAACCCAAAACCTCAGTAGCTCACCTTAGCCTTGCTCCATCGTATATTACGAATATATTATTATTATTATCCTTTATTATTGCGCATTACGGTATTACGTTACCCCTTAATACTGTATGGGGATTAAAATATTTTGCTTCGAGAATGTGAGTGCTTTTGTCTTTTATTTTTAAAAGAAAATGTGTTTCGTTTCATTCGCACTTTCAAATTGGATTTTTTATGTAACATACATGTCTATTTTTATGAGTAGCTTCAATTTCGTAATTTTTCTGGATTTATGACATAATTATAATTTATTTTTTAGTTAAGAAGACAGAATCTTCTTTATAATAAAACATAGCTACCTAAGCTCTTCCGTTGCGAACATAGTTTATTCTCTCAATAAAATTGTATTAGATTTATGCAATTTTATTGAGACAATATACTATGTAATCTAAATAAATTGTCGGTAAAATTATAATTATCAATTATCGGTGGTTAAAAGGATTTTCTTCTAAATATTCTTGAATACTGTAATATGCTTTGTGCACTAGGAACTTTTGGAGTGTTTGCTTAAATGAGTGTAGGTCTTTTGAAGACAATTAAAAAAAAAAAAAAAAAATGGATTTAGGCAGTTTGTTATAAATTTTTGGTGCTAAAACTTTTTGAAAAAAGTGCAGTTTGATGGGTTATGGATTTAAGTGCACCTTGGTGGCGTACAAAGCAGGGATTGTCTACAAATTATTTTTAAATTACCTAAAACTAAGTCATCTATTGTCAAATATAAACATCTTAAAATCTATTAGGTATCGCTGTCGCATCTGTTGTTGACAGTTTTGCTATAACTTAGTAGTTGGCAATTATAGGAGATGATTAATAATATTGATGGTAGTTAGCGTAGAAGTAAACCGGAGTTTAAACACTTAGTTTGGATAGAGCTAGTCTTATAATACAAGTTTAATGAAAACAGCTAAACAGTAAAACAAAGCAGTACAACAAAAGACCAAAATATAACGAAGTTACTATTAAAAAAAACGATTTTTTTTGGTAATTTTGTGTTTTTTTTTTTATATTTTCCTGAAATGGTTCTAATGTTCGGCTTAGAAATTGAAAATGTTATCTATCATTAATGGACATATCTACAAAATTATGATATTAAAACCTTAGAAGATAGTCAGAAGACGCGTAGAAAATGGTGTGTACGACTGGTTTTTTTTTTCACTTTTCTCAAAAACTAGAGAAAAGATACAACGCACTAAAAATTGTTATAAAATCGAGAATAAAAAAGTAAGTTTCAAATAAGTTTCAAATCATTTATAATTTTAATAGTATTCAAATGAGGAGTTCGAATGAAACCATAGGAAATATGACTTAACCAAGAAACTTAGTTAAAGGTTCAGCTTCCCAGTATCACGATCCCTGCAGCCGACCAAAACAGAGCGCCGAAGCAGACGGACCTATGTGCCACAGGGATCTGGAAGATGTACTACTTCAAGTTTACTTCAAGTTTGTAGTAGCAATAAATTTCCTAACTTCAAGGTTTTTGACCTTTTTCTGTTCAGCGTATTCATATAAAAGTTTTCTCGGAACCTCTAGAGTTGTTCTCTGATAAGATACCTCATATGCTTAACATAAACATTAGGGAGCAAAAGCCTTTTGGTACTTCGAAATAGAAAGAATGATGTGTTAATGAACTTTTAGAGATAAGAAAAGTTTCATACAGGCGATGGCTAAAAATATATTATGAATATTGTATATAAATTATATTATTAATGCAAAAGTAAATTTTTCCATTTGTCTTAATGGATAGACGAATTTGGATGAATCTTGGCATACGGGTAAACCCTGTCCTAGAATAGGACACAGGTTTTTATTCCGGATGTATGTTCACTTGGGATACTTTCCGACTTGACTTGAATCCATGGTAGACACAGAACATAACCTTATTGTTAGTTTGATTGAAGTACACCCTTGTCGTTGTCATCTATCTTCATTTTTGGTTCTAGTGCATGTCGGATTCCTCATAATATTTTCCTTCACTGTTTTGACAATTTTGGCGATAAAATTATTTACAACCTGATGATGAGGTTGTAAATAATTGTCATTGTCGTAATACCAGCCGAAAGACGTCCACTGCTGGACATAGGCCTCCCCCAAAGGTGGGAATTTGCCATAATCGCCATGCCTGGGAGGCGGGTTGGCGATTGCAGTGTAGCTGTTGAAATGTACAGAGAATGCTGCTGCCCATTCTCTGGTGAGTCCCATAGTCGCATCTTACGACACCCATGGGAAGAGATGGTGCTATTCTCTTACGTCCGACACTGTACAGAACAACTGTTATTTACGACAACCAACAGCTTTAAATTATAAGTTCGCAGTTACAACTTGGCCAACATAGCTCTAAGTGAGCATTATTCATTAATAATCATGTTCTGTAACTAGCCTCATATGACGTGAGACCTAACACTGTTATCTAGAACTACTGGCTGCGACAGTTCAACTCTAACTAATCCTTTGGAGACTGTGAGCGTGACTGTGAGATAGTAGTCATGTTGTTGGTATCTGTATAGTACTTTAGATAGGTATGTATATTTGTTGCAATTTAGCATGGCAATTCATTATTGTAAAGAAGCGTGGGGTGCATAGTGTCAATAGTTATAAACATTTTATTGACAGATAATGAGTAGAAGAATCATCACTTTGATAATATCTTCACTTTAAATGCACCCCACGCTTTTTAACAATAATGTACATTCATTTCTTTTTTACATTATTCTTAATCAAATTTATTAAATTTCATTTTCTGTTTTTTAGTTGGATTTGTCTATAAAAGCTTGTTTTTTTAGTTTTTTTAAACAATTTTTTTTTTAGTATTGAAATGCAATTCCCATACCTACATAAAACTGTAATAATAGTGTGTAATTTGTATGTTGGTTAGATCTGTGACAAAAAAAAATTTTTCCTTCGTTTTCAATACCAAAGACAATATATTGAGGAAAGGGCAAAAATTGCAAGACTATAATAATAATAAATCTTTATTGCAGACCATACAAGGTCCATATTATTAACATTAAAAAAAAAATGTTTAATTAATAATAATGATAAAAAATATAATTCAATACAAAAAAAATGTCACTAACTTAAAATAGTAATAATTAATATACTCATTCATATATAACAATAAAATAAAAAGAAGTCAATAAATTCGGATTAAAGTACAGGTGTTTCAATAAATATATTGTTTTAGTTTTTATCATAGAATTTGAAATAATTCTGCCCTTACAGTAGTGTTAATTCTATTCCTATCCGTCTGATATAACCCTGTTTAATATTGAACAATTTAGAATATTGGCTGGCCTGTTGGTCGAGTGGTTAGTGACCCTGACTGCTAAACTGGAAGTGGAAATAATTCATTCTGACAACGCATACAAAGAAAGTGATTTTAAAACTAGTAAGTTCACTTCCATGACTATAGCTTTCTTGAATAAAATTTCAATAATAGAGTATTTGACAAAAAAATCTAATATTTCCGTCTCAGTTAGATTATCGAAAAATATTGGATTCGTATTTTTTATATTATCAAATCAATAGAAATTTACGCATCAAAGTGGGGGCTTGTAACGTCACTTTCCAGTAAAAAGTGTACTGGTAAGTGACGTCACACGAGTTTTACATATCGTCTAAAATTTTTGTTGACGTGCTAAATTAGAAAATACGTGTCCGATATTTTTTGGAAATCTATCTGACGAACTAATTAGTTTTTTTTAGTCAAATACCCTATTAGTCATTGATAACTGTTGCCTAGTCATAAAACCCCATACTTATCAAAGTTTACAATTAAATATTCGTAGAAATAACTCCAGCAAATTTTCCGAACCCTCTTACTAACTTAATGAGTATCTCAACACATGACATCAAAGGATAACCTAATTAAAATCAATTCAATAGTTTCAGAGATCAAAATCTCCATATAAAGGCACATCTTTATAAGTGGTTTAATTTATTTACTTTGATCTCTGCTTCTGGCAAATTACGACACTGCTTTGGGAGTAACGTTATTTGATTTTGCACTTTGCTCCAATTAAAATAAGGTTGGATTTGTATGAGTGTGGTGTCGTGTTGACTGCTCCTTTGAACGCTGTCACAGGGCAAACATTGGACAGAAGGGGAATTGGGAGCTCTTTTAAAGTATATGTTAATTTTTATGATTAATTACGCACGATTGTGATGTTTTAATTTGTCTTTTTTAAGCTTTTTATCTTCAAAGAAATGAAAGCAACTGAAATAAAATGTTGAACATAATTTTCTCATTACTTTCATCATTCAAAACGAAGAGTTTTGGAAACAGGAAAGCGGAAAATAGGGAACTTATCTCGAGGCTATATTTTATCTTTTAACGTGCAAAAAGAGGACATTCTAAGGAAACTTTAACTAAAGGACCTCTGACGTAGAGATAGTAATTTTTGCGTTTCTGTATATTGGTCCTCCAGTACAAACAGCCCGTTCAATTTGGTCCTTCTACCCCAAAAACAATACTACTACAAATTAACCTGTGCCACAACAAGCGCACTCCGAAACAGCATCTATAATGAAGATAAACACCAGAAAACGATATGCGATACACAAATAGTGACAGTCGAAACAAATATTTGAAATGAAAAACAAATGTTTGGGCAACGTTTGATGTCCTAAGCAAATAACGTGGCCAGGATTGGCAAAACAGTGGACGAACGCCATCATGTTGGTTGCTTATTTTTAGAAGGGACATGCGTGAATTTTTCTTATTATATTACTGAACTAGAAATTCGATAAATTATGTGGTAATTCGACAGATAGCTGCAATACTTTTGGAAGTACTTTCAGTGTGCGTATAACTAAGAAGTGGAATTCCCTGTCAGAGTCTGTGTTTCCTGATAGCAACAACTAACGTTAAGAGTGAAAAGGGTGCTTCGATGGAAGATTGCTCCATCGTCGAATAAAACATTGCTATCCATCAGGTAAGATTGTATTCAAACGCGAGTCCATCAAAGTTGGGAGTGTCATGCTAACTTAAAAGTCTGGCTGTTGGTGCTGGATCATTTGGCGCCTTTCAAAGTGGTTGAGCCGAATGGTTCTAGCGCAGGCGTCATATTACTGAGCGAGTGCCGTCAGCTACGTGAGTTATATGTGAGTAACGACGACTGGTCATCTCTCAGCTGCCACGGTTTATTTTAATCATTTTGTGTTTGAATTGCTGTTTTTTTTTTACTTCGGACGCTTGATCGTGCAAGTCTTTCTAAATCGTTTTCACATATACGTATGTTTATTTCATTTTCACACGAATGATGTTACTATATGTTAACATTGATTTAAAAGAGTGTCCGTGGAGTTTCTTGCACGTTCTTCTCCATAGAGATCTACGCTTTGGAACTTGCAAATAGCTTCATCTCTTTGGACAGACCGACCTTTACAATTCAAGTGCCTGTAATGGTTTAATTGAAATAAATACTTTGAGTTTGAGTTTTGAATAATGAGAGAGCTGCCCAATTAGTGGCTTTACGTGGACACAATTTGAAACAAGGAAGCCGACATACACGTATCACTTAGATTTCACTGATGTCTTACTTACATTTCACTGATTTCTACCCATGAACTAAGCTCAAATGATATCGAATTCACTCTTGACTTCCATCAAATGTGCGAATGAACGTGTGCGCCCAAAGATACCTATTCAGTTGTCTTGAAGGTGGTGAGAAACACAAATTCGGGGAAAGAGTTTTATTCCTTCACTGTGCGTATGTAGAGGAGAAGCGTAGAGCACAACTAATTTGAATATCAACCAAGTGCGAATTCAATAATAGCAATCAATACAAACTTGGTCGATAAACTTCAAATTGATATCAGCGGGCCAATTCTCGTTTTTACGTTACGGTCGCATTCGCATCGGAGGCTCAAATAGCCAAAAGCACTTTTCTCGCTGTCAAAAACACCTCTCTCGCAGTCAAATCACCTCTCTCGCTGTCAAAAACACCTATATCTCGCTGTAAAAAACACATCTCTCGCTGTAAAAAACACCTCTCCCGCTGTTAAATCACCACTCCCGCCGTCAAAAACTCCTTTCTGTCACTGTAAAAAACACATACTTTGCTGTAAAAACATCTTTCTCGCCGACAAAAACAGTATTCATTTCCCTACAATTTGACAAGTTTTTGAAATTGTTTGTCACTGAAATGACAGTGAGACTTGATTAGAACGCATTTTATATACGATATTTGGCATTTTAAAATGTTTAGTTTGTGCATTTATAAGCATCTCTGTGCAAGTATGCTCAGCAGCATGATGAAGATAAAACCATAGAGTATTTTTCTGAAATAATCTAATTAATCCGTCAGACATATTTCCAAAAAAATTGGGACACATATTTTTTTCTTCTTTGACGTAAATATGATGGTACAATATTTACAAGTGTCGTCACGTCACTCGTGTCTTCAACGCACTGTATCGTTCATTCATCTACGTCTTCATTTATTTACGTGAAAAACACTACTACAAAAACTAAACTACTTATCTATAACGGTCACACGGCATCACGCGTGAACGGCTGGATCAATTTCGCTAATTATTTTTTTGTTGTGTTTGTTATTGTCAGGAGAAGGTTCTTACGGTTGAAAATATTACAAAAAAATATACATCCGGTCGAAGCCGGGACGGGCCAATAGTATTATTATATAATTCAGTAAAATACCTTAAATAGTAGGTATCTACTGAGTTAGACCAGCACAGTGTATAATGTGTTTTTTTTGCCAACCGACTCAAAATTACACATACATCTCCTTCAAACTTTAAGCTACACTGGATTCTTACCAACGAAAACCTATTTTTAGATGCAAAGTAATCAACATAAATAAATACCCTATTCAGTACTGAAATTTAAGTAGCAAGGCCTGAATGTTTTCTTCCATTTACAAATTAAATTACTGAAAAACACGTACATAGCTAAGAACCGAAATAAAATTTGTTCCAGCACAAACCCTGGAGTGCGTTCAATAACTCCTATCCTAAAGTTAATCTGAACCGACTTCGATGAATTTACATGCAAATTGGGTTTCAAAACGGATCCCACTGAGCGCCCATAGTTAATGCTAAGGCCAACTTATATTGACTCCTCAAAAAAATTTACCACACCCTTATAACGTGAGACATAAAGTACACAATAGATTGGTGGATTGAGATTTGAACGGCTTAGTAAAGCTTGTATTTGAATTAGTCCGACAAATTGAATAATGCATTCGAATTTGAAATGATTTGTTCTAAATGTGTTAGGTATAGGGTCGAGTTTCCTCTGTCAAGTGACAACTAAAATAGACTAGGGTTGTCCCATCGTAAGTTTTAACTTTTGAAGCTTTGGTAAGGACTTTCAAACCTCTAATATGTGACAAAGTGGTGTGACATGTTAGTTTTTAGTTATTATTAATAGTTTGCTTATCTCTAATAAGTTTCTAACGAAGGCACGTGTAAGATTAGTTTCTAAGATCGCTCCATATTCTAGTTGAGACAGTCGATTATGTTCTTAATTAGAGCAAAACTGAGTCCATATTAGTTTGATAGATGTTGTAGATAATTAATAGGAACTAAGAATGTCTCGGGGAGTTACTAAGGTAGAGCATCATATTTTTTGGTGTGGCTGACAGCAAATTGCACAATTGGTACTTAACTATTATTTATTATTTACTAGCGACCCGCCCCGGCTTCGCACGGGTGTTAATTTTTATTCAGCCCAAACTATCAAAGTAATCACCTAATTATGAGAATTAATAATTTTGTGGTCTAGGCTGGAATAAAAAGTACATTAGACCACAGTCAGCGACGTCTGCTCTAAGGTATCGTCTACCAGTTCGGGACAGTATATCACCCCTCTGCGGCATGAACATGGTGTGAGGGGCACACCGAAAACTGGCAAAGCGCAAGTCCAAATTGCACTTGTTCAGTTTTTTATAATATGTAGTCATTATTATAAGCTCCTGATGTCCCACTGCAAGGCAAAGGCCTCCCTTCCTTATTTCCATTCTGATCTATTCTGGGCTACCCAAAGCCAATCCTTTAGGTAGGAGTGAAACTCGTCTCGCCATCTTTTTCTCCCGGGTCTACCGCATCGCCTTAGCCTGAAAACTGAGCCCAACATAGTTTTAGAAAAGAATTGATGGGAGCCGAAATCAGTCTGATGATTATAAAATAAGAAAAAAAACAATACAAAATTAAAAACTGCCCAAGTGCGAGTCGGACTCGCATACAAAGGGTTCCGAACGAATTTAATTTTTGTTACATGTTATTTTAATACTACAGACTTCTTATAGGTTATCCTTTAAACTTTAGAGAAAGAGTGATCAAAATTTCAAGCTCAGTAGTTTCGTGAATAGAGGGGGAATGGTTATTTTTGAAATATGTATTTTGAAATCATGAAAATAATATATTCAATATCCTCACAATTAGCCGTTTCAGTAGATATGCCACACGGTACAATTTGAAAAACATTTTTTTTGTAATTTTCTTGTCTGTTCCCCAAATTTATTTATTTACGTATCACATTCGTGTTTGTGTCACAGAAGTTCATAAGTGTAGCAAATTTCAACAGAATCGGTCCATTAGATTCGGAAAAATTGACTGTGACAGACGGACTAACAGACAGTGATAAGTACACCCGAGTAATCCTATAAGGGTTCCGTTCTTTACGGAAGTTCGGAACCCTAATAAACTTATCCATCCACTCAAGTTAGCCAAAACTCTCGAGCTGAGGACCCGAGAGCTCCTATACTGAGGCATATCATGCGGAATCATTGTCAGCATGAAATGTCTCACAAGTACATGACTCACTAACGTGTTTAACTGTAAATTCAAAAATTTGATGCTAATCCTAGTGTGTAAGTTGTAGTATCTAAGGTGTGTGCTAACAAAAAGGTGTATAATGCGGTAACGAAATGTGACTATATTGTATTAAACTTTTTTATTTCCATAGATATATATTTTTTCTATAAATACTTTACTAACTATATATAGGTACTAGAAATAAAAATAAAAACTTCTAACTAAATTGACAATAAAAATTCATCCGCATCGCTGTCGACTGGAAGTGTACCCAAAAGTACTTAAAAAAATGGTTCCTATGTTGTCCCAAATAAAACAATTTATTATTATTATTTTTATTATTAAATATAAGAATGTTAAATCCTTTACAATATTGACTGCAGTATTGCTGATTCATATCCGTGCTTCACCTCGGTCCATCTCAGCAGACAACTAGAAAGTTCAGATAGACTATAAAACCTTCCTCATAAAATAACAAACATTATTTTATGAGGAATATCCCCATTCTCCTTACAATAAATTCTTCAATGCTCTACAGGAAATTGAAATTTTCAGGTTTGATAGAAATTGAAATTGCTTTGTACCATGATAATGTTTACTGTGGAATCACTGGTTTGGTGATCCTTGCCTGATTTCGTCTTTTAATTTTGTGCATTGATTCTTGGAAATTATTTTAGTTCAAATTGTAATATTCGTCAGATTGTTTAGGTCAAATCTTGAAGGCTGGATAAGAAACCCTTACATGGTTACAATTTGGTTCAGCAATAAAGTTTTATGATAATTGTATTATTAGGTTTTGGTATTTAGTCGATTTTATGTGTCAAAAATTAATCGATTCTTACTTTTTAATAATGGCTACACTGACACAAAGTTCAGTATAAAACCAACAACCACCCTTAGATAGTTCCAGAACCTGATTTCCTATATTAGGTCCCCAAATTCTTCATCTTCTTCTGCTCAACGGTAACCAGTGCAGACACGTGATGATGTTTCATGTTTAATTCTGTTTTATATGGCCGTAATACAGATTGTGTTTTTATAATACCTTGCTTAGCTTTACTTGATGTACGATAATAAGTGAATAATGTGGTGTCCTATAATTACAAGCGCACATTTGTATTTGTCCCTGTTTGTGTTAATATGCGTGTGATTGCGTGAAAAGTGTCTACTGCGCCAGTCATTTATAACAAATTGCCGAAGACATGGAAAGAGCTTCCGCTTTCATTAAAAAAGAGACTCTTCTTAAGGAGTTCCTAATAGAGAAAGAGTATTTAAGCTGGTGCATAGTTATGTATAATATTAATAATAATATTTTAAAATTGTATTTAGTTTTTAGTTGATATTTGAATTTTTTTGCATGCCTACGTGGTAAAATATGGCTGTACTATTATATGTTTGCAAAATAAAATTATCTTTATCTTTGTGGAGCCTTTGATGGCGAACCAATAAATTAAAAAAAAATTGATCATTTATTACTTATCCGGGCGTAATGAAGAATTTGTTGTCAATACACTAAAATACTCCATTTTAAATTCTATTTCGAAACATTCACATTAAGTTTTTTTTTTTCAGCAATTTTTTCATTTCTGTATTACTGTTTATCTTCCACTGTGACTCATATTTGCAAAGTATCACTAACTCATACTTATACTAACAAACAATTTCTTACCGAGCAATACGTTAAGAGGAGCAAGTCAAAGCATGTAGGTAATAAACTGTCGTACGTAACATTATGTATTTTAGCTTCGTCTGCTCATATTAATCAAGTGATGCATAGCATATTTCCTGATAGAATGAATAAGAGGTAATGAAGTATTGTGACCCTTTCCATTAACTATTAATTCGAACATTCATATACATATATTATTCCCGCTGAAGTGGGCAGAAAAGGGACTAATATGTATTACATTTCCTATAGTCTTCTTTGCTACTTGTTCTATCAATTCAGATATATCAATTTGGCATAAGGGTTTCTTAAATATTATTGGCTTGTGCCTACCTTTTTTTTAGTGGTGTCTCGCAGTTCAACCTATGAGGTTGTCGACTGCTTAACTGGGCTTGCCTGTGGTGGTCTTAATTAAACTATTAAAGCCTCCAGCCAGGGCTTATTATAACTTACAAACTAAGTGAATACACGCTAAGGGCACCCCCTTGGGGGCCCTTAGCGTGACTACACGCTAAGGGCCTCGGCTTAGGGCGTCGCTGGGGGCAGGACAGTTAGGGACGGGCTGGATCGAACTAGTTACGTACCTACGCTTGCGGTATCCTTCACTTATACCAAATACAGTGCGGTGGAGGACCTTCGTCATCTTCTTTGTTGTCTATCGTGCACAGCCACCTACACCTTCCAAGATTATTTTAAACGTGCCCAATGATAGAGCAGTACATCTACCTACACGAAAAGAAAAACAACTACCTAAATAGTCCTTCTGATCAATTTTGACCCTGGCGGCTAATCTCAACCGAGACAAATACGGGTGCATTCCCTCTTCCATCACTCTCGGGTTCCCGGCCCATCGGAACTTACTTATAATTTCAATAAAACTAATTATCGTTCTTGCTGAAAGAATGTCACTTTGCCTAAAGCCATAGAAATCCTAAAGCCCTAAGCACTTTTAAATGTTAGTCTTTATTAAAAGCTGATGAAAAGATAATATTCAACACTTCCATTCATCTCCAGCCTGCTAATCCTCATAATGACAGCCAAAACAAAATAATTCTCGACTACCTTCTTCTCAGAACATTCAATAAATATTGATAACATCTCCGACAATTTGGAGAATAGCCCTCCATCGATATAATGCGACATGGAAAATGCTCAGCTTAGCAAATAAGAGGGGATGATCGTACCCCTGGCCTCTTATATTGGTTTACTATGATACGACGAGGAAAGACTTTTAGATCTCGCGATACGATTTTAATCGTGTACTGAAATGGGGATATCTTGAAGAACAGAAAATATAATATAATAATAATAATAAAGTTTTATTGACATAAAGGTGTTACATTTCAATTGAAGCCCTTACTGCGGTGCTAGGTGGTACCTGTGTTACAGGATACAAATAAGAAAAGAGATGGAGGTGACTATGGCAATAAAGTTTCTTTAAAAAGAAGAAAATGCTGCTCCGACACGAAAGATGATTCTTTTAATGTAAAATGTCGTCCAAGATTTTGTTTGGATAGTAAGTATGAAGCTACAAGTATCCGGATAGCTGCTTCCAAGTACACTCGATAGAATGTTGCAAAGTCCTGCAAATTGAACACTGAACATGAAGGCTGTGTATAGAAGATAGCCTGAAACGAATTGGTTGAAAAAGAAAACCGTGGGCGGCCAACTTTTGAGTGTAGGCGTTTTTCAAGGTTTGAAGAAAATCTAGTCTAGTTGAAGATGCACAAGATTTAATCAATCAGCCCAACTACATATGTTGGGGTCCGCCTTCAGTCAAACTGAATACAGCAACCAATAAACCAATAAATATTTTACATGGAATGGCTGCCTAACAGACCTCCACAACCCTTATTGGGTCGTGGAGGACTGCTAGGCAGCCGTTGGGTACCACACGCTGGATCTCTTTGGCAAGACTGGTGTCAGATGTCTTGGCTCCTGACTACTCGTAGTGACTGTGTAAGATCTACAAATCACAGACCAACAGCTTAATGTGCTTTCTGAGGTACGGAGAAATATCGCTATTTTAAAATGATCACCCATTCAAGGACCGACCTCGATAAGGGTTACTAACCTTGAAGATTTTGTTAGAACAAAAAAATTACAGCTCTGCATTTTACTTATGTATTGGCTATTGATTGTTTGTTGTACGCCTCGCTCTTAAAGACTGCCTACATGTCTCTATGTGAGACATGTAGGCGTGTGAAGTCGTGCCTACCAACAGAATTAAATCATTCTGATAACCTTTATCGCGTCTTTTCGTCACACTTTGTGAATTTCATTTAGGAAAATATTGGCAAATATTGATTTTGTAGTACTTGTGTGTGAGTTTTGTTAAAGTTACGAATAAAAGTTTTATGATCCACTTAATAGTGTCTCCACAAGTATCCTATTTACAGGCTACATTGTTATTTACAAAAAAAAAACACAACTAAAATTTAAATATAAACTCCTAACTAAAATATGGCTTCAAAAAATTCGTCTGCATCGCTATCGACTGAAAGTGAGCCCGAAAGATTGGCGGCATCGCCACGTTGTATGCTTATCTTCTGTCCGAGGTAAAAGCCAGCCATTGGGGAATAAAAAATACATCAAAATATTCAACGCTCCACAAACACCAATCCTTCCTCATTTTTTGAAGTCAATTAAAAGTTGGATAAGAATTTATTTGAGACTATCAATGTCGTGTCATCATTATTGTTTCTGCCGATTAACACAAACTGCTCCACAAAAACTTCCTCCAAGCGTCGCCACATGTAGCGGTTCTGAGCTTCTTGTATCCAGCGGATTTCCTTGGACTCCATCAGATGTAGCGTTACTTCTGAAGTGGCGTCTAGTCATGTGGTTTAGGCCATTGAAGTCATCGCCTTCCTGTTCTTATTTCATCTTAGGGCCGGCGCAAGCGCAACACATTCTCCTTCTTTCTTCCGTTCATCTGTCTTGTGAACCGTCAAGCTATCACTGACCCCCTTTTCTTTCATATCGCTCTTCACATATTCTATCCATCTTTTCTTTGCCTCCCTCTATAGTTACAGGCCATTAAAGTCGTGAAGTATAAAACCTCAATGCATCGAAAGAATCATGCGGTTTGAATTTCGTAGGATAATATTCCGATAGAATTTTTAAACTGCTATCAATTTTAATGTGTCTGCATATTCACTATTGGATTTCTTGAGGTCCGCTTGTGAAATTCGGTTGTGATACAAATTGTTGAGTCTGCTCAGCCTCGGATCGGTATGAAATTGAATTACAAGATGTACTTTCGAGGCATTTTTATTGTTATATGTATTTAGTTGAATTTCAACTAGCGTTTTATAATTTAGTCAGTCCACATCAGATTCAGTTAATGGCAAAGGTGCCTGCAAAAAATCACAAAAAATAACGAACAAAACATTGATAGAGTATCAAAAATCATTCGATACTCAAGTAATTTGTTTTAGCCCGAACAAAGCCCAAATTTTATACTGCTATTAAAATGGATTTATTCGTAAAATTATTTCGCAGACACAAGCAATCATCATTTATTGCTACCCCATTTCATCTGAAACTCACTACTAAACTAACACGTTTATTTATCGAACGCTGATTCAAAATCAACATCAAATATAAAAGTCCAAATAAAACCAATGAATAGAGAACGCAATAAATTGTTACTATTGACATTTGCTCTTAAAAAATAAAAATAAAAAACCAAATCGAACATCCACTTCACAAGTTTGGCAAAGTTCAGTTTTCGAACGATTACTCTTCAAGGGCCAGTATCTCGGTCCTAGTCTGGGGTATACGTGCATCCCTCTCTAACAGATGACTCGAGTCAAAGCTTTCATTTACCTAAATCGAGTTAAGGGACCAAGAAAACAAGAAAGAACTTCGCAGTGTCGTCATCTGTCAGCGGACGGCCACTTACGGCTGCAAAATTTATTTACTTCTAACACAATCGAAAATGACCTTTACACCCTTTAACATTAAACACATGATCAGGCCTTTATCCTGAGGTCACACCACCACTCTTTATATGCGGTTGCTGAAGAGATTTTCAATCTTATGTCATCAGCATAAAATGCATGTCGAGTGCAAATTATTTTGTAAATCTGATCTTGGAGTCAAATTCCGCAATGGAACGATAAGAAAAAGAGACAAACGGGCCTTTTTGGTCGGTTTTGGTTCAATGGCAACAGCATGTGAGAAGTTTTTCGATGGGTGCTTACAATTATAGTAGCGACAGTAGCCCACCCCATCGATACTGAGATACTGTAACTAAGATAAATAATTTCAAATATATTAAGGCTTGTACAGAATCGTTAATTGCTAGACTTGGAGAACCTATGGATTAAAATGAAATACGCAAAGAAGAAGGAAAGTTACTCTTAGAAGGAACTGCAGTAGGAAGACAATGGTGAAACTGTTTCTAACTGATAAGTAATAAGCCATTCGATTATGGTAGACAGCTCAGACATGACATCAGAAAAAGTGGCTTGCGTTTATCAAAAAATGTGTTATGGTATAACACATTTTTTGATAAACGCAAGCCACTTATAAACTCGCAGGATAAAATATTGTGCGCACATTCCCTCGACTGCCTCGCAGCTTCAAAATGACTTGCATCTGATACACTTTCATCAAATTGAGCTTATTTTACCCTTGCTTGCTCCACGTCGACTCGAATCAAATTTAGTTTATCACATTCAGAACTTTATAAGAATATATTGCGTTGAAAGTTTGTAAAATTGTATAAGTATTGACAGGTGTTTGGCCTTAAGGCTAAGTTAGAGGTTCGTGGAGGGTTGAAAATGTTAGGGTCCGAGATTTCAAGGGGTTGGATATTAAATTAGTTGACTATAGGAGCGTCCTTGTTTCGGACAAATATAATATTATTATAGCAGTTTCGTTTAGAAAAGTTATGTGTGATTTTTATTGCTGTGTTGGAATTAATTATCTTTATAAGACTTTCCTTGTAAAATATATGTTGTATGTTTGTTTGGATAAATTAATAACTCATACGTAAGTGTAAACTTTATTCGTTTTGGATGTTATCTTTAACAAACTTTAAAATAGCATGCTTTATTTAACCCTGTTTCTAGTAACAACAAATAATAAACATAAAATTAAAATTAAAAGGAGACCCCTACCAGAAACGTGTTTTTTTTTTGTTTTGCTCGATCGTAATATGTATAAGTGTTGGTATTGCTATATTCGCGAAAAAATAAATAATAATAGTAAAATAAAAATACCTATATTTAAAAATTAAAGGTTTAACGACATAATTGCGGATTATAACAATGGCGTTGGTACGGAATCCTTCATGCTCGAGTCCGATTCGCACTTGGCCGGTTTTTATAAACAATAATTAAATTACTACATCACAGACCTCAGATCAATGCCACATGAGACATCACATCGCATTACCTCACAAAACATTCCTTTCAGAAAAACATACATATTTTCTCAAGAACATCATCCCTAATTTACAAGTTGTTTGTGTACTCGAACATCGAAATAACTAATTCATTTGGGACTAAACTCTTACGTCAGAGCCTTTGACATGGGTCCAAAACCGTGACTGTACTGTTCTATGAGAAACCAAGTAAAATATTTTTAGTGATCCACAGTTAATGTTGTAAAACAATAACGTGACAGAAAAATTTTTCATAGACACATTTTTAACCGACTGCGTGACAGTAGATTGTACTTATACTTTTTGTATATTTTTTTTGTTATGTTTGAATTAAAATGTTAAACTTGAAACGAAAAAAAAACAATAAAATGTAAGCCATAATTGGTGAAACATGTAGATCTCTTCCCAAATGTTATGACAACAAATTCATTCAAAAAATAAATATCATTTCTTATCTTAACATGGAAAGAATGGATCAGGCCTTTTAACAGGAGTGGAACAGTTCAGGCTGGCTAAAAAAACACTCTATCACGCCCATTCACATTCTACCCGAGGGGGTGGACAGAGACATCATCAACATCATTAAAGAATAAAGACATACACCGCTGGTCATGAGGCGTCAAGCCAATATAGTCAGTCTTTCCATAGACTAGTCATTTAAAGGAATACCTATCAACAACGTGTAATAAAGTGCCAATTTAACCAATTTTTAAGGAAAGAAAGAAAGAAAAGAAAGAAATAAAGAAAGAAAAAATGTTTATTTGGGACTCGCACAAGACAAACAAACCAGTAAAATAAAATTAATAACTAAACAGTATAATAAAATAATTATCTGTGCGAGACCAAAATGGTCCCCACCTCAGCTTATGCTGCGATATCAAAAAAAAATAACGCAGCGCTGGTATTCTGATAGGGCTAGTCAGCGGTGCCACGGATACACTCACGGAGCATATATAAAAGAAATATACAAATTAAATAATAAGTATAAATATGGGTAAAAATGCAACAATTATTAATATATAAATAATAAAAAATAAGTAAAAAATCGGTACATACAAACAATAAATAAGCTGACACCCAATAGCCCAGTGCTCCAGCTTCATTTGTCGATATCATAGACAAATGAATAGAGCGCGCGGGCGCAAGTCGAGCAGGAACGTTCGCATATCAATCGCAAACTGCAAAAAATGTATAGAAATTGAGGCTTTTTTGACAGATTGCGACATCATTATAAACAAAATAAACGCAATACCTAAAAAGGGATCACCTTTTTCAGGTATTGCGTGTATTCTATTACACGTTATTTAAACACATCCGCATTTCACAGTTTTTTAATTGACATACATCATTTTATAACATCACTATTTTTGTTGACATTATATATACTTTTGAAATGTGTAATCTTAATGATAAAATTAAATTATTTCTTTTCATATTTTTATTTTGACATTTAACATATTATAACTAGGAATCACAAATGTTTTACTTTTTAATAAATGTATTCGGTTACTGTAATTATAATGATTTATATTGAAATTCTATAAAAAATATTATTTAGTGTAAATTTCGATACGATGTTGAAAAAAAAAAACTGAATTAAATGAAATTAAATTAAAGTTAGGTTCAAGTTCCAAATTATTGTAAGCAAGCCTTTTACTATCAACCGGGCACATGCACAATCAAAACTCCGAGCTACTACTCACAAAACACAGATGGAAAAACCCAATAACACTGCACGATCCGGGAGTCGATCCTAAAACCTCATGCTCAATAGTAGCGCGTACGAGACGAGACAGTCCAGAGATGAAAAAAAAAAACCATTTCGTAATTATGGAAATTATTTATTCTGGTCTCGCAGAGATGATAGTAATTAACAAGCCGAATGTAAAAGAGAGTTATAATTAACGTATGATAGTTAACGAAGTTTTATCAGCCTATGTTTAGTAGGAGAGGGCAGCGAACTGCTAAGCTAAAGGTCGCACGTTTGATACTCAGTCATTGCACTATTGAAGTTAAATCAGTTTTAGACTACAAATGGCTCGATTATTTTGAACACCTGGTTCTGATCCAGCTTTTTATCCAATAATAAATACATAACTGGCGATATTTGTTCTGAATTTTGCAGATTATTTGAATAAAATAACAAAGCCAAATTTCCAAGAAAAAAATAAGAATAACTTCTTCATCTTACCTCCCACCAATTGAAAAAAGGTGTTTTTTACAGTTTTAAAACTCATTTCACACAAAGAAAATTAATAAAACATACGAAAGAACTATTCTCAGAAGTACAACACTCACACTTGACTACTTGCTTTTTAGGGTTCCGTACCCAAAGAGTAACCAACGGAACTCTATTACTAAGCCTACGCTGTCCGTCCGTTCATCCGTCTGTCTGTCAGCGACCTGTATCTCAAGAACCGTTGCAGGTAGACAATTGAATTTTTCACAGAGTGTGTATTTTCTTCTTTTGCCGCTATAATAACAAAATAATAAAGGGGCTCCCAAACGTGTTTTTTTCGGTTTTTGGTACGGAACCATTCGTGTAAGACTCGCACTTGACCGGTTTTTTTATGTGTGTCGTCAAAGAAACTCAATTTGTTAACGTCAATCGGGCTCAGACTTATGATGACGTTACTTATTGACTGGCCTGTTGGTCGAGTGGTTAGTGACCCTGACTGCTTAACCGGAGGTCGTGGGTTCGATTCCCACCCAGGACAAATCTTTGTGTGATGAGCATGATCATTTGTTCTGTGTCTGGGTGTAATTTGTGTATAATATGTATGTATTTAGAAATATATAAGTATGTTTATCAGTTGTCTGGTTGCCATAGTACAGGCTCTGCCTAGTTTGGGATCGGATGACCGTGCGTGAGTTGTCCCAGGATATATTATATTATATTATTATTACTTATTCTGAACTGGTAGAGATAGAAAATCAAAACATTACGCCTTTGAAAATATTAAACACTACTACTATTTTTTTTCTGATAAATTCACGTTTACCAATACCAAGTCATTATTAAATATATCTAACAGAATTTAAAATCAGTTTGTAAAAAAACAAGGTGAAACAGAACCTACACTATCCCTGAGAAGCGGTAATTTAAGGCTTCGCGCAAACGGGCCACCGACCACAGCCACCGATGGCTGTCGACAAGCTGTTTACATGAATTTCACCGTTTTGTATGGAATCGCCGCCCACGTGTATCGAGTGGCGTCCACTCGCGACAGTGTCCGCGACATGCCACCGGTGGCGGCCACTCGTTCCAAAAAAAACGCCGACACTCGCTACTCATGCGCCGCCACTGCGCCCTCCTGTCACGCTTCTACCCTTCAGTTATCCGCAGAGACCGGATACTATCTTACAAGACAAGATAACCTCCGTAGACCGGTACTATCGACCACTCGTGGCAGCCGCCAACCACCTTCGTTTGCGCGGTACCAAAGGTCGTCGGCCAGTTTTCGCGAAGCCATACTCCGGGACAAATCCACACAAAACGGTCCTAATGATGTAATTGGCAAAATTACAAAGTTACTGTTACACCCTATATACGACTATATTTGACTTTCATCATCCCTCTGTGTGATAACCTCCCTATTGTCTGACATAAGTATAAAACTGCATCCATTCTACTTTCAACAGACCTACAAAACACATCCAAAAATATACAACAAAAGTGCAAATGTCTCGTCTAACGAACCATCACAAATGACCACCACTTCTGTCTACCCCAAAAACGCAGCAATACTTCATATTTCTTCTCTCCAGACAAAACATGGTACCACGATATCATAAGACGAATGCCCCACATTTGTCTTGACGATTACTGAAATAGCCAAGTTAGTGGCCGTATTATGTTATATCTGGCCGGAATAGGGCCAGTGCTGACTTATGTGTTCCGTTGTTTGTTGTTGTAATGTATCTGTCTAGTTTCTGATTGATTGAAACATTCTCTAGTGGAAAATTTTAAGTTTTTCCAACTCTTCACTTGTAGTAAGGTTGGATTTGCAACAGAACTAATGGTGGGCTATTTGTACCAAAGTATGAACTTATGCTGAATCAAAGAAGATATTTTTTATCAACTAACGTTGTCCCACTGTTGGGCAAAGGTCTCCCCCATAGTTTTCCGCTTTTGCAAATGCGTCTAATGCTAAATGTAATAAAGGGTTGGCAGATGCTTAAGCCATTCGTAGAATAAAGTAACCGTGTGATGAAAACATTTTTTAAATATTTAATTTTGGAAATTCTAAATTCAAACAACAATCAATTCAAACGTTTAAAGGAACCTAACAAAACCAAATTAGGTGAAAAAGAATCAAAAAGTGAGTTGAAACAGAACTCAATCATAAGGATGTAACAAATGATTAACGCGGCGAAAAAGAAACGAAAAGTGGGGCGAACACAGAAAAATAAAAATTAGGCGAACTTTGTGGGCGAATCCGGAACAAATCCATGAATAGCATGACGGGAGCTAAGTTCGCTTGGTTCGCTTGCTCACTCTAGCTACCCGAACCCAACCTATCAGTGTCGGGGTTCCCTAAGCTCCTTGTGCCCTATGTTCCGCTACTTGGCTAGATGATATTGAGCCTAATCATTTGCCTAGCAGTTCATTTAAAAAACAAAAGTACAAAAACAATCCGGGATGTCTCTTAGGCCTCTAATAAAATGTTGCCGTTCAATGAAAATGCTTGGCCGCCAATTATGCTGATTAACTAGTTGGCTGAGACATCTATATAACACAATTAATACCTAAAATGTAGTGTTATAGATAACGACATGTCCTTTACATCTCTCCATTCCATACTAAGCCATCGATCGATTTTTACTACTATCTACTACCTTACATTAGGTACATGTCAGTATTTATTGCATACTCACACTCCACCAATTACGGAATTTATTGAATGTCCCAAGTTTTGTAACAGCCCTCAGCACTAAATTAAGATGTCTAAGCATTAGGCGTAACATGGTAAGTTTACTGTTTGTCAACAAATGTATTGATGGGAACTAAGTTCTCTGAAATTACTGTCAGCCATCTAATACATTATATATTTGGAATCACCACTACCCACCAAAATAAGTTGTGATACAATCGATGTGTGTATGTATGCGTCGCAGCCAACCAGCTTAATCAACCGTTTCATTAAAAGCCTAGCCTTTTCATTGAACTACGCCGTTTAATCAGCGATATAAGTAAGACGGGCAAGTCATTAAACAATATTGTACCAAAGATGTCACTTAGGTCGCTGAAAAATCAGCGCAGTTAAATGGAAAGGCTAGGCAAACGGCTGATTAAGCTATATGGCTGCGACATAATGCACCATTAATGACATTATTTAAAAGCCTTAGATATCTCGGTGAGACCGAGATATCTAAGGTGAAGTGATTATGAAGTGAGCTGTCAATCCACGCAATCAAAATGGAATGACAGTTCTCTTTAAGCTCACTCCACGTAAGTAAACCAACATAACACCTGTAACAATGTACATTTTTTTTTTATTTGAGATGAATTTGCTCCTGACTCTGGTCTAGGTCATAAATGACAGAGACAAAGTCGACGATGGAGCGAGCTTACCTAGAAGATGCTTGTTCACTCTAATTTTGAAGAAATTAGGGTTGTATGCGTTCGGAAACACAGACGCAGGCAGAGAGGTACACTTAGTTCGCAATAAATGTTTTGACTTTGACTTTGAAGTTTTCACGGTGAGAGCTTAAGAGGACAGACCGGCTGGTTTTTATCATTTTGTCTAAATTGTGAAACCGGAAATCGTGTAATTTCATCGCTTGATCACCATGCATAAATATGCATGGTGATCAAGGGATGAAATCAAGAGGTTGTTATTAGTACCCTATAATTAGGAATACCTTCTTAATTTTCATCACACGGAATCAATACAAATTGATTGATTTATGCATCTCTTTTTCTTTTTTTTCCCAACTACGCAGCTGAATACCAGTATTTAACGGCAGCAGCAGTATCAAGTGATGCCAATAAACAAAACGTTTGAGATAATTGATTGAATAAAACAGCCAAAATTCAAAATCAAAACCATCAAGTGAGCAAGCACTTGATTCAGAATATTATAATAACGGTTAAATTTAATATGGTATGGACAAGTACCATTCACAGTGCCGGGCTAACAACCAATATAAACAGAACTGAAAATTATACAATAGAGGTCAATCCCTCGAACAAAGCGTAGGAGATCATGATCCATGGCACAGGTCTTGGCAATCTGGCTATGTTAAAAAGAGTGGTCGATTAATTTTTCTCAAGTCTTGTTTATATTGTTAGGTTTGAATGACACTGTGATTTAATTACTTTTTGGACGGGAACTTGTTAGATTTTCCTCGAGGCCAAGCTTGGGCATTATGAAGAGTTCTTTGAAGAGGCTTAGCAAGATTAGGTATTGTGCCATTAAGAATATTGCGACAATCCTTTGAACAACAACGGAGAGAAATAAAGAGAAATGAGTCTATACAACTCCAGTTTAAGTCCTCCATTTGATTGTCGTCACTATTTTATCCGAAACACGTATACTACACATTGTTCGTAGAACCGATAGCCGATGGGGTCGAAAGGTTCTGGAGTGGCAACCGCATAACGGACGATTTGGAAGGAAGGCCTCCCATAAGGTGGAATTATGACCCACTGTATGCTGGACGCACAGAGCCGATTGATGTGGCGATACTTGGTGGAGGCCTATGTCAGCAGTGGACGTCTTTCGGCTGATATGATGACAATGATGACGTCTACTACTGGACATTGATCCCCCCCAAGAGTCACTACATCGAAACGTCCTGTACTTCGATCGATCCTGAGTGGATGGGAGTTAAAATTATACTTTGATACATTCAAAGGTAATATCAAACAGGAAGCAAACATGTTTCCAATTCCCGTAAGAGACATGAATGAAGAAGTAAATGAAAACGAATCACCTACGGTACACGAATCCGTATTTAAAATATCACTTAAACTCATTAGCTAAAAGCGGTAATGAGAACCTTTCAATAAATTTACATTCCGACCCCTAACGCCCAGAGTTCCGTATGTTACACGAATAAAACCAGCCCTGACCGGGTCCCGCATAATTTTCGTGTATTCTTTGTGAATTTACTCTCACATTTGCAATTCTGATCGGAGCATCCCGGCTGTGACGTTTTAGCTCTCAAATTGGTGACATTCGCTGTTCGAAGCCAAGTTTTATATAGAGGGTAGTTTTAAATATTGCTTACGCTGTCAATGTGGATAACTGTGATTTCCATTGGTATTACGCTTCTGGTTCGACGATCCTTTTTGACGTCTATGTGTTTCGGTAGATTTATATGCGTTTGCGTGTCGTTACATTTCAATATCATAGAGCTTTTTGTCATCTACTAAAAAGACATTCTGCAAAAAATTATTATCTTGAGATTATTATTTTCATTTCCAAATCTTAAATTTCTGTTTACATATTTCTGAATTGGGTTCGTTCGCGTATATCTAATACTCGTAGATGTATAATACTCAAGACGGGATCGATGTACCAGTAAGGGCCCCGAGAGTCCACTGCATGCGAGAAACGGAGGAGCTCCATGTCTTCTGGTTGAAATTGTACAGTAAATAATGTTTAAATAAGGAATACCAGTAATGTCTAATAAAAATATTGTTTTTCTTTTTGCAGACTACAATAAAAGTTCTCTGGAGTAATGACCTGCATAGGGTGACATATTCTTTTTAGAAAAAACCCTGTAAATGAATAAAGAATGACCTGTATTTACATGTGAAGTGATGTTACTTTATACATTGTCTTAAAAGGTTTCTAGTTAGTTTGTACTTATTACAATCACTATTGTTTAAGCATAATATCGGTATATAGGTATATTATTTGTTCAAAAACTACTCTTATCAATAATTTGAGAGTCTCGAATGCTATTACAATCACTTTTTTCCAAGCATAATATCGGTAGATAGGTATATTTTTTGTTCAAAAAATTCTCTTATCACTAATTTGAGAGTCTCGAACGCTATTACAATTACTATTGTTAAAGCATAATATCGGTAGCTAGGTATTTTATTTGTTCAAAAACTTCTCTTTTCGTTAATTTGAGAGTCTCGAACGCTATAACAATCACTATTGTTTAAGCATAATATCGGTAGATAGGTATTTTATTTGTTCAAAAACTTCTCTTTTCGTTAATTTGAGAGTCTCGAACGCTATTACAATCACTATTGTCCAAGCATAATATCGGTAGATAGGTATTTTATTTGTTCAAAAACTTCTCTTTTCATTAATTTGAGAGTCACGCTATCTCAAACTTGTCCATTAATAAACTAATGTTTTACTCAATATGTATTGCGCGTACAGCTAAGGAGTAAATTCCCTGCCGGAGTCTGTTTCCTGATAACTACAACCTGGGAGCCTTTAATTCAAGAGTGAATAGGTTACTTCTAGCCATCGTGCTCCATCTTCAACCAGATCATCGCTTACCATCACGTGGCTAGTGGTCAATGCGTGCCTATCAATAGAAAAAAGTCAATGAATTAAAAACTCAACTCAAAATTTTAAAATCTTTTATATTAAATCTTTTTACCGTTTTATTTCAGTTTCCTTTTCAATGAACTTATTGGTGTTCAAATATTTTCAATCCATTGGGACTCGAGAGCGCGTTAAAAGAAATAAAGCCACGTAATTGACTAACCAGTGTTCATTTGAGGAAAAATGCGGATAGAATTAGTAGGGCGTCTCTTTGTCTCCTTGCTAGCCAATCAAACCTTTGCAGAGGGTGACCAAGTCGGATGAATGTATATGTCGCCGGGAAATTGCAGACTCCGTAAGATTGTAATAAAACTTTATTCGATTATTATTTCTCGATATAATGTGAGCATATTATTTTAAATACAACAAATCCTGTCCAAATTCAATAGTTTGCAATATATCCGTGCCTTGTTGAGAAAAATGCGTTTACAATTTTACGCGATATTTTACAATCTTATGGCGTTTACTTTGGATTAAGATTATTTATGTGACAATAGAAAATTAACAGATTTTTTGACAAAAATTTACTTTAGGCGAAAATAAAGTACGTATATACCCGTTTCTACGGTTCCTTCTATCTCTGCTCCAAAATTCATCAAGATTGGTTCAGCGATTAAGAAGTAAAAGCATAACAAACAAACAACGTCCTCTGCCAAAAAAAAAAACTTATAGTTATTCTTTACGTTGCTGCAAAATTATGTCGTTTTTAGGGTTCCGAACCTCTTGGGAAAACGGAACCCTTATAGGATTACTCGATCTGTCTGTCCCTCTGTCACAGCCGATTTTCTCCGAATCTACGTGACCGATTTAGTTGTGACCCAAACACGAATCCGTGTGAGTTAGAAAACTTACAAAAATGTTTTTCCAACTTTACCGTGTGACACATCAAATGAAATTGCGAATTGTGTAAGTAAAAAAATTTTTTTTTTTTAAATAATTTTAAAGTGTAAAATAACCTGGGAAGCCCCAGCAGATAACAGTTTTTTGCCTATTATATTACAGAAAACCCTATAAGAAGTCTATGGTTGAATAGAATGGAAGAAGTATAAGGTTGTTGGTGAAAGTAACATGTTCCAAAAATGGTATTCATTTGGAAACCTTTGCATGCGAGTCCGACTCACACTTGGCTGGTTTTCAATCTGTTTAGGATCTCGTTTTAACTATAGAAGACTAGCGGACGTCACGAGGTTTCACACGCGTGTTCCCGTTCCTGTGGGAGTACGGGGATAAAATGTAGCTATCCATTGCTGAAAGAATTTTTCAAATCGGTCCAGTACTTTTTAAGTTTACATACAAAAATACAAATCTTTCCTCTTTATAATATTAAGTATACATATAGATTATTAGTAGTAAATAGTTTAAGTATATTAGTAAGTATAGTTGTAGATATTACGATGGTCATATGGTTATAGTCCTTCTGACCGATTTTAGCCATGGCAGCCAATCTCAACCCAGACTAGCCATCGGCGCGGGACATATGCACAAGTGTGTGCGCAAACACATGTGCAGGTGCTATAATATGTATCTTCCATCACTCTCATAATACGATGGGACGGCAACCCGACACGACTGGAGAGAGATCTGGCGCAAGACCAAGCTTAACGAGGTATTTGGAGGCACGGGGTTGTCACACCAACAGCTACCAAAGTCCGGGCTGTATAAAAAAAAAATTCTAATGGAAAACTCAATGACACGTTTTGCCAGACCTGGTAGTCCAACTCAGGACTCCACGCTCGGCAGTCGCGCTTGCGTCCGTGAGTGTAATGGAGCAGTTAAAGAGTATGGTTATACAAACTTTGTATACTCATGGATCAAATTATAGCAAAACATGGCGCCAAACAAGATGTTTCCGAGCTGGCCACCCTGTATTTGATAGAATCGCACGAAGAAGCTGTAAAAGCTAGGGATTTGCTCTCAGATATTGTTCCGGAAAGTTATTATGTATTGATAAGGGTGTAAGTGAAATTATGCGAATAAAGTTACAGGGGTAGTTCGAAAGGGATGTCAGTAAGGGTTGTTTAATGTAGTATACAATGGTAAGCTTATTTTATGTTGTGCTGGAGTTATTTGTACACATATTAGCAATTATAAAGATAACGTTAGATCTTTTCTAACATCTATTTTTATATATTTTTTTATTTAAGTTTGAAACAAGAAAAAGTTTAATCTATGACGCTAGGTTTAAATAAATCATTAGCAGGGTGCTAATGATTTATTTATTATTTTATTTCTTTATAAAAATCTCCGAAAAAAAAAAACTGAATTTAAATTCTCTATAGAATTAAGAATCTGCTAATCACTTCTCTTTGTTTTAAACGAAACAAAATGTTTGCAACTATCAAGCCATTTAAAAAAAAACAAAACAACATCAATCGATATCGATTCCTCAATAGCAAAAACTCAAGATACTAACAATACCAACAAGAAAATCCAATTTCGTAACCTCGCAACCCCAACAAAAAGCAACACAAGAATACTCAAGAAAATTGATGCCATAATAAAACCGGCTATAAATAAAATTAGCCTAGATTTTTTCAATAAAATCCCACATCACGACGAACGGGTCAAAAGGATCAAGCATCACTGAAGTGAAAAATAATTTTCCATCGTTCATAGTGACACGGGAGCGATTATGTGATCAAAGGGTAGGGGTGTAAATATATTATAGTTGCGGATATTAAAAGAGCTTTCGAACGAGAAAAGTGGGGAGGATATAATCATAGTTGAGAAAAATGGGGTGGGAAAGATTTTTAAATAAGGTTTTCTAGATTGAAATGTGATGGGAAGATGATGAAGCTTGGCTAAATTAGCAAGCATCGTCTAGATTTCACTTTTGTGGGTTCAATTTTGCGGTTGATGGTTGAGAGATAGAATGATAAAGGCAGTAAGTGCAGCAATACAACAAAAAAATATCGTTGAGGTAGGCAAGGACAATCTCAATTTATATGTGGTCGTTTTAACATATCTTGCTTCTTTCATACTTTTCTAGTCGTTATTTTCTCAATATTCACCTTTTTTCAAGCCAAATAATAATTTATTATTTATTTAAACTGTATAATAGTGGTACATTGGCGGACTTTATGCATCAAGGCATTCTCTACCAGTCAACCTTTGGGTTATAAAGACTATACTGTGGTAGGTGTAAAATAAATAAAAATTAACACAGTGTTGGCGACACTGTGTGACTTTTTATTTTTTGGGTTCCATAGGGACCACAAGGAACCTTTATAGTTTCGCCATGTCCGATTGTCTATCTGTCTGTCTGTCTGTCCGCGGTTTAGCTAGAGACGTTTAGCATTAGAAAGTTGAAATGGGAATACATCACGCTGACAAAGTGGTTTAAAAATATTTTATTAGGGTTACACCAACATGTTAAGTGGGGATGATTTTTTTGTATTGTTTATCCCATGTTGTCGTTGGATTGGTCGTTTAAAAATATGGGTGTGCGAAAACCATTTTTTCATCCAAGGAGCCGTTGAGACTTGTTTGAGCCGTTTGCAAAACATTAAGCTTTAAAATGCTAGTTTTTGTTAGAGTCAAGTGTCCTCCCATCTGTCAGCTAAACGGTTGTTTTTGGAGACGTGGAAAAATTCATGGAAATCTATCATAGCTATGTAGGCTTTACATGTTAACGAATAATAGTCGACCAACTTATGAAATGTAACTAATAAGGTAAAAATTTCGTCGTAAACCCATTGAAAATAACTTCTAACTAACAGTATTTGTAACTTTGTAATGTCATAGTAAAATTTGCAATTTTTTCTCATGGCTTATGGGACGGGTAACTACGGAACTCTGCACTGTGCGTGGCCCAATACGCACTTGGCCAGTTATTTTGTCTCTTCTCCGCTACTCAAAAGCCATAACAGAATTATTAAAATACTTTAATTGCAAGAGAAATCAGCCTTTGATGGTGCAATTTCGGGCATATCTCGTCTCATAAAGTTAAATGGACGATAATTGACACGTGCGTACACACATACTAATTACTCAATTAAATTAATTATAACAAACACGTCCTTATGTACGTGATCATAATTCTCTACAGACAACTACATGGCACTTGAGTATAACATGACACTTGAAATTTGCATTGAAAAGCAGTTGCTTTTCAATGCAAATTTCAAGTGTCATATACAAAATGTAACAGTATGTCCTGTATGGTGTCGTACGTGAAAGAATAGTACCATACCATCACTTCCCATGGGTGTCGTGAGAGGCGACTAAGGGACTCATCAGAGAATGGGCAGCAGCATGCTCTGTGCATTGCAACAGCTACACTGCGATCGCCAACCTGCCTGCCAAGCGTGGCAAACCACGCTTGCAGCTGAAAATCAGCGTTTAGTGGTAATACCTATTATTGCGACCTGACATTATGCTGAGCCGAGGCCCTTTTGGCACTTTATTATATTACATACTTAATTTTTATGTTCTCTATTTGTAAGGTGTTCTTTTTCAGTGTGCCAATAAATGCAATTTCCTTTCTTTTCTTTGCCTATGTCCAGCGGTGGACGTATTTCGGCTGATATGATTTTCGGTGCAATTTCGGTGTTTATCCCATACTAAAAGTTGTTTATAATGATGAGTACAATTATTTTTTCGGGTTTTGCGTTCAACTGTTACACATTGTATACTATTCGAAATATTTTTGTCTACCAGTAAAATTAGTATCATTGTCAATTACTAGAAATTTTTTTTTGCTCTTGAAAGTCCAAGATTTGTACGAGCAAACCCGTACATATCATTTGTTTAATTTTTATGCTGACATCAATGCGCAGTGAATGAGTAAAAAATCCGTATTTGATTAAGCGTTTAGTAGTTGCATAGCATCGTTGAAAGACTCAGTCTCCGCTGGTCGATCATCTATAGATTCGGGTGTTGAATTTAATATGCAAATCACACTAAATAATATAATCACATCACACTATCACACTTATCACATCACACTAATATTATAAAGGCGAAAGTTTGTCAGTGTGTGTATGTTTGTTACTTCTTCACACGCAAACGGCTGGTCCGATTTAGATGAAATTTGGTGTAGAGATTGCTTGAGCCCCGAGAAAGGACATAGGATTTATCTCGGGAGTATGTTCCCTTGGGATCATTTTCGACATTAACGCGGGCGGCAACTAGTTTAACATAAAAACAGTTTATCGTTTTAAATGTACTTTACTCGCACAAATAGTAGTTGAAAAACCTTTAGTCGTAGAATAACGGATAAATTATTACGGATGATACGGAAGTGCACTTCCACACCTATAAATTTCTTGGAAAGGTGATAAACATATTCATGTTTATAAAGAGCTAATGCCCGGTTTCTGCTGTACTTTATCGGTCGTATATCTGTCCGTTAACCATTAACGAAACAATGGCGTTATGACAAATAGCATTAATGGACAGATAAAGTACCTATCTCAAAAACCAGGTACCTATTAATAAAGTATATGCTTAATTTAAATATTTTATTGTTTTATTCAATTGTTTTATATTTATATAATTAAACCAGGTTGGTAAAAAGTACAATTAGTGCTGATAATATAAGCAGTATTTTACATATAAAAGAGACCAAAAGAAAANTAGGTACCTATTAATAAAGTATATGCTTAATTTAAATATTTATTAGCAGATTGAGAATTTGAATAACATGTTTAAATATTATTCAAATATTTTATTGTTTTATTCAATTGTTTTATATTTATATAATTAAACCAGGTTGATAAAAAGTACAATTAGTGCTGATAATATAAGCAGTATTTTACATATAAAAGAGACCAAAAGAAAAGCACTGTTGTAGAATACTTAAATGATGAATTATAAGTATCTTCAATCAAAGATACGCCTACCTACTTTACACGAAAAATAAATTCTTAAATAAATATAAAGCGTCTAATAAATTACTTACCTTAGGGTTAACAAATATTAATTACGTAATAAATGAAAATAATAATGAGTAAATAATGAATAATTTAAAAAAATATTAAAGTTATTAATATATAATTACTAAATAAATAAATGCATATAATTTATAAAACAATAATTTTAATTCTGAAATTACTTTATAACTACCTACTTAGCTACTTAGTGTTCTTCCTCCTCTCTACTTGATCTATGTTGTGCCCGACAGGGTCCATAATTATGACTTATATAACTATTTCCCTACCAACTATATACATCATGGTATGCAATATCTGGGTCTCTCTCCATCGTCGACTTTATCCCTGTCATCTATGACCTAGACTAGAGTCAAGAGCAAAGTCATCTCAAATAAAAAAAAGAGAACAATAAATTGACTGGCCTGTTGGTCGAGTGGTTAGTGACCCTGACTGCTAAACCGGAGGTTGTGGGT
>NDFZ01004910.1:1529-25613 GCA_002192655.3 Mamestra configurata
CCGAATGTGTCTGCTTTTATACAATTTACAATAATTACAAATATGAGCTTAACCAATAAAAAATTACTAACTAACTATTCACAAAGTCTTGTCCAATCACATCACAGCACTTCGTTATCAATACGATCCGCACGGTGTCGCTGGAGTCGGTTATGTCGCGGGTCGCGGGGCGCGCGGGAGTCCGGCCCGCCGCGAGCATAAATAAAGGTGACGCGCAGTTTCGCGCTCTTTTTCATCGCGCGGCCCTCGGCGAGTGGAACTGTCTCCTGCTGTCCACGTGCGTGGTGACGCCGGCGACCGAAGACCGAAAATACGACAGCGGCGTGTCTTCAGCAGTGCCTGTCCTATTTCTCTAACAGAGTTCTTTTGAGAACTGTACTGTTTCTTCTAGACAGAAAGTCGGAACGTGATAAAGAGTTCTTTTCAGAACTGTTTGCTTCTTTGTTTCTTTACGGTGATGTCAAAACGTGCTGTGATAAGTGGTGGCTACAGTTTCATATTTATAGACCTAATATTTATTTACTTTATAAAACATTCGTACTTTTGAGTACGAACCTACCCGATCGGCACTAGCGGCTAGTGCCTAGCCGAATAAAATACAAAATGTTACAAGAGTAACACTGGCAACACTATGACGCCAATTGCCATAGAGAAATATAGGATAGAATAGAGCATCCGGCGCCTCCGTATTTTGTACAATTGATTAGAAAATTGTTATATTCTGTCTTGCTATCAAGTGTCAAGAGGGTTTTTGCCGGGATTTTGTCGAGTAATGTTTAGCGGCTGTATTCAAGGGCGTACCCAGCTAGGGCCAGGGGAGGGTAGCAGCCCCCTCCCCCCCCTAGAAGAAAAAATAAACGTCAATTTTCTTGGCAATTTCTTTAACTGGAAACTAGAACGTGAGAATAAAAAATCCTGGAGACTTACGAATGTACAACCTGTGCCAAAAAAGGGCGACCGTGCAGACCGTGCTCGTTATCGACCGATCGCCATTACCTCCATTCTGTGCAAGGTTATGGAAAGGGTACTAAACAGTAATTTGCTGACCTACCTTGAAGACAATGATCTCCTCAGTGACTGTCAATGTGGCTTTCGCCGGGGACGGTCGACTGGCGATCTTCCTGTGTATGTCACGCACTGCTGGGGCGAAGCCATCGAGAAACACGGCGAAGCACTTGCTGTGTCGCTTGATATCTCGAAGGCCTTTGACAGGGTCTGGCACGCAGTCTTCTCAGCAAGCTTCCTGCTTATGGCATCCCAGCTAATTTTTGTAGCTGGATTCTGCTACCATCGGACATCTAGACGTACTGCAAGTTACCATTCCTACCTTGTTGCTATTCCACCAATTCGCACCAAACGTCTTTTATAATGCGCACAGCAAAGGAGTGGAACTCTCTTCGGACTTCGTCCGCGCGGAGGCCCTGCTAAGCCTCCACAAACTTCAACCCCTCTACCCCCTTTTAAAGCAGTTCTGCTGCTGATTCTGTGGTCTCAGGACTATTCACTCCGTTCACCCCATCAAGGGTTGATTATTCAAAAATTGACAATCATTAGTTTGTTCATACCAATTTCCACGTGAATTGAAGAAAGCAATAAAACTTCGCCTAAAAAAAAGTTATGCTACTTTGGGTTACATTATTGCAATTTTCGTTTGGATCTCTATTTTTTTTTTTAATATACTTGTGCTTATGTTTTGAGATACTAATGCAGAGTCCTATATCGGTTGAGCAGTTTTTCAGCCAAATCATAAAAAACAAATAAATCTTTGCTCTTTTTAATATTAGTTTAGATAGATATTCCACAGCATTCGATTCGTTATAGTATAGAAATCTATCGTGTATATCAAGGGCCATCCATCTAGTGCCAAGTAGATGTACAACACTACGTAGGGTGGGCCGAATACTCCCAGTCGGCCCCACATGGATTGCCACGGCAACGGGGAATAAAATTCCCAGTTACCACCGGGTGGCGACTGGGAAGTTATTGCTCCCACTTCAAATCGCTGTACACTGCGGCGTAAATCGCCAAATTCGCCATTGGAAACTTTGGAAAAGTCTGATCGCCAACCCCCTTATCGTGGCCATAAGACACAGCGATGAGGGGGGTTGGCGATCCACGCCGCAGTGTACATCGATTTAAAGCGAGGGCAATAACTTCCCAGTCGCCACCCGGTGGCATCTGGGAATTTTATTCCCGATTGTCACCTCAGGCGCGACCTCGTGGAGCTGAGAATTTTATTGAAGTATTAACTACCTCACTCGAACCTTGCTGAGAAGGCCGAATATTTGTTACCAGGGTACTCCAAAAACTATTGGAATGTGTTACATCCGCATATTTATGACAAGAATTAAGACGTAAGACTAGGCAATATGGTTAAAAGATTATAGCCTTCCCTTCGGGGTAAATAAAAAAAAAGAAAGTGTCAATCAGGCAGGCATAGATTAATATACTTCTACAGGCAGGCGCCAAAAGTTGTACTTACCTATTTACTGACTGCTCACGAAACAAATAAAAACTATTTTTAACTAATTTAGTAAAACCAGTGACATAACTGATTGTGATATGGATATTATTGAAACAATAAAGAAAGACAAAGCTTATTTGAAATGTAAGCTCATAGTTAAAAGTTGGGAAAAAGACTTCAAGTTAAAGTATTGTCGAACACCTACGAAATTCGATATCAAGGAAGCGCCGGCGAAAATAAAATATGCCTACAAGAAATACTTCCAACTTAAGAGCAATGCTCTTGAGAATTCATTGTCAATTTGTGATATTGACGATGAGCCCATTATGTCGCCAGAACCTGCACATCAGCTGGAACACACTACCAGTGAGGCTACAAGCCCACAACCGGAGATTCCTACACTACCTAGTGGCCAAGAGTTAGAGAAGTTATTATCAAATTCAGATCTTCAACAAAATGGTAACACTTTTACTCCATTTACTGAAAATTTATCCAAGAAACTTTTCCAAAATCGAAAGTTCTCTCTGAGAAACCCAAGAAAGCTTACATTACCTAGAAGTCAGCCTGCATGTGCAAACAAATCCTTTAATATTGAATTATTAACACACAACAGCCAAGACCATATGCACAATACTACTGAATTAATTATGTATACTGAGTTACATAGTTCATTAAAAAAATCTGAAGTACCTAGTATCAGTAAAAATATTGCAATGAGTAGTTATGTTCCTAGAACATCAGACTTAACAGTAAAACCATTGATAAGACATTTAAATGATGCATGGCTTGATAGAGCTACTGGTATTGTGGCAGAAGAAACTAAACATTCAAAAGAGCCTGAAAAATTTGGATTAGGAAACATAAAGGTTTTGGAAATAAAAGAAAAGAATTGTGACTATGTTGAAAACAGTGAGTCAGAAGATGAAGATATTGTCAGTGACAAATTGAAACCTGCTCTGAAGAAGCGGAAGATAGAAAGTGTTACTGTAGAAGATATTGTGCAACACCAACCTTGTCAATCAAGAATAACACGAGGGCAAGTTACTGAGACTAAGCATATTACTAAGAATCAATGTAAAAATAATGATACCATTATAGAAAATCAACCACTAGATATTCAAGAATATATTCCTTTTGGTTTAGAAAAAAATATACAGCCTCGACACTTGCAAATATCCAATGTTCTTAAGACAGTTAACTCTGTTGATAAATGTGACCTACTTGATCAATCCAAAGAGAGCAATAGCTTAGAAGGTAAAATCAAGTCTGGAACGCTAAATGAGAACTTTGTTAAAATTAATATTGAGAAAAAAGTGTTTGTACGAGGAAAGAAAAATATGAACTATAGCAAGTACAAAAAACAGCTATGGAAAAGTAAGAAGAAGAGCCTCCATGGAGGTATGGAATTTCCTGAGTCTGGTAAAATAGCATGTTTTAAATGTGGAGAAACTGGGCACATGGCCAGGTTCTGTAGGTCACATAAGGGAGAAACACTTTTACCATTAGATAGTTACAATGAAAATGATATTCCTACTTTGGAAGATATGCAAAAGTATGCATCTGAACCTTCTAGCAGTAATCAATCAATAACTGCTCAATTACATGAATCTATGTTTTCATCTACTTTTGAACCAAGTCAAATTCCAGATTCTTTCATGAAAATGTTAGCCAATTCAGCAAATGATGATGGCAGTTACATCAAACCTTTGTATGATACTAATGATGGAAATATTTCAGTTGACATAAAGCAAGCTCTTGATAAATTTGGCCATCAATCATTTCGCCCTGGACAAGAAAATGCCATAAAGCGAATTTTGTGTGGGAAGTCTACTTTACTCATTTTGTCAACAGGAGGTGGAAAATCACTATGTTATCAACTTCCTGCTTATCTTTATAGTCTACAATATAGATGTATCACATTAGTAATTTCTCCATTAGTTTCTCTTATGGAGGATCAAGTGTTGAATGTCCCAGAATTCATAAAGGCAGGATGTTACCATACAAATCAATCTCAGACACAGAGAGGTAAAATTTTGCAGTGTTTGAAGGATGGTTTGTTAAATATCCTTCTCATATCTCCTGAAGCCTTAATAGCAGGTGATTCATCAAATGGAATATCAGGTCTGTTCAAGTCACTCCCTCCAATTGCTTTTGCATGCATAGATGAAGCACATTGTGTATCACAATGGAGTCATAATTTTAGGCCAAGTTATCTTATGATTTGCAGAGTACTTAGAGAAAAATTAAAAGTAAACTGTATTCTGGGATTAACTGCAACTGCAAGTCAGACAACTATAAAAAGTATAATCAGTCATCTCAATATCCCTGATGGGGCTAATGGAGTGATTAGGAATCCAGCCCTGCCTGATAACCTTTGTCTGTCAGTTTCTATTGAAAAAGATAAAGATAAAGCTCTGGTGTCATACTTGTTATCAGAACAAATAATACAATTTAATGCAATAATAGTATATTGTATAAGGAGAGATGAGTGTGAAAGAGTTGCAGCTGTGTTAAGATCTTGTCTACAAGAAAGTGGTAAAGTCAATATGGAGAGCAAAAAAAACAAAAGAAAAAGAATGTCTTACATTGCAGAAGCTTATCATGCTGGCATGTCTGCTGCACAGAGAAAAAAAATACAAAAACATTTCATGGATGGCACACTAAGAATAATTGTTGCAACAGTTGCTTTCGGAATGGGCATAAACAAATCAGATATAAGATGTATTATACATTTTAATATGCCCAGCAGTTTTGAATCTTATGTGCAAGAAGTTGGAAGAGCCGGTAGGGATGGCAAACTTGCATACTGCCATGTAATTTTAAGTACTGGTAGTAGTGACAAAAATGAACTTCTAAAGCACATACATGCAAACTCTATTGATAGACCTACAGTAAGAAAACTACTTTCAAAAACGTTTATTCCATGTGAATGTGCTAAATGTGACAAACTTTCAACCCATAGTTATTGTACTGGTCATGAAGTGGGAATCCCTACAGATGCAACAGTAGAAGAACTAGATTTGCCTTCTGAAAATATTGCTACTCTGTTATGTTATGTTGAACTTCATCCTAAACAATACATTAAATTTCTAAATAATGCTTATATAAACTGTAAAATTTCTTCCTATGGAGGTCCGAAAAAAATACATGACGCAGCAAAGATATGTCGACCACTGGCAATGGCACTATTACTAGAGAACAAGAGAGACCCTGGTATTATGACTAGCAGTGTCCTAGAATTTAATGTCATTGAGGTAGCAGCAGCTATTGGCTGGGAAAGTGGTGTTACTAAGTACCAATTAAAAAATTTAGAGTGGAATACTGAATCAGGGACCTCACAAAGATCTCATTTGAAAGTAGAGTTTAATACTCTTGGTTTTAGAATCAGAGCTAGAGGAGATCTCAGTCCAACAGAACTTGATAGTATTTTGGATGATTTACACAGTTCTGTAATTTGTCAAGAAAAAGCGCGGTTATACCAGTTAGAAGAATGTAATATCGCTTTTCACAAGATTGGAAATTATTCATTGGCAAACTTACAGTTATCTAACGATACTATGTTTAAAGTTTCTGATGAGTTAAAAAGTACTATAAGAAACTATTTCGAAAGAGATCATTTACCAGATCATATTAATTTAGAAGAAAGACCCTTGGATGTGGAGAGAGTCATATCAGATGTTCGATCTATCATATGTATATACAAAGATTGTAATTTTTCTGGAAGAAGTATAGCAAGAATATTTCAAGGAATCTCGTCACCAAATTATCCTGCCATTGTGTGGGGTAGATGTAAATTTTGGAGGTCTCATTTGCACGAAGATTTCAACGGATTAATCAAAATTGCAACTCAGCAAATAATTCAAATGAAAATGTGACCAACTTTTTATTTTAAAATTATAGTTACGGTAGGTACTTCCAGTATTCTCTACGGATCTTTGAGTAAAGCTACATATCAGAGCATTTGCGCATTTTAAACAGAGAACAATTCGAGACGTATGTTTATTCTATGACACTAATTTCTCTAACATACAAGGTGTAACAGAATAAACGCAATACCTCTGAAGGGGTCATTGTACTCATCATTATGAACAACTTTTACTATGGGATCAACCACGAAATCGCGAAAAAAAAATCAGATGTTCAGTACATTTTGTCGAGTTATGCGCACATAAATGTATGGGGCAGTAGATTTTTTTTTTGTGACTCCAGTGTTGGTCTCATTGTGAAAGTTGTTCATAATGATGAGTACAATGACGCCTTAAGAGGTATTGCGTTTTAACTGTTACAGGTTGTATATGGGATTACTGTCAATCTCCGAACAAACTAACACAATTAGCCCGTAGCTAAAAGATACAAAGGTCCGTGGACTGGCTAGCAAGAATAAAATTATTCGTAATTGAATTGTATGTACGTAAATAGTCCAGTCAAATTAGAGGTTTTAACCGGGAATGGAGGTTTTGACCATATCTAAGTCGCGGTCCCGTGATTTTATGACACAATTTTTTCAATTCTAAAATAAAGATTTACACGTAGATCTTCATACAAGTTTACAGCTTGTATAATCGAGGTTGAACCTCTTAATTGACTGCACTAAAACCGGCAACGTAAGTCCGTTAACAAATAAGCTTTGTAAATAAAACAATCAATCATAATATAATTTAACACAGTACCTAATATAAATCATGATAAAGATTTTGGTAGTTGTTATTATAAAAAACATGTACCTACTACTCCTGAGTAGCCAATATCCTAGAAACCTACTGGTGATATAAAAAAAAAATGCCTGATGCATACCGCCCTTCAAAAATATGTTTAGGTAAGTACTTTTGAATATAGATGCATTGTTTTTAGATCATCATCTTCTTGCCCTTATGCATTATTTTTAGATATTTAGCAATAAATCGAAAAATACCCCAAAACCCCAGTGAGTGAACACTTATTAACTTCACACCCTTTTATAGTTGTTCCTAATCATAATGGATACCATCCACCTGGAAAGAACGCAACCGACTTAAACATCACAGTTCCTACCACTACTATGAGTCGGGAGTCCGAGATACGTGTAAGTTCGCGTGCACCCCCGACTTTATATTAGCACGCCATGCTCAGCGGGCCCCATCACCCAGTGCAGTCAATCCCACGACCGCACAGTAAAGCTTGTAGGCGTGTGAAGTGGTGTGTAGTAATAATACTTCAGAAGTAACGACAAAGGTATATTTAACCGTCAACGAGGAATACTTATGCAAAATGGAGTGTTCCTACAAAACACGTACGCTATGACTAAACTCCAGAGTACAAGGAGTGGTCTGATTAACTTAGAGGAGTCTCGTTACAATATAAATAAAGTTCCCAAAGAAATCGTGTGGGGGCTCGCACCTCGCCGTCATCTTATTAGACGATCGTGCAGACCGCGTCGACGGGCGGCGCGGCGAATTTGCAACGCAAACAAATATTTCGAGCCGGCGCGGGAGCCCTAGTGTTCCGAGCGTAGCGGCGAACGGATGTTTTGATGACTTGCAGCTACAAGCTCATAAGCCTGTTCGGGCGCACATGGAACAACTGTGCGCTATTGGGTAGCGGTCGCGCAAAAGCAGCCGTAACGTTCATCAACCTGAGACCGGTCGCTGCATTGCAGCCCAGTCATCCCACCCCCATCGGTTGTCCAGGACGAGTCCTACGTAATTAATCGTCATAACAGACTTGCCCTGAAAAATCGATGATTTAAAAGTGCCATATTCTTTTCAAGCAAGGAAGAGACTCGATTGAAGCGATAAGCGCTCGTTGGCCGATTGAGGCAACATCTTCAGACATTGTTGAAATAGTTGAAAAATTTGCTTCGATACTCGTCTGAAAAAAAACTGATCGCAGAGATGACTAGAGTATCGTCTACGACTATTTTGAGTAGGTATTCTCCATGACCATCGTGGTATGTTTAAGGTGCAAGATGGGTGCCAGCCAAGAATGCTCACACCGCTTCAAAAACAGCAGCGCGTCGAGTGTTCTCACGAGTTTTTGGATCTGTGTAGTGAGAACAGTGATGAGATTATGAACCGAATTGTGGCTGGGGTTGAAACATGTGTTCATCACTATGATCCTGAGTCAAAACTAGAGTCCATGCATTGGTATAAAAAAGACGCAGAACCGCCTATATAAGAACAAGTGTCATGTTGCGATGTCTGCTTTACACAAGTGCGACTTCACACCATGGACACAGGAAACAGAGCGTAGACCACCTGATCGAGGAATTGTGGGCGTTCTGGCTATCGACTGGGAAGTGGGAGAGCCACGGGCGAAGTCTAGATAAATTTGCTACCTACCTTTTGGAACCATAAAGTATGAAATCTGCCTTAAAATATGGCCATCATGAAACCTATTATCTGGATTCGTTTAGAAAATTAAATGTGTGTTTATCCACAGAATTTTATATACCAGTAAATGAACATACGTGTCCCAATACTGGCTAAAAGATAAGAAATCCATTTATAAAATAGCTCCCAAAACATGGACCTTGTAGGATTAAATTTTTTTGCGTTTTCAACGAAAACACGATATTGACGATTACCCAGTGAATAAACGACCGTTCATTTCTGATGGAAAAATCACACAATCTTTTAATAGAAAAATAAAAAAACAATTGAAATACCTAGCCAAAAAAAAATGATTTCCATCCGCCATCCGATAGAAAAAAAAAACCGAACAAAATAAATTTCTGATACAACAATAAAGAACAAAAAAAAAACGGACAACAAAGTGTTTGATAAAACAATACAGAAAAAACGACGAACAATAGAAATAGCTAAAAAAAACTTTGAAAAAATTGGTGACCCCCACCAACTTCAGAGAGCTTCACCTCTTCACGCATTAACTTCAATAAAATATGGCGCGCAGGCAGACCGATTATAACCTGGGGTACGATATAGGAGATGAGGTTTCTTTTTTCCCAATAATGTACCTAAGTAAAAAAGTGTAAAAAAGTCATAAGTCGAATCGTCTTATTAAGTAGGTACATGTTTTTAGAAGACTCGGATACCTCTATTACAAGTAGCGAAAAGACGGCCTACTGGCAGACTGGCCTGACTTGAAAACACTACAATACCAAAAAAAAAACAACCAAAAACCAACCAAACCACCAATAACCAATAACAAACCAACAATAAAGACCAACCACACCAATAATAAAGATGTTAGCCTGTCTGCGAGTTCTGCCCCTGTGGAGCAACTCTTTTCATTTGGAGGTATGATACTTAATGAGACCTCAACCAAAGAAAAAAGGTGATGATATGATCACTTTTGCTGTTGTAGCTTTTCTTCCACGATTAGAAGTCCTAGTCTTGGCACTGGGGATTGCCTGAATGTCTTCTAGCAGAACCGAACCAACCTGCAGCTCTTGTACCACTGTACTCTTTCCCGGGGCATCTTGGTCAGCAACAACGCTTGTATGTTGGTTATCTTGAGTGTGAGATGACTGATCACTGTTTGATGCTTCCGCTATGAAATCAACTTCTGTAAAAACTTATGGATTGAATGGGTAAACGCCTGGCGCACGAAAGCTATTCACTACTATATTTTCCCCCGTGGTACTTTTTGAAGTAAGTGGAAATATGCGCGGCCAAAAAGCTCAGCAATATCGTAAGGCTTGAGAGAATGCTCAAGCTTTCAGAATGCAAAAGAAACTTGCGAATCTCCTCCAAGGGCGTACCCAAGATTTGAGCTAGGGGGCAGCCCGTTCCTTTTCGCTTTGATTTTGCTCCATGGCAAACAAATATGCACTGAGCCGTCGACGAGTTTAGGAGCGAGCGGAGNGGGGGGGGGGGGGGCAGCTCATTCCTGTTTTGCTGGTTGTTGTGCTTCATGGCCGACGCCTATGCACTGAGCCGTCGACGAGTGCGGATGCGGGCGGGGCGTTTGTTCGCGCCCATCCCAAATATTCCCAGTCGCCCTGGATTGCCAATCTGGTGGCAATCGGGCATAAAATTCCCGATTTAAAATTCTCGAAGTTGCCACCGGGTGGCGACTAGGAAGTTATTGCTCCCTCTTCAAATCGCTGTACCTACACTGCGGCGTGGATCGCCAACCCCCTCATCGCTGTCTGTCTTACGGCCTCGACGAGGGGAATGGCGGTTAGACTTTTTCAATTTAGTTTTATTAATAGACTAGCCCGCGACTTCGTACGCGCCTATCCCGTTTTTTTCGAGATCCCGTATAGCTTATAGCCTTCCTCTTGAATGTGGTAGTTCCAGAGATAAAAGCGTTGAAACAAACAAACAAACAAACTCTTCAGCTTTATTATATTTGTATGATATTATGAGGGATATACAAACAAATTTTTCTTCATCATAATTGCTTTTAATCACTTATCATTTTCTAAACTACTAATAAAGAGGAAATATTTGTTTGTTTGTTACGATTTAGCTCGAAAACTACTTAAACGGTTTTAAAACTTCTTTCACCGTTATGTCAGAATGACCGCTTTTTGTTCATTATTCAATCAAACCTCGGGTGGAATGGAGAAGTGGTGATTTTGGTATCATGATATTAATCCTTATCCTTTTTAATAGTTTGATAATTAAGGTTGATTATGTACCTACATGTAAATTACACTTTTTTTTTGTAAATCAGACCTTTTGTTTAACAGGTACGATCGGTATTAAAATGCTCTAAGTAAGAAAAATGTTGCCATTTGAGCGAACTGTTAGAATCTTAATGCTTTGATGAAGTTGAAACACGACATTCATGATTGCGATAAAAAAAGAATGAAAAATGTTTGGATTTTTCACAAATAAACTCCTAAAGGGGCGAAAAGGTGTGATGAAGTTTTTTAGGAGAAGACATTATTGCTTGCTTGAATTTACGTGGAAATTGGTATGAACCAACTAAAAGTGGGATAATTGAAACAGATCTAACCATTTCTACATAATCAACCCCTGACGGAGTGAACGGGGTGAATAGTTGCGCTGATCCTGAGACCACAGAATCAGCTGCAGAAATAGCTGGGACGCTGGGTAATTAATGAAAATCGTTGTGCTTTATTTTCCAAAACTAACCTTTTAAGTTTGTGGACTCCCTACTAAATCGCGGACGAAGTCGTAGACCAAGTGCTAGTTGATCATAAAAACCTGGTATAAATTCGTATCACTGATATCAAAGTATTTGCAATAATTAAAATACCTTACAAAAGCTAATCATCAGTCACAGTCACAGATAATTAAATAACTTTTTACAGTCGCCACCCGGTAGCAACTGGGAATTTTATTATTTATTATTCCCCATTATTTATTATTTCCCAATTTTATTATTCCCCAATCCATGTGGGGGAGACTGGGAATATTCGGTCCATCCTACGTAGTGTAGTTCGTCTACTAGGCAATAGATGGACGGCCCTTGAATGCCTTTGAAATGCTCGATGGAATCTATACTATATCGAATCGAATGCCGTGGAATATTCTAGATAAAATAATGTAATAAATATCAAATAAAAAACTAAAGAGTGGAAAGATGTTAATTTTCCAACACTTCATTTTGTGTGGAGATACACGCTTTTAATGATCATGTTCTAATTTCCATTAATAGAAATTGCCAAGAAAATTGAAGTTTATTTTTCTCTTCTAGGGGGGGGCAGCTGCTCCCCCCTGCCCCTAGCTGGGTACGCCTTTGATCTCCTTACTATAATGACTCTTAAAGGCGCTAATGAAAGTCTTGTCTAATGGCTGTAGTTTATGCGTAGGTATGTGGTGGGAGACTGACAATGGTGTCATGTTTTTGGAAAATATAAAAATAAGGAAGTGATGTAACGGTCATACATGTAATATGGCCCCCGGGACCATAATACAAACAACGTGAGGGGGTCAAATTGCAAAAAAGCAAGAATTTATAAACAAACCATAACACAAATATTCTTTCGAATGTTTTTTTTATGATTACCTTCAAAATCCTGTAGAAAAACGTTTATCGAACACAATGTACCTACGAATCACCAAAGCTAAAACTCACTTATTTCCAGTAAAATTGAATAAAATGCAGTGCGGCAATAAAAGTTTGCCATTTGCGTGTTTCGATTGGTTCGCACGGATTTATTGAGTTAAAATCAATAATGTCACACGAACTCCACGTTGCACCAAAAAAAATCTAGATGGTGTATTTCTAAACTATAAATATCGAGGGGGGTCAATATACCTGCAGGGACCACATTACCACCTTTTCCTCTATCTCATATACTTAATTTAATAGTAGGTATCTTGTATTTTAGATACTTTTTATAAGATATTGTAAAGAGGATATCCTTGTCTGCAGGTCTCTGGCAGACAAGGTAGCCTTTGCAAGCGTCTGGCGGAAACTAAAAGAATTTGAAATAGGAATATTTAAATATGTTTTGTTTTTATCTGGGACTCCGGTACCAACGTTCTTTGAAGGCAGACGCCTAATATATTTTAAAATTCAAAGCTCCAATATAGTTTTATTTATAATAATAACAATAAGTAACACTAGCGGGAGTCGCTGGTGTTACAATATATTTTAGGTACCTACATCTCTGCCTACCAAAACATTTCATATAAATTTATTGCAAAGACTTCGCTTTCGCAGTTAAAAAGTTACCAGATCTCGAGTCAAGTCAAGGCCAAGCCAACTCTACAAAGCTTAATTCCTAAAAACCCTTCGTGTTTGGCGATAAAAATCACCAGATTGGGATGGGATGCCATCTTTCTTCGCATGTTATCCTTGGCAGCCTACTTGTATTCTTCAACTGATCCTTCGTCGTACGCGGACGCCATAACGGATGTGTTGCAACAGTCAGTAAACATTGTTACGAGAATGGAATGTAGTACATGGGTATTACAGTCCATTCTCTGACGTTACAATGTCTGGCAAAGCTAGACCATGGTTTGGCGCTGATTGTTATCGCGCTGAGGCGCTTTAACATGTGGCGTACTTTACATGGGTCGACGGCTTTGCGCATTCGAGCTGCGCAAAGCAAATGACGTGAGTCTATAGAGGTATGCGGTACAGAGAGTAAAGACCCGCACACCTCCAATGAAAATGGGAGGATCCGCCTACCAGACGGTTGTTGTGTCTGGTGGGCAACTGCCCGATAGTTGATATTCGGACTGTAGTATATTTGTTCAAATCGCACGGAAAACTTTGCTTGCGCGATGCAGGATTTCGTTGGTAGTTCATCGCTGACAAGATAGAAGGCGTTGCGGTCCTTTTTGTTGCCGCACAAATTTCGTTTCTAAGTTTAAAGTTTTAAAAACAACCACTTCGCAAACTTCTGCACAATCGGAGAGCCGAAGCTCTCAGGTACCTACAGTAGGTAAGCTAGTGCCTCCTACGGGCCAGCAATTGTTCTTAGAACGTGTGTGGCTAGATTGTCCCCGATCCTGACACGCCTATTTCGTCTTCCGTTAGAGACTGGAAAGAGGCCGATTGCTGGGAAGCAAGTCGGGCTGACCCGGCAAACTACAGTTCCATCTCGGAAACGTCTATCCTCTGTAAGAGTATGGAACGTGTGCTCAGCAGTAATCTCCTGGCATTTCTAGATGATAACGACATCCCTTATTAAAGCTTTCGCCAAAATCTGTCAACTGGGGATCATCTAGCGTATGCCATTAACATCAGGAGTGATGCCATCAAGAAACTCGGGGAAGCCCTTGCCGTCTCCCTTGACATCTCGAAAGCTTCCTTCCTTCGGAGTTCCCGCTGGTCTGTGCGATTGGATTGCAAACTTACTGGCTGAGACTAAGGGATCGGTCCATCCGAGTGGTTATTAATGGCTGCACGTCCGTACAGTTGAATATTTATACCGGTGTCTCCAAGGGGTCGGTTGTTGCAAATTATAATAATAAATTTATTCACCAAAATAATTACACACATTACAAAAACTGAAAATTGACAATGAACAACTACCTAATGTACCTACAAATACTGGCTTAGAGTTTGTAATATACTCGTACATAGTTTGTGACTTTTTGCATCCGAACTAGGCCTGTATCTCGGATTGCATTTCATCCCCTTATAAAATGTGTGCACCTTAAGTAGCTATTATCTGATAAAGATTTTAGAATTATTCGTTTTTGCTGCACATTAATAAGGTACCTTCGGGTATGCAGACGACAGCACTGTTGCTGAGAGATACGTGTCCAATGCAAGAGCTAGCGGGTCCCAGATCCGAGACACTATGGTTGAGCTCCCATATTATATCCAGGCTTAGGTAGAAGGCTCAACTGGCTGCGAAAAAGTTGGGAAACCTAGCAAGTTGAGACGGTACTTCACGCCAAAACAGCTTCTCAAACTTTACCAAGCGCAAGTTCAACATTTATTTATTTATATAAACTTAATGTAGGTACAATAGTGGTACATGGACGGACTTATACATCTAAGCATTCACTAGCAGTCAACCTTTGGGTAATAAAGATTACCTACCTATACCTACTGTGGTTTTTTTCGGAAAGAATATACAAATAATATATTAAAATACTAATAAAATACATAGGTAGGTACCTATACCTAAATGCTAAAATAATAAACTAATATATATGAAATATAATAATCGTACCGATTTAGAGAATTCATAATAATCATGACGAAGAAAAACTAAGAATGAATGGAGTAGGTAGGTACTGCTCTCGCCTATGGGACGGCTCTAACTTGATGTGCTTGAGTCAAGTCAATTGAGAAACGAGCCAAAAACCTCATCGGCAATGATGCACTGGTCGAGTCAAAGCTCCAAAACATCGCCGAGTTGATAGCCTGTCGGTTTTCAATCGGTGACACTTCAGGGAGTGTGCGACTCGGAATTGCACAATAAAATTTAGTTCCGCCTAGCCCGCATCATCGGACTACAAGACGTACGGCGATGCGCCACCGGTAGGTACCTGGTGGATATCAATATCCAACCCGTACGCACAAAATGTTTTGGGACTCGTTTAATTGTACGTAGGTACAGCTAAGGAGTAGAATTCCCTGTCCGAGTCAGTGTTTCCTGATAGCTAGGCAAGCGTGCTCCATTGTTGACCACATCGTCGCTCCCTCAGGTGAGATTGTAGTCAAACGCGAGCCTTTCAATCATAATAAAAAGTAGGTATTTACTTACAAATTTTCATGGTAGGTACCTACCTACCAATTTTAATAGGTTTAATTTTAATTAGTAGGTCGTTGAAATAATACAACAGTAACTTATACTGCTGCCAAGTGTCTCCGCATGAGTGTAATCCTCAAAGATGATTAGCAGTCATCTGAAACTTTGCACATGAATTCTAAAACTAAAGAAGCCCGGTTCATAAGTTAAGGTGAGAGGAAAGAATTACATTTAATGGAATATCATAAAATAGACGTTATATTTCACAAAATATTTATTTTTGTCAACAGTTAACATTAAAAGATCATGCAGATCGCCATACAAACATTTATACATCGCAATCAATTTTGGTGCCTGTCACGACGCCATATGAAGGCCGAGACGATATTGTTCTGAAATTAAACAGGTCCTATAGTCCTATACCAGTTTTTTCCATGAAGTATTTATAAGTAGCTGACCCAACTGACGATGTTCTGTCCAAATTTAATTCATACAAAAACCTATACATAGAAAAAAGCACCTCCACTTTATTTGGGAGTTAATAAATTTTCCAATTTTAACAAAAATAAAAAATACCATTATCAAGTGATCGATACGCTTACCAACGACCAGCATTTCATTTTTATTTAGTTAGGTATACCTACGTAAAACTATTCGTTGGCTTCGAAAAAAAGCCGTGAGCCGTACCTATAACATAACAAATATTAGTTACAAAATAATTTGTTCATTTTATTTTTTGTTTCCTCGTGAGATTAAAATACTTACGTCTCATTACATCCTCGCATTCGGTTCGCAATCCTTTCTCGAGTGTAATGAAAAACATTACACACTTCAAGATGTACTATTTGTGCATTAAAACTAGACAGGCAGATACGTATATTATTAGTTAATACAAAAAAAACCTAACAAATAATTATTTGTCATACTCTTTCCATTCGCCCATTAATCTTATTTAGTTTTCCTATTGTACCTTTAGGATCCGGTGCTAAGGAACTCCACTGTGTTGAAATACAATTTTCAAATTTATGATGTCCACATATTAATTTATCTTTGATTTCGTTATTTAACATGATACATGAACCTAATACATTATAAAACTCTAAACTCAGTCCATCTATCCATTCTTTTAAGTCTTGGTTTATTCTCTGGATATTTGACTGAGATATTTTTTGTAGCAATATACTCTCTTCATAACCTGGAAGAAAGTTCTTTGGTTTAATATTTGAAAAGTTTTTGTATGAATTTTGAGATCCACTGTGAATTATACTAGATTCTAGATGTGACAAGTCTTTACCAGAGAAATATTCTAGAGGTGATATAAGAAACTTAGTTGCTACTATTATTTCATTTTGTTCGAATAAACCTACTTTCCAAATTCCTGGTAAGAGTGGTGCCTTGAAGTTAGGTTTTATAAAATTTGTAAGATTAGTTTCATCTACATGTAGGACATTAACATCACCAATGGCCCCAGTAGGATCCAACCAAATTATCGTTAAATTGTCACTCTTCTTACCTATTTGACTTGAAAATTCATAAAGCAAAACGGGTTCTGACAAAGGACCTAAAACATTAGCAAAATTTCTAAAAGTCATTTCTTTCTGATCATAATCAGAACTTACTTTAAACAATTTAATATTATCTACATAAGCATTTTCGAAATTTAAGTCTATGTGTTTTTTAGGTTTATACCAAGTCTCTATTAATATTTCTATGTGATCATGTACAATTGCTTTATGTAATATTAAATTTCCCTTATAAATATCAGCATAATTATAAGAATTAATTTCAATGATTTCATCAGGTTCTATTCTACAGCCTTCCTCTAAAAGGATTCTTGCGTTATGTCTGACAATACTTCCAGCGTGAGTTATTATTAAGTCATCTGAACTAGCTGTCAAATCTTCCACATTATATATACTTTGCCAATATGCCTCTAAGTTCGGCATCAAATAGTGATCCTTAAATCCAATGTATTTTTCTACTCTGTTGATTATTTCTTGATTTATTACAGGTTCAAACTTGCGAGCAAAAAATAGCTGTCGGTCTTGAGTATTTTGAATTCTAGGCCAGTCTTCTGTTCTGAAATCGTTAGGAGAACAGCCGCACCAATCGACCACATGTTTATATTGACACTTGCACCCCAATTTTCTTTTCCAGTTGGTGACATGCAAATTATTGTCGACATACGAATCGCAGAAATGTGAATTTCTTAATGCTGTATGGAAAAACGACTCGGCTGGTAACAGAGTGTGTTGAAATATTACATCCAATCCTGCTAAGAGCTCATCTTGTTTTCCAACTACGTATGACACGAATTCTGGCGACAATGCAATCCAATCGCTTCCTCCGTCAATTACGATACCTCTTGGTAACTTTCTTTCACCAACTCGCCACATATGCGTGTCACATTCAATAAATGTTTTGTCAAGACCTTGTTTCTTGATGAACCTCTGTACTTCTCGTCCATGTGACTTCACAAAGTTAAGACCTTTATTTGCAGACAAGAAGTTTTCTAATTCTTCTAATGACTTTATAGGGAAATCACTTTCACTCAGGTTTATAACAAAATCCCATTTCCATCCCAACGCTATAAAATCTTTCATAGCTGCAAGTAACATTTTGAGCAAAGATGCACCACCCCATATAGTAGAGTATCTACTTGATGCTAATTTTATATTTGGGAAATTTTCTAAGGCAGATAGTTTCCTGTGCAAAAAATCTTGACGCTGAAACAAATAAGTAATAGGTAGGTACTATTAATCCTATACATTCAAGATGAAATTATCTTATATTTTGACTGTGGTTTATTCTGTTATATTTTTTATTATTTTACTGTACCTTCTCAGAAGCAAGCTGTAAAACTATGGAACGTATGTAATAGAATAAGTTAACCTAATTTCTTATGTGCCTTATGATGAAAATTAAATTCATTTTATATTGTTGTTTTCCCCTTGAAACAAAAGATATTCTTGCGGTATTTTTTCTACAGTACCAATAATAAAATAGATAGGTAGGGTGAACACAATGTTTTTTTTTAACAGGTATTTATGGTTAGGTATTTGGTAAAAGGAGGTGCTTATACAGACTTTGAACATTTCACACATACCCACACAGGACAATAACACGTAAAAGTTGATCGAGTGGACGAATAAATCACCATTTACAGACACCTTCATTAACTAAACATTAAAAAAATATCCGGGATTTCAGATAATCTGAACTGAAAACCTAACACTGAGCTTTATCCAGATTTTTTCCCCTTCCGGGTTTTTGAGCTTGCAGTGTTGCCACCCTTAAGAGGGGCGGTTTTGACAGTTAGATAGTATGACAAGGCTCAGAATTTCGGGAAACCAACCCCAAATAGTAAATAGGTTCACACACAAAGATTTCACCCCAATAGACAGGGAATCTCACGGGCTTTACGGAGAGGTGCATCAACTTCTATCCCGACTTAGAATACTCTTAGATAATATAGCCGAAAATATAATATAATAATATAGTAGTTAAAGTAACCTTCCGTTAAATAAAACTTCATGCAAACCTAACCTAAAGGACGTCATTATAGCTCGCGAGCGGCGCGCGTCGTCCTCCGCTGCTAGCTCGCGGTCAAAATGAGGTTCCAAATTCAAATCACATTATTGCCCGGCGGACAATTAGCGATTTGAGGGCCTTGTTACAGTAGTGTTGTACGATAATAAACAGTTCAGTTTAAGTTATTATAGAATTTGTAGTCATTGGCAAGAAATAATTAGAATCTATCACGAAATATAGTGCAAAAAGTCGCTAACTGCTATGTTAACAATATATTCTGCGTCTTCATTTATGGTAAGCAAACATCCCTAACCCCAATCTATCCCGAAGATAGCAAGTACGGGAACCTATGGTACAGGTACAGGACATCAGACGCAGTCGAGTTGGTCAGTCTACATCGAAGGTATTTAAGAAGGATAGGCCTACCCCAAACCCAACCCGTTCCAGTCGATCGCGCCCGTCCGGTATAAGTTTTTGGAACCAAGTGCCTTCATGCACGTTACATTCTAGACACTTGGTGAATGAGAGTGAGGCCAAAAAATATTGGTTTTAAAATATGTTTTTCAAGTTAATTTATTTAATTATGCTACTTCATCACCATCACCAACTGTTTTATCTAATTATTATGTTACAGTTTTCTTTTTTATCGTTAATTATTAACGTGTTGATAATTAAAACCACTGAAATAGTAATCAATTTACCCTATGCAAGGTCGCAGTCGCAAAAATATAATATTATTTTTATAGTGTCACTCATTTGTTAGTTTCACACTGTTAAACTACTATTAACTGGGCATTGTTGGTAAAAGTCATTACAAATAATTAAAATCTGTAGGTATATTGCGTGATTCAAACAACTGGATTTCGCATTTAGAATTATTTTCATTCAAACTTGATTACCCCAAAATATCAAAAAGGAGCGTGCGACTTACATAAAAAAGTAAAACTCGATGAACTGATAGATCAATAATAATTGGACCTACTTATACAAACAGGAACCATTCCACACACAGGCCAAAACCAAGTTAATTAAGTACACAGAAAGCTACCACATTCTAATCTATAGACCCTGTAATGGTCACAATGATCTGACGATTTTGACTGAACAAAACATTTTCATTACATGTTTACCAATCCATATAACATCAGTTGTTCAATAAACTAACGGACAATCTAAAAAATCTACGAAATTGTTTCTTTTCATAAAGTGCCATTCCACATGGTCCCTTGTATTTTTTTATTTTTATGTCAATTATATAGAGCCCAAAAAGAACCAACCCGCAAGGGTTGGTTGGCATATAAGATAAAATAGGATAATCATTTTATAAATATGTACTTCCATTACTTGGTTCCTTGTTGATATATCTCGACTTACAACATCTACTTTGAATTTGTGGTGTGTAATAAACTCTCTGATAAAATTATTTATCCAAGTCAGTGATACTCACAAAGATTACTGTAATTTATTATAATTTTCTGAATTCGATTAGTTTTTTCATAACATATCTAGATATAATTTTGTTATAGTATGAATATGGTAACATTTTTTCTAAACTGAATCGTAGGTAAGAAGAATGGTCAGGACCCTTTCAAAATTTAACTTATTCCGACACAAATCCGACATACCTATCCTAGATCCTTTGACGTTTAAAGAGAAAAAAAAAACAATAATTAATTAGAGATGCCGCGAATACTCGCAATTTTTCGGTATTCAGCATTACCTACTCTACATTTTTTATTACTTGTCGAATACCGAATAATAGTGTCTATTATTCGACATTCGGCGAATAGTTGTCTAAATATATAAAAAAAACTTTTAATGAACAGAAAACTATAGACTAAATAATAATTAAACTTTTATTAATCTTTAAATAAAACACACTTGGTATTATTATCATTAAAAAAGTTAGCCAAAAATCAGTCATGTTGAACTTAATTAGTTAGGCTTTTTAATTAATAATTTAAAGTCCAAAAGGGGCAGATTGTGGTGCAGTAAGTTCAAGGGACTACTACAACGAGTATAATATTATTATTTGAAAATAAATAATTAATTTTTTATATTCCTTTTTTAATTGAATAATAATGGCGAGTATTCGACTATTCGACATAGGGAATGGCGATTAATCGGTATTCGACTATTCACTGTAGCAAATATTGGCGGCATCCCTAAAATAAATTATCTTATTCCTTCAAGCAAAGTATAGAAAAGTTATTTTCACCATAAGTATCATATTTGGGTATTTTTGAATAATCTTTATGGGTACCATTTAATGTCAAAGTCAAAGCGTTTATTTAAATTAGGCCATTAAACGGCACTTTTGAACGTCATCATTTACAGTTCAGTAAAATAATAGTATTCAATTAATAAAGTGACTCTACTGTCCATTCGGAAAGGTAGATTCTTATGGAGAAGAACGGACAAGAAATTCCATAGTTACTCTAATAAGTTAAGAGTGGATGAAAAAAAGCTAAACTACTAATTATGGGTTAACCAACGAAATAAATAAAAACTAATTATTTTCTTTTTCTACTTGTGATGACAAGAAAACTACGTATATATATACTATAGGTCTCAACTTCGTCGGATTCTAGGTCAGAAATTACCATTCGTATTCAAATTAGGTAATTTTTGGTTGATAATCCAATAAACACTTGTTTTTATTTTTCATTAAAGTTATGAAAGAAATACATTTTTTTTTGTTTTCTGTTTAAAATTATGCCAAGGTAATAAATTAACAAGGGACCAACCCATACAAAAAAAGCTTTGCAAAAAGGAACCATTGAGTTTTTGTTTGAATTACTATTTATCTAAAAAAAAATATACCTACATAGAAAAAAAGTATTTTATACAATATCTATAATTTATACGTTTTTTTTTGTTTGAACGCGCTAATCTCTGGTACGCTCTGTAGCGGATAAAGTATTGTCTTATGTCACGGGCGTCATATTGAATGCTTCGGCATTCAATATGACGATCGCAATGAAGTCGAGAGTTAACTCCCGAGTGTAGCGAGGGAGTTTCGAGTTTAACTCACGAGCGAAGCGAGGGAGTTAATACAAGAATCCTGAATATAGCGAGGGATTTAAGCTAGCCCAAGGCAAAGACGCCTTTATTCCTGAGGAGCATACTCTACTTTTCACACCTACGGCGAGAAAATTGTGCTCAAGCCATGAAGAGAGGTGGCTTTTCAACGCGGGCAGCGCGCGTCGGTCCCCACAGAAGCAGGTCGCGTGTCCGAAGCTGTGCCCCCGTCCACCCGGCAATAATATTGTACTTAATTGCATCATAACCTATAAATAATGTGATTAGAATTTGGAACCAAATTTTGACAGCACGACCTGCACCTTGCAGCGGGGGCCGATGGGCGCCACTCATGGGCTATAATGACGTACTTTATGTTACGTTTGCATAGCATATAATTTAAAAAAAAAACAAAAAACTAATTATACACTGTGTTTTTTAAAGTATTTTTATATTAATCCATACAACAAGCATTTTCCATTTGTATGTTCCCTATTTTAGTTTGTGCGTAAGGTCTAATGCTCTGTCTGACTTACCTTATCAACATGTATGTAAAAGTAATGATTGCTTCGGTACAAAGCGTTAATCAGTCGATGTACTTGTCTCAGTGCGCGCCCATTCAGTGTCAATAGGAACACAATTTGAATGGGTTCTTTATTAATGCTCGTTGTTTTAGGTACTCTAGGCGTAAATTCTGTAAATCAAAATTTAAACATTTAAAATAAACATTTTTATTTCGCAGGATAATTTTGTTTTCAAAAATCGAATCTGCAAAATTCCTACGTTTTCTGCAAGATTTTCGAAATGTTATTCAATTCGTTACCTACAGAGTAAGAGCCCGCGACGATCAGACCTTCGTTATTTTATATATCGCACACCTAGATCTAAAGGAAGGTAACTCAAAAATTGAGTTTTTTTAGTTATGCACCCCATCAAATTCCTTATCTCAATACCTACCCACCAATAAAACAGATTTAAACATATCTCCGCTACTCGACGCTAGATGGCTAAATACACCAACACGGGCTCAATTCAAAATAATAAAACAAATATACATACATCGTTAAGCAATAGGAAAATAACTACAAAAATCAAAATTTCAGCCCCAAAACATCTCTAAAATACAAGATTCCAACAAAATCTTTCTTCTAGCTGCATAAAAGCATAAATGTATACAGGAAACTCCTGCAGTGGACAGGGACACAGTAATAAGTTTTTCGCCTTATCTGAAAAAAGTGTTTTTTTGAGTTAACCCTGTTTAGATCTAGGTGTGCGATATATATAAAGACTGAAAGTTTATTTGTGTATGTCCCCAATATAGGTAAGATCAATCCCCGATTATGAAGTTTGGATTATGGTGGCTTTGGCTGTATTTCCATTTTACTACACACACTACGTATATACGTAGTGCTAATATTAAAGTATAACAACAAATAATAAATACTGGTAAAGTGCGCCAAGACCAAGGGTTCGCAACGCCGCACAGTATTCGATTTGGCCTTTCTAGCGAGACAAAAGTATAAATTATAAATAATTATAAATTTCATAATTGAATGGATAGCTGGATAATATGTATAATGAGTTAAGGTACCTACATACCTATTAAAAATTGGTACTTTGATTTGAAAAGAAAAAGAAAAACGATTTTTAATCATAAAAAAGTAGATACTTATTAGGCTGTAGAATATTTTTGTATATCAAAATTAATGCTTTTTTTTTTAAGGATGGGAATTCATCAAATGACTTCTTCCGCTCTGGGTGGAGCGGAAGGGCGTGTCAGACTCTTACTGACTAAAACCCATCCGTGTTCCTTCTAAAGCCCTTTGCATTCCAGGGCCGCGGTGACTCTTTCAAACAAATTCCGCAACCCTGGCAGGCTCTGGCCCTAGCGGACCCCGTCTTTTATGCTGACATCTCTTTGAGGCGCGCGTGAAACACAACGCGCCATCGACCCGGGCCTGGTGGTGATCGGACAGCGAGCCACCCAACGCTCGCC
>NDFZ01004910.1:26341-36740 GCA_002192655.3 Mamestra configurata
AACAAATTCCGCAACCCTGGCAGGCTCTGGCCCTAGCGGACCCCGTCTTTTATGCTGACATCTCTTTGAGGCGCGCGTGAAACACAACGCGCCATCGACCCGGGCCTGGTGGTGATCGGACAGCGAGCTACCCAACGCTCGCCGTCCGCAGGCCCGCGCCTACGGTGGCCGGGGATCGCCCTGCGACTCCCGACGCCCGGGGCGTCTTCTCCTGTAGCGGCGGTTGGGACGAAGGCCTTGCCTTTCCCTCGCGCGGCCCGCCTCCTCCTTCGCTATTACTGCTTTGCAGAAGGAGGTGACCGCTTCCTCGCTCCGGACCATGGATTCAACCAGGGCCGGCCGCGAGAGGTTTCCGCCGCCGATCGCCCTTAGCACCTATTTTTAGGAATTGTATTGATCATGGTGAGTTTTCTGACCTAATAAATCATAGTAAAGTAATAAAATTGTTTAAAGCGGTTAGTACATCTGACCCTACTAAATATAAACCTATTTCGGTGCTACCCACCTTTAGTAAGATATTTGAAAAACTTATTTTAGAGCAGTTGCAAAGATTTAGTAACAGACATAAACTACTTCATACTAAACAGTTTGGTTTTAATAGGGGTCGTTCAACAACTAATGTTGAACTTTTAGGACATATTTATAATGCATGCCCTGGGTATTTTTTGGGACTTGTCTAAGGCATTCGATAGCGTTCTGTTTCATGAACATTAATCAGGAAACTACACCACTACAGGATCCGGAATTCCTCACTGGATCTTTTTACCTCCTACTACTTAAGAGATGTGATTCAGAGAGTTGACGTGAACGGAAAAAGATCTCCCGGATCTGCAATAACAATGGGTGTCCCTCAGGGTTCAATTCTCGGCCCAGTCTTGTTTCTTCTATACAACCGGTTACTGTTATATAAACAGAGCTCATTCAAAAATAGTACACTGGTTTAATGTTAATAACTTGAATCTTATATATATAGCCTCATGTTAGGCAAGTGGAAACTAGTGTGCTTATAAAGGGTAAATATTTTAGTCCAGAAGATACTACTGTGTTCCTAGGCATAACCTTAGATGCTAAGCTTCAGTGGGGCCCACATATAGACAAATTATCGAAAAAACTTAGCTCTGCTGCATACGCTTTCAGAAAAAAAACGGAATTTAACTGATTTAGAGACAGCCCGTTTAGTTTACTTTAGTTATTTCCACAGTGTCATGTCGTATGGTATTCTATTATAAGGGAATGCTGCTGATATCCAGACAATTTTCATTTTGCAGAAAAGAGCTATTCATTCAATTTATAAATTAAGTCCCAGATACTCCCTCAGAGAAAAATTTAAAGATATTAACATAATGACTTTGCCTTGTCAGTATATTTATGAAAATATTTTGTATGCACTTAAAAAAATTAAACTGTTTAAAAAATACGGTGAAAACCATAATGTAAATTCTAGGAACAAACATAAATTAATTGTTCCTGCAACCAGGCTTAAGAAAAATAGGGGGCTCATTTAGATGCCAATGTATACGCTTTTATAATAAACTTCCAAGTCACATTCAAGACCTAAGCCTAAATAAATTGAAAAATTGAAATTATTTGTAAAGCGTAAACTCTGCCAGAAAGCTTTTTATCGTGTAAAAGATTACCTTGAGGATAAAAAGGCCTGGGATTGAGCTGCTCCAATGCAATATGTACACTATAATTATTGTATTTTTATTTTTTATTTATGTTTTCTATGTTTGGTTGTCTATTCTTTTTTGTGTTACCCTTGACATTTTTTATGAAAATTTACGTTTCTACAATTTGACATTTAATTTCTTTATTTTTTAATTATTATATACTTTGACATGATTAAGTACTTTAAGAAGTACCCATTATATCTTATTATTTATTGTGAATGTGAGAACTATGTAGATTACTTTTCTTTCGAGTCATTTTAACATTGCCTGGCAGTTTGAGTACTTTGTACGGCCTACCCAAATGTCCTTTCTTTGGTATTGTTTGTCAAGTCGCTGAGCCCCTTAGTAGTCCTGAGTTGAGCTTCGCGATAACAGACAAATGGTTGCTCTGACTGGACAGGTCCACTCGAATCTGTATGGTACTTTCCTTAAAAGACCAACTCAGGATCTAATCTCCATGGTTTCATATGACGTATTGTGATTGTGAAAACTATGTAGGTTGTAATAATGTCGGGTTCATTTCATGATGTCTGGCAGTTTGATTACTTTATGCGGTCTTCCCAAATGTCCTTACTTTGGTATTGTTCGTCGAACCGTTGAGCTCCTTAAAGTTCTAAGTTTGAGCTACACGATAACTGATAAATGCTTGCACTGTCTGGACAGGTCCACTCAAACCTGTGTGTGGTGCTTTCCTCAAAAGGCCACCTCAGACGCTAATCTACATGGTTTTCAAATGTTTTTGACCATTGTATGGACTTCAAAAGAGACTATGACCTCTGAGTTTGTTTTGGTGTTTCTTCTCAGGGTAGTCAGCTAGGAAACACCGGCCTCATCTAGATTATAATAACTTAAAAAAAAGTTTGACGTGTAAAAGAGTTACTTGTAACCTATTTGCAAAAATAAATAACATTTACAAATTAACTGGAAGTTTTTGGTGGGATTTTTTTGAGTGGAGTTCAAATTTTTTATTTAATATGGGTTTGCTCTTGACTCTAGTCCAGCGCATAGATGACAGAAGCCTGTTCACTCTAATTTCGAAGAGATTAGGGTTGTATGCGTTCGGAAACGCAGACGCAGGCAGAGAGTTCCACTCCTTTGTTGTGCGCATTATAAAAGATTTTTGGAAACGTTTAGTGCGAATTGGTGGAATAGCAACAAGGTAGGGATGGTAACTTGCAGTGCGTCTAGATGTCCGATGGTAGAAGGGGGCCGGTGGGATGAGGTCGTGGAGTTCCTGGACACTCTCCCCAAAGTACAATCTGTAGAAGACCGACAAGCAGGCAACCTTGCGGCGATGAGCCAAGCTGTGAAGCTTGGCATCCACCAGTTTTACGTCGCCAATGAGCCTTTTAGCTCTGCGTTCTACCGAGTCAAGCGCCGCAAGTTGGTATTTAGCTGAGCCATCTCAAACGTGGCTGCAATACTCCATACAGGATCGGACTTGTGCTTTGTAAAGGGTTAAAAGCTGTCCAGCTTTTTGGTCGCAGTTTGGGCTTGGGTTTGCTCAATGGTGGCACCGAAGTTCAGACTGGATGTCAGCTCCATACCTAGGAGGTCGAGACGACTCCTTTCGGTCGAAACGAGTCTGTTTTCATTATTCGCAAATGGATTCCTACTGTTGATATTGTCATGTAAAATTGTTGTAGTTTTGTGGCTCATTTCCAATAAGTGCGATATTTGAAAAGCGGAGCTGTTTTTTTTTAGTAGCATTGAATACCTCACAAAAGCTTGCAGAAAAGGCCGACTCGATATATTTAGCAGCAAATACACCAAATAACACTATTAGAATGAGTTACATCCACAGACTAATACAAACTGATTGTATTAACACTTTCAGTGCCCAGAACTCAGCAGCCGAGTCGTCGTTATATGTAGCGACGACTCGTGGGCACACGAACAAATTATTGTTCGACCCATATGCTGAGTTCTGGGCACTGAAAGTGTTTAAAAACTAAAGATAACGACTGAAGGGCTGTATTCATAGTCATCAATAAAGAAAAAAAAATATAACAAATCCGAAACTACGAGGGTTAGCGAAAACCACTTAAAGTTGTTTCGAGCTCGATTTTGATGAAAACTATAACTGCATTATTAAGTTTAAAAAAAAAATCGGTATTCCTAGCCAGGAATCGAACCCGTTGAAAAAAAAACACCTTGTGTTATTACACCATCCGAAAGTGGCACTACTAAGGATTAAATTCTGGGAAGTAACACATGGAAAACTAAAGGAAAGTGCTCATTTTTATCAATTTACTTTTCAATTTCTGACTAAACTACCTGGTCTACCTAAATTGTAAGAGATATAAAAAAAAAATCCTCTGATATAATTATAGATGCTCGGACCGGATGTTGATGACAACTAAAACTGAACAAAATATTTGAGAAAAAATTGTTGGGTTTTTTTTTTAAATAAAAGGTGTATTTTGTTAAAAATGAGCACTTTCCTTTAGTTTGCTAAGTATTATTACTTCCCGGAATTGGATCCTTAGTGTTTTTTTTTCAATATGAACTGGTTCGATTGCTGGTTCCAGTCCATTAATGCAGTTTTAGTTATCATCAAAATCAGGGGCTTGAGACTCCTGTCCCTGTTTTTGATATTCCTCAGTTTCAGATTTGGCCATTCATGCACACTTTAAAAATTCATTCTGTATATACCTAGGTATTTTGACTGTTTTTTAAATTAGCCATAAGTAGGTATAATCCTAAACTTTTAAAACTTTTATTTCTATTTTTCTGAAAGAGTTTAAGTCAATCATTTTAAATAAAAAGAAATAAAATATTGAAATTAAAAATAACTTACTAGATAAACCAGTTTCATAAATATTCATAGTGAAGTAACCTCCACAATGTTGTGATACATTTCCAGGGCACTTCATGTCACATAGGTGATCACCAATAGCAGCTGAAGCCTGTGGTAAATTTTCTCCACAAAAACACTCAGACCTGAAAAATAAATCAATAATTTATTTATTTTTATTTAACCCTAAGTCCATTAGTTATATTAACAGGAAACGCGCTTTTCATTAAAAAAATAATCCTACTTGTTATCTTTTGTGGTAGTCGAAAATGGTTATTTGATGATGAAGCAAAACCCTTTTATTTTGCAAAGTTGCCAAATAATCAAGGAGGCCCTTGTTTTCTTTTACTAGTTGGTTATTTAATTTCACAGGGCATACTTTAAAGAAGGTTACATTGTATGAGAAGAGTTTTTAGTCCTGAATAATTTACTATTCTGAACTAAATGCAACGTAAGTAAAAAAAAAGCTGGAAACTTACGCATATTGAACTCCAGCATACAGAAATCCAGCTTGTATGCATATATCCAAACATGCAATTGGTGAATTAGTGTTTGCATAATTGCCATAGAAACCCGTAAGCAACCTCAATTTCTTTTCATCTGCATAGCACCCCAGATATTTGCCATAAGTTGTCTGTCCACGAAGGCAACCATTAGGTAATTCTTCAGGATAAAAATGTCCACTTTGTATAAGGCATGTTTTATTGACAATTTGTTTTTTGCATTTTTGTGTTTTAGCACGGTGAATAGCAGATATAGCTTCTCTACTCTTTATTTCACAAGGAGGTTGGAAGTCCAGTTCCTCTCGCCTTAGATATGTCAAAAGCTTGTTGTGATTCTTATTATTTGAAGATAAGTCTTCATCATCACTATAACCAATATTGTTCTTCCTGGCCGAAACTTCACCCACTACTTGTCGAGCAGTGGATATATAACCATTTTTTTTCAATAAATTATCGTTTATAGACGGAAATAAACTAATTGCAATTAAAATATGTACAAAGAAAAAAAGTAAAACTGTTACCACTATACACTTTGTATATTTATAATAATATTTTCTTATTATTAAAGTTAACGCCATGTTAACGATGTTTCATTTTGTATTTTTTATCAAAATTCAAATGAATACTATTAAATCTGTATAGTTTATTGCCTACATTTTCTTTTTTTATGTTACAAAACTGCCTCATTTGTGAATGAAACTGATATTTCGTTTCGTGTGCAGTACTATCATAGTGTACAGTAGGTACTATGATGTATCATAGCTTGACATTGACAATCGGTTTTTTTTAATCTTTTCCTGATCATGGATACTGAGTCCTTCAGTCGCAGTCTTGATTTTTTAACACACTTTGTTTTGCATTAGAATGCGGATGTAACACATTTTTAAAGGTTTTTGGAGTATCTGGTAAGTCTGGCAAGTTTCGACTGAGGTAGTCAATACTATAATAAAAATCTCAGCTTCACTTAGCCTAGATCGCTCCTGAATCAATTTACACTTTTACAGATAAATAAAACAGCCGCTAAACTTCACTCCAAAAAAATCCCGCCAATATTTCCACAATCGGAATTCGGAGGGAAGGTATCCCAGGGGGCCGATTCTACTAACAAAATTGTTCAAAAATCGCAATGGAACCGCAGCTGAATTACGGCTTTTATGCGTTTTCGCATTCTACTAATGAACAACGATTCAACTACGGTTACGTTTTAGGTGACGCCAACGATCGATCGAAACAATATCCAAAACGCTATTCCGCTAGCAAAATCGAATATGAGCGTAACAACAACACAATTTTTGACACTTGTTCGAATCGAATCAAAGCTGAACTTTAGCGGTTTATCTGTCAAAATTCGCGGTTGAACATAAGTTAGGGAAGTGCAACTTTTGCCGCATCGATTCTAGGATTGCTTTCGTTTTCTTCCCTCAAAATATTATGTTTGTATATATGTGTAATATGGACTTCATTGAATTGTCCCACAAGTTGACATTGCAAGGGTTAGCAATAGACATTTATCGTCAAGAGTACCTACCTAACTGTATTGATGCTTTTGACCTTACGCATTGTCAGTTTGTTAAGACGTACCGACTCTCCAAAGACCTCGTAAGATCTTGATTCCTTTTCGTTAATCTTCGTTCTGACGGTATTGATAGGTACGGAAAGAAAATCCTTATTTTCTTTTAACAAATGTAATTCTTATTCTTACTAGGTATCGTTTTATTATGCGCCAGCATATGAGTAGGTACTAGAAATTTCTAAACAATAATAAAGAGGAAATATTTGTTTGTATGTTTGTTACGATTTAGCTCAAAAACTACTCAAACGATTTTAAAACGTCTTTCACCATTAGGTAGCTACATTAACTTAAAACAAAGGCTATATTTATTTTCGAGAAAGTAATGATCTAAACGAAAATAATGTAACCCAAAGTAGTAGGAAGTGCGCTAGGAAAACTATTGATGATACATAAAGATACTGTAAGTACCTACTACACGATTAAAGTACTTATTGTTACCTATAAAAAAGTTCACAAGGGTATATGTCTTAACAATTATGGTTAAAAAATCAGTATGGCTACTTTTTCTTTATATTATTCAATCAAACCTCGGGTGGAATGGAGAAGTGGTGATTTTGGTATCATGATATTTATCCTTATCCTTTTAAATAGTTTGATAATTAAGGTTAAGGTTGATAACATGTAAATTACACTTTTAATTATTCAAATCGGACCTTTCGTTTTTAAGTCACGACGGGTATTAAAATACCTACTATAAGTAATAAAAATGTTGCGGTTTGAGCAAACAGGGTAGAATCTTAATGCGTCGATGAAGTTGAAACACGACATTCATGATTTCGATAAAAAAATAATGAAAAATGTGTGGATTTTTCGAAAATAAACTCCAAAATGGGCGAAAAAGGGTGATGGAGTTCCTAGGAGAGGACATTATTGAATTTAAGTGGAAATTGGTATGAACCAACTAGAAGTGGGATAATTGAAACAGATCTAACAATAGTTGCGCTGATCCTGAGAGACCACAGAATCAGCAGCAGAAATAGCTGGGACGCTGGGTAATTAATGAAAACCGTTGTTCTTAATTTCCAAAACTAACCTTTGAAGATGGTGGACTAAATCGCGGACGAAGTCGCAAAAACCTGTAAATTCGTATCACAGATAATCAAAGTATTTGCAATAATTAAATTACCTAACAAAAACTAATCATCAGTCACAGATAATTAAATAACATTTTTACAGTCGCCACCCGGTAGCAACTGGGAATTTTATTCCCGAATGCCGAAGGCAATCCATGTGGAGGCGACTGGGAATATTCGGTCCATCCTACTAGGCAATAGATGAACGGCCCTTGAATGCCTTTGATATGCACGATAGAATTCTTTATTATATCGAATCGAATGCCGTGGAATATTCTAGATAAAATAATGTAATAAATATCAAATAAAAAACAATTAAATGAGCGGAAAGATGTTAATTTTCCAACACTTCATTTTGTATAGAGATACCTAGACGTTTTTAATTCTCATGTTCTAGTTTCTAGTATTAGAAATTGCAAAGAAAATTGAAGTTTATTTTTCTCTTTTTGGGGGGCAGTTGCCCTCTCCCTGCCCCTTGCTGGGTACGCCCTTGATATTGCAATAATTACAACTCTATATTCGTGTATTTTAGTTAACATGTCTGTACCTACTTTAATGTCGCAGGTGCTTTTTAGTAGGCAGAAAGGTGCACTATAAGCCAGAAATTGCAGCAAAACTTGTTGCATTTGGCATGATTTTATTGAATTTAATGCAGTTATTTTGGGTATAAATAAAACATACCTACTTAACTAAATTATTTATTAAAAACATAGGATTTGGTATGTTTTAATTGGAATGGTTGGTAAATATAATGTATTAACACAAGTTATTTTTATTTCAATCAGTCTCATAATAATTATGATTCTTGTCCAGTGGTTGAAAGGTAAACAACTAGTCCGTCTGAAACAAACAATATTACTATTATTAGGAATGAAATCAAGCAAAGCCATGCGAGGCACAGTCTATTAATATAAAAAAGAAACCAGCATAATAAATAAGGTGCCTTGGGGTAATATCGGACGGATTTTCGAATAGTTGCAAGGATGTTGCAAAAACTTTTTTTTCTCAATTTTGGTATACAGCACATTAATGAAAAATAGTTGAAATTAATAATGATTCAACACAGTGTAATTTTAAATTTAATTTATTTATAAACACTCAATACTTTTTGATTTGTAAGCCTGTAAAATCAGGACACAATTTTTGTGAATATAATGACGATTTGGCTATCAAGGGGTAAGTTCGGACAACAATTTAGAACTATTTCTATTGCTAGGAGCACAAGGTGTATGAAAAGAATGTATCCGATCTTTCCTGTTCTTTAACATGACATCAAAAAATGTACCTAATACTACAAACATAGATGTACCAAATTTTTCTTTTTTTTTTCGTTTCATTTGTCCGTTCTTTCCCCACATAACAAATTTAGAAGATATTAAGATTCTCAAAGTTTGGTTTTATCCACAAGAATACTACCAAATAAAAATAAAGCAAGCGTATGTTAAAGCGTTATATAAAATTGAAATACTGTAGGTACGGTTGGTAGAGAAATGAGGGGAATCGGAATATTCAAATAATGAAACGAATGCGTAGCAGTATAAAATATTATATTATAATAATAATAATATAAAGTATAGAAATCACTAATACGGAATGAAAAAAATTATAATAAAAATGAATACAAACAATTATATATTAAAAATTGTGGCGTTGACGAAAAGAAATAAACCAGTCCGGTCCCGGTCTGCCATCATTGAAGGGGTTTTTTTATATAAAATCTTGAGTTACATCGAGTACCTCTTCTCTTGATAACCCCCAACCCCACTTTTCCAGTGCTCGTAGGCAGTTTGCCAGTTCAGATTCTAATGCCACTGGGATAGCTGTCGGCCTGCCAAGGGTATTACTTACTATCGCTGTTTTCTTCAGGATTCTATCACTAAGTGTGGATGTAGGTATGCCGTACATTTTTGAAGCGGCTGCATAGGTGAGCTCCTTATAATTTATTTTCTGCATGGCTAATTGCAGCGCTTCTTTTGTATAAGAAGTGGCCCGCGAAGAGGTTCGGGAGTATTTACGTGGCATCTGCAAGTGAATTGTTGATATAAGTACGTATCTAATATGACCCCAGACGCAAACCCTAACATCTCAATAACAGTTACGTAAGTTTTAATTTTAAATGAAAGTTTATGAAGTATTCAAAGGATTAGCAATAGGTTGCCTATAAAAAAATTGCCGCAAAAACCTGTAATTATTTTTTTTATTATTACTTTGGTATTATAATTTGCCAAAAAAAACAGATAGCTGCAGAGTTGAGCAGTGGGATCCTTGGTTATAAGCGCCATATTGAAACGATTACGAACACATTAAGTATTTAAAATTAAATTAAAATCATGTGTAATAAAAGTTTGACAATCACTGCCAATTTCGAAACGGGTTAAGACCGGATATTTTTGTCCGATCTTTACTCGAGATGGGTAACACCGGATTTCAGCCTACAGAGGTAGTAGACATATCTGGATTAGTTTTATCATGTTATCACTGCTTAAAACTTAGTATTTAGGCAAAACAATACCAAAATAAGCTATACTTTTGCTAAAATATGCAAATACGAATGAAGGTGAAAGACCGGATAAACAAATATTTCATAAAACTTACCTTGTTTTCTCTAACGGCGCGTGGTACACGTCCGAGTTGCCGGAGCGACTTGCGGTCACTGCGGAACGGGGCGGAACATAATGACGTGGCGCGCAATGTGGCTAGCATTACAAAATATAGCCAAATAAGTGGGATATTTGATTTCTACGTTCTTACCCCTGCGCCGATCTTACCCCAACGCACCTTAC
>NDFZ01004910.1:36773-49603 GCA_002192655.3 Mamestra configurata
TAGCGATGGGCGTTGAATGAACGAACTAGTTAAATCGACCGTCGACGTTCAATGAACGATTCGACGGTTCACCGATAATCAACGGACTAGTTGAATTCGTAGACGGCTAAACTGAGACTCCACTACGTTCATGTCGTCTTTTAACGCGACGACCGACGCGAGAACTTAGTCGGGTAATACAAGTTCATTCGTCCGAAAAAATAACACCAACGGACGAATATCGAGCAAATTAATTTGACCTCTAACTTAATCACGCAGAGTTGATATTTCTATGGGCCGAATGCCATTTTGGAGTAAAAATTTATTGTGTTCTAAGAAGAAAAGGATGCCAATATGGTGTTTCACGTGTAAGTGTAATAAGTTCAAATATTAATAGTAAAATTATTTTTAACTTATTTACATACATGGTATGTTTAATATTCTGAGGTACTAATCCATTAAAATTTTGTATTAAAAAAATAACAAGACTACGCTCGCTATTCTAGTCTACCGACAAACTATGCTGAAATTTCGACCCATAGACGTTAGACGTCGCGCGTCGCGTCGTTGCAAAATTTATAAAGAACGTCTACTTAACAAAGTTTACGTCATGAACTAGTCGACAAATTCAACTAGTTGATCGACTCGTCGATGAACGGAAAGGGACGGTCTAGTTTCGTTGACGAGAAATACGTCGACGACCCATCTCTAGCCTTCCCGATGGCCCGACAAGGGCATTATGAAAAACGATTTTTTCATAATGGCAACTGTTTTAAGTGTGGCCATGCAGAAGTGTGATATTTAGGTACCTACAGCGGCCTCATTTTTTATTACAAGTTCTGTAAATAGGTACTTACTTACCTATGTATCTTTATCTAAACTTTGTACGTAGATAAATATTTATTAGGAGATTACGTATGTCACACACAAAAACATTTTGTACAGTAGGTACTATAATCACGGAGATATTAGGCACCGAAAGACTTACTGCCAAAGCACGAAACTAAATTATGTTTCATTCAATCAAAATGATGTCAAAGCCAAATAATTTGATTAAGCTGAACCCGTATAACTTAAGTGCTCGGGAAGCTCATAGTGGTAGGTTTAAAGGAAAAGTGGCAATAGTTACAGCCTCAACTGAAGGGTGAGTTATTGACTTTTGATGTAATTATCTTAGCGGCATATTGTCAATGTCAGTCAACTTGACCTTATACAATACCTAAATATTATTTTTGTTGCACTAAATACGTGCAATTAAATTAATCTATCTATCAAATAGGTAGGTACTTATCCAAGAAGTAAAAAAACACATTATATAGGTATCCATAGTTAATAATAAGACAGGTTCCTTCCTACTTACCTACACTATTGGATTTCTATCAATTTGTAGTTTGATCCGGGGTCAAAGCCCAGTTTTAGATATTTACCATTACATTACATCGGTAGGTAGGAATCTCTGTCTACCACTGTCCCAACAATGCGTAACCAACTAAGTAGTAGGTAGTTGGTTACGCATTGTTGGGAATGGACTAAGGGTAGGTAGGTACCTACAGGCAGCGACAAAAATTATACGAGTACCTAGGTATAACGATTTGATATCTGCTTTTTAGCATTTCATATAATAATGGAAGGTTAATAATAATGTAATAAAATAACACTTGGCTATTTTAATTTCATATTAGCTCAAAAATTAAGATTTAGAAAACCGAAGCAGTAGGTACCTACCTACTTAATCGATTTTTTTCACCGACTTACTTTTGTAGATAGCCAGGTAAGACCAACACGATTTACAGTAGGTACCTACAGTTATGAAATTTTCGCTGCGGTACATTTTCTGGGAGCCGTGTAGTTTTTTCGCTACAGTACGTACCTACTTATATAGGCGTTTTTGGGCCTCAGTGAGAACCTGTGTTATTCGTAGGATCAGGGTAGAGTTCGTAACGTGTTCGGACTTACGGAGTACCTACCTAAGCAAACGGGAAAAAACAAATTTCACATCTTTTAAGGAAATATGGTGATTTGTATTTGTAATAGAATAACAACGTACTTTTTAGCATAGGCTATGCCATAGCTAAGCGTCTGGGAAATGAAGGAGCCTCTGTTGTGATAAGCAGTAGAAAGGAGAAAAATGTGGAAGCAGCAGTCAAAAATTTACGCAGTGAAGGCATTACGGTTGAGGGCGTTGTATGCCACGTAGGAAACGCAGATCATCGGAAGAAGTTATTTGATGTCGTAAGTATGGATACCTACGACAAGAAGGTACTTACCTATTTATTAGGTAGGTACCTATGTCCTATATAAGGTGAACTTTTCAAGAAGTGTCCATCAATGGCCTAATCCTAAACATATGAGGACTAGCTAGCAATTCCCAAAGTTGTCTCAGTATTACACCATCCGATTGCGTAACTATGTTTGACTTCGGTACATACTTATTCGGTAGATACAATCGGATAATAATACTTAGGTACTTACTGTGTTTTTTTTTCACTATTGACAACTGGTTCGATTCCCTAGGAATATTGATTTAAAAAAAATCCATTGATGCATTTTTAGTTTTCATCTGAATCGGGCCCGAGATTTGTTGGAAAATTTTTCACTATTCCTTATAATTTCTGATTTTGCCATTCACGCCCACTACAACCTGCATTATTGGCATCAATTACTTACCTTTTTAATGTAGTATAAACGAGTTGAGGCTAATTCAGACTCGGCTATTATTTCAGACGAAAAGCAAATTCGGAGGTTTTGACATACTTGTTTCCAATGCTGCAGTAAATCCTGCTGTTTCGCCGATTTTAGAGGTAAGTAAGTAGGTTTTATACTATGATCGAACGAACTTTATCTCGCTATGAGACAAAATTCGTTAATACACCTGTCTCAATTAGCTGACTTCCCTAAGAGTCTGGCAACCAACGAGACTGGTAAAGACCTTGGTGGTCTACTACTTAGCTATTCCATGTGTAAATACCTAAGTACTGAGAAAAGAAAGAAACTTGCTAGATAGACAAAACTTTTGTATAAGTCATGCTGATCTAAGGTGCGAAATTCACTTTCGAGGTGGAAGTAGGTACCATTGACAATTTTGTCAATGGTAAGTAAGTATTATTAAAGCCACTGACAGATTTACTTTATTTTTTGAGGAAAATCAGCGGATCAGTCAAAACCAGTTCTGAATTCGTCATACATGATCTATTGGTAATATTCTGGTAAAGATACAAACCTCACACAGTGAGCCAAGAAATAAGCTGATTACAAAGTACCTACCTTAAGTGTTATTGTATTTCTAGACTGATGAGGCTGTTTGGGACAAGATATTCGAAATCAATGTTAAGTCCGCCTGGCTATTGGCAAAAGATGCGTATCCCGAACTTATTAAGAGAGGAGGGGGAAATATCGTATTTATATCGTCAATCGCAGGGTATCAACCAATGGAGGTAAATATAAAATATTTTTTTTCTATTTTCGAGAATCCATGACTTAAATAAAAATGGCCAAGTGCTAGTCGGACTTGCGTGCAAAGGGTTCCTTCCGAACGAATTTTTTGGCATGTTATTTTAACACTATACGACTCCTTATAGGTTTTGCTGTAATCTAAGATGGGTATAGTATTATTTGCATTTTTATAATTATAAATACAATAGAAAATATCAGTAGATTCGGGGGAGAGATTTCTTCAATTAACTTCAAAACTATTAAACTAGGTATTTAAAAAAAATGAAAACTCACTATGCGCTATTTCATTTAATATGCCACACGGTCGTTAAATTTTGTAAAACTTATTATTATTTATTTTTTCCTTTGCCCCCGACCCCTGTTGTTCCTGTGGCCGCCATACTCAAAATGTATTTATTTACGTAACACGTCCGTGTTTGGCTCTCAGGAGTTCATTGTATTGCGTACCAAAATTCAAAATTCACTGTTGCGGCAACCCATGATACATAATGAAACAACAGCGACCCACGTATTACACAGTCCAGTCTCCAGGTGACTCGCAATAATACCCTTTTACCTATCTATCCTATCCTATCTACAATGTGCCTGATATAATATTTTTAAATAAAATAATTTATCAGCTTAATAGTCATTACAGTTGTTCAACAAAAATGTTACTTGGTTTCAGCCTCTAGGCCCGTATAGTGTCAGTAAAACAACCCTTTTGGGTCTGACCAAAGCAATAGCAAATGAAATTGTCCATGATAACATCCGAGTCAATTGCGTTGCTCCTGGGATAGTTGCTACGAAGTTTGCCTCTGCCGTAAGTATCTATTTTATACCGGGTAAACTGGGGTGATAGAAATGCAGGGGTGAATAAAAACGAAATTGATTGGAATTTTCACGTTGTTTAAATATTGTTTGCAGCAATGAAAACTCCAATTTTTAAATATATATTTTTTATGTAGGTATGTTTCCTTTCTGAGAAACCATTAATATGGTATTTAAATGAAAATCTCAATAGAAAATCGTTTTTATTCACACCTGCATTTCTATCCACCCCGTTTTACGGTGTCGAAGGTTGAAAGGTTATTTGGCTGATGCACCATTTATAGTTACTGTCAATTTATTCATAGGATTTTTCAGTCGAGGCAGACCTTAATACCTAAAACCTATTCAAAATGTTGCCACTTAAATTCAGAATTTGCAAAAAATTTAAATAGTCATCCATCATAAAGGGTTAACCACCCAATCGTTGGCAATCCTTCATATTGGCACTTAGAATTTAGTTCGAAAAAACAAGAAAACCGTAGATGTATTCAACTTCGGTATACATTTATTATTTTTCTTTTAAAAATTGGTAAAACTGTTCCAATAACCAATATGATAATATTGATAATTTAGAAACAACAGCTGACATTTTGTACTCGTGATTTGGTGCAGTTATTTTGGTTTTTTGTTAAGGTGAGAGCTTTATAGTAGGTACCGTATATCGCAGCTATTCGGCTAATTGATACTTTCGAAATAATTTGAGATATACTTAATTACACCTCTAGGTAGTAGATTCAAAGATAATCTTGAACGTCTTTATCACATTTTACTTAACATACCCCTAATATACCTAATTATGGAACAATAATTTCATCAAAATCTCTTTATTGGACCCAGTGCCAATAGCAAAAACAAATTATTGGCAGTATACTGCCCATAATAGAATATTGAGGGCTAATAGTGGGTTATTTTTTATTCATTTAGAGTACGTAAAACAATATAAAAATGGCGCGATTAAAAATTACAATTTCGCATTCATGATAGACTATCTCCTACTACATGCCAATAATAGGATTTTCTGTAGTCTTTCGGATTTAAGTACAAAATGTCTACTTAATAGGTACTATTCAATCACATAACAGCGGTCATAAAAAAAAGATTATAGTATTTTCTTTGATGCTGTCACATGTTTTGTCTACTAGCTACAAATGAGATTTTATGGTAATTTAATTTCAGACTAACATGAAGCCCACTCTTAAAGTCCCAACGATTGGGTGGTTTACCCTAATTTATATGAAACCTTTTATGATACCATTCGATCGTATATTTAAATCGCCCAATTTAAAGAGTCGCTTCTTCAAACAAATAGTCCGTCAAACGTCGATATGGATTCGTGTCTAATGTTGCACGAGGTTTATCACTAATTAGCTACCAACAGTAGCTGAAACGTCATGTTTATAAGGCAAACATGACGTTTCAGCTACTATTGGTACCAAATTTAACAGTTGGTTAAAGGTAGAGACGTTATTGAAACCGGCCGTAAAACGATATTTTCTTTTATCTCAGATCACGAGTTCTGAAGCAGGTCAGGAAAAAAGTTTGTCCATCGTGCCAATGAAAAGATTTGGAAAACCTGAAGAGATTGCAGGCGCAGTCGCCTTTTTAGCTTCAGATGACGCCAGTTACATAACTGGGGAAACCATAGTCACGGCTGGAGGAGCTCATGCCCATCTTTGAGCCTGGTATGAGGTTATATGTTGAGGGTATTATGCATTATTTCTGGGTATTTTTAATATTAAAAATAAAGGAATCTGAAAGAATATTTCGTAAGAAATTGTTTAATTGCTCACACAACTTTGTATAGTAGGTATGCCTACATTTATGTGTATTTTAGTTATATTTTATGACCTAGTCATCATCAGAGTCCAATAATTCACTTTTGCTTACCCCCAGAGACCTCATTAAGTTGCTTGATGGTCCCGTTGACGCCTTTTCTTCTTTCATACTTTGAATAATGTTCCCGAGGACAGTTCTATTGTCTTTTAAAGTTTCAGTTGAGTCAGTTTGTAATTTGGCTTGAAGTTCTCTATCGCAGTCATCATCATCATCATCATCATTTTTATCATCTTCGTAATACATATTATCAAAGTCGTCTTCACTGCTGTCACTTTCAATGTCCTCTTTACCCCCGGTACTTAAAATCTTTAACATTTTTTCTATACATGATACAAATTGATCTGATTCAAATTCAATATTTTCCGTTTCGGGTATTTCCCTGCAGTCCTGTTCTATTCCTTCAAAATCAGTTGTTTGCTTCAAAAAAGATGACAATTCGTCTGTTATTTTTTGTGATGTTATTAAATCATCACTTTTAAGTTTGGATTTCTTGCCGTAACGTGTTTGCAACAATTCATTTAATTGTTCTGGACGTATATTTAACCAGTCTTCATTATCTTCAACATAATTCAGTTGTTCAGATGATGTCATACTCTGTAGTGATTTCTTTACCTTAGCGAAGTCATCTGATGCTAAAAGTCCTGATATTTTACGGGATACATTAGAACTTACAGGACATTCAACAATTGAAAAATAATGCTGTGCTTTTTCTAGTAGGTGGTCGTACTCTTTAGACTTCTCAATATTATTCTTAAAATATCCATTTTGCTTTAAACTATTGAGAAACCGATTATATTCTTTTGATAAGTATATGTCAGTTTCTGAAACTCTGTTCATGATAATCTGATACCCACACATTAATTTCAGACCAAGAACGTTTTTCTTATCATTTTCCTTTTCAATATATTGTTTAGCAAAATTAATAAGTTTTGAATGCATCAACGTAGCATATAAAAATTTCGTGAATTTTATTTCGACTGTAACATAGTCATCAAAAACCATGTTTTTGCAACATTTTGCATCTATAATGTCGTGGTTACAATATGCATCAACGATTGGTGCAAGGAGTGAAGGTTTTAGCGTTAATAACGTAGCAAGATCGGAAGGCAACTTCACCACAGCTTTATGAATATGTTCGTTTATTTTGTCAGGATAGTTTCCAATACGATTCAATATAGTTTGCTGTATTTCATTAGAAGCAAGTGTTAACTGTGGTGTTTCATAAATAATTCTCAAAGCGTTTTGTAACTCTAACTTGGTGTCTAATGGTGCCACTTCTGGTGGTATTATATGAATGTGATTGTCATAAATGAAAACCTGAAACATAAGAGAACACAAAATTAGAAATACATAATTATTGGCTTAAACAATGAATTCATAGCAAAACAATACAAAATACTCTACTCGGTATCGGATTCGGAAGTCAGTGTCATTAGTCTAGTTTTTTTTTGCTTTCGTTCCCCGCGTTCCGATACTAAAGTACCTATTACTAGTATTACTATAAGCCAGGGTTACGGAACTTGTTCGAAAGTGTCACCGCGGCCCTGGAACGCAAAGGGCTTTAGAAGGAACACGGATGGGTTTTAGTCAGTAAGAGTCTGACATGCCCTTCCGCTCCAGCCAGAACGGAAGTCATTTGATGATTCCTCATCCTTAAAAAAAAAGAAGTAGTAAGTACTATAAAGTTATAAGTTGTGATTTTTTTCGACTGATTAGCAGCCCACATAGAATAACATAGACGAGTATTATGCAATAACAACAATATTTCATAGGTACAGACGTCAGCACATCAAACTACCCAAAAATGACAATTTTTCCCAATCAACCTTGAACCTAATGCTTGAGCGATAAAGGTGATAATCTATTAAAGAAATTTGACAGATTGTTGTGGTTTGATGTGCTGGCATCTGTACATAAGGGTCGAATAGAAAACCTTTTTTTTAGCCCGTTAAAAAACCGATTAGGAACGAATCGGACTGACTCTCGGTGCACAACTGAGAGTTTCATACTTTGGTGGCAATAGGACACACACACATATAAATGCTCCCCTTTTGCCCATAGGGGCAAACAACCACCTAGAGAAAGCCTTCACTAGGATCTTTACATACTATATTTTTGCTTCGTTTACGTTTAAACATTTGGGCATATACGCACGTCGGTAGTGAGTATGACGTACTTAAGCATGTTCCAGGCGGATGTAATCCAGCGTCCCAACAGAGGTGGCCTTGGGAGAGCTTGGTTTTCATCCCCTAATTACGTTTCGGCTACACGGATCAGAACCAAGCACCAACACGGTCGAGCTTCACTGTGAATCGTGCTCGCGTATGAAGTTGTAGAAATTAGTGTCAATTTTCTTTTTGTCATTTACTTCGTAAGCATTTTGGTCCAACTGTTTTTACTTTTGGAGTAATATCTCCCAACCGGTTTTCATTTGACAAACATTTTTATAAGTTTCAGACGTAGGTAATATCCCATAGCCATGACAAATCTCTTAGTAAAGATCAATTCACCTCTAATTTCGCGTTCGCACCGCTGGTCCGTGGATGACATTTTGCACCCGTATACGTGCGCCGGGTGCGCACGTATACGGGTGCTACCGCAGCACAACTTTGGTAAAATGTAATCCGCCGACTAAACGGATGTAATCCACGTGCTCCAACTGCGGATGGGGAGCGCGCAAGACTCGCAAGTACGTTGAAGGTCATATAAAAATTTGGATTACATCTGTCGTCTAGATGGATGGCAAAAAGCAAGGTCACCTCTGTTGTGATGCTGGATTACATCCGTCAGGAACATGCTTAAGGTCTGTGAATGAGATGGTGTAGGTATGTTTCCAAAGTTGCAATATTTCTCTTGCAACGCACAGTGGAACCGTTACTTGCACATCATCGTCTTCCTGCCCTTATCCCATGTTACTTGGGGTCGGCGCAACACGTTTTTTTCTTCCATTCTGACCTGTCAACCGTCACGCTATCACTAACTCCCTTTTCTTTCATATCACTCCTAACACAATCCATCCATCTTTTGTTCGGCCTCCCTCTCCCTGTTCATCCATTCACATTTATATTCATAACTCTTTTAGTGCATTTCATCCCTCCTCTTCAAACGTAACTTGCACATAACATATATAAATAACTAAAATATCTTTATTTCAGACCATCAGTACATACATTGTTAGTGACTTAGTAACGGATTTTTCTTATGTGCTATGTTAATATTATTAGTTCTTAATTTCGTTTTACAGTGTCTTTGGGTGGGGCAATCCGGTCTGCCAACAATCCTTTTCAGGATGCCGTTACGAGTGTTGCGCAAGTGTTGTAGGGAAGCCGCTGTCTTACGCATGATGGCGTGAAAGCCATCCGTGCGAGCTTCAGCGAACATTCCCATTCCCACTACAACGCCGCGGTAGCCGCAACAGCATCCTGAAAGCGTCATTGTATTGTATGCGCAGGACGTTGTAGGCTCGGCGCGTATAACCAAAGACCGTCCGAGTAGGAGGACTGACAGACTGCTTATTTAATAAACTCTCTTTGACGTCTGCCGTACAGCGAACAAACTTTCGGGCAAGCATATTGCTCCTCACCGCCACAGACCCGGACGCGAAGGGCTGCCCGGTTGAGGGCAGGCGGGCAGGCGGGCAGCGGTCAGCGGCGGTCCGGGCAGTTCAACGCGCGTGTCGCACGAGAGCACACTTGTTTTTTTTACTAATTAATATTGCTTCTGACACAGAAGAATTTAGAGATTGCGTACGTCAAATATAAAAAGAATGCTGTTTGCCCTACCGTTATGGATCGCTGACCAGTTGACCGGCCTGGTTCAGATTGCTGAACGGTTGACCGGTCCTGACAGCTGACCAGGTGACCCGCCTGGTTTGCTGACCGGTCGCCCTGACCATGAAGTAGCTCTCTGTCTGCTTATCGATTGGCTAAGTAACACCATGTCGTCCGTGTAACTCAAGTTATTGATGCATATACTGTCAATGGGACAGCCAACATGTGTGCTGCTCAGCCGTTTGATATACAGATTAATAACAGAGGCGAGCTCAACCCCTCCTCCCTCTTACAAACTTCCATTCTGTACTCATCTGACACACACAATACTGACCCACCACACACAGTTTGTCTGGTATATAAAAGATGAATAATATTTCAGGATTATCGGCAATACTTGGGACCCATTTAGCTCTCAATTCTTTTGTTGGAGATGTTGACATTCACACATATTCTTAATATTGAAATTGGCTCCCATTTTCACATTGATGTTTTTGATGGGATACAAATTTCTTTGTCTACTTACTCGGTTCTCTGTGTTTTCCGGATTGGCCCATGATTGTAAACAGTTTGCAGCTTCTATCAGAAGAAAATCACCATCACTGTCTTTCATTTGGATGATTAAATCTTTGAATTGCTTGGAAATTTCTAAAATAACATGGACAATGAACCATTCATCTTCTAGATTATCACCAAAACAAGTAGTACTGCAAAGGTGGTTTGGGACTCCTGTAAATATTAAAAACAACAATGAATGATACATCAATATAAAACTTACTAAGTACTAACACAAAATTCAGGACAATTGACCACCTTACTAGTCTGAAAATTCAGCTGCAAAGGGTGGGGTGGGAGAACAACATTTAAAAAAATATTGACTGTAATAAGGGTTTATAACTGAGTGCTCATTCAACTAATTTTGAAACAACATTAGCATTGCATATCATTAATTGCAAACTGTCAAAAAAGCCTCATTTTCCCTAGTTTTGACAGATTGCGACTGAGATGTGAATCCTGCTTAAAAATTAAAAGATTAATTGGCCCTCTGATTTAAGGATCCAGTGAGGGGTTCTCCTCACATGATGTGCCTTGCCTTAGACAATACTTTATAAAGATATAATGTACACAATATTAAATGGGATCATTTCTAGCAATCAAGTAATGATAATCAATTAACATGGTAAAATTCTTTAAAGATAAGTCCTAAGAACTATTGAGACTTACAAAAAGTGTAGATGGGAGTTTTAAATTATTACACCTTGATGCAACAACTGGCTTACCTGTAATGCTATCTTTTGTAATAGGAGCATACACTTGAAACTCATCTCGATGCCAAATATAATCTTTAGTTATGATTTTGATAGAATTATTGAGCTGCCGACACAAGTCTTCCCATAATGATAGATTCGAAACAAGTTTAGGAGAAAAAAACAAACACTGTATGGTATCATCATTGGCGGGTTCTACAGGTAGTTTACATTTACTTGACATTTTATAAACAGTACTTTATTCACTCGGTAAACTGATTTCCTTTTAAGATTTTAGAAGACAATAATTAGACAACAGCAGACAGCTAGTAATTGTGCGTCTATAGAGAGAGTTGTAGTACCTTTCATCTATGGTAAAATATATGTAGGGCGTAGACAGAGAATACGATGTAGGGGTTGTGCGTTCCGATTCAGGGAAAAACTTTGATTTAGTTTGTTATCAAGTTTGACATTGTAGTCTGTGAACACAACAGCACAGAGTATAGAGTCGAATCCCCATACTACTTGCTTTACTCTTTGAATCGAATAAAATGTACTAGTTCGACATACGTGTGGCGCCCTCTTGTTACAAAATCTTCCCCGATTAGCTACAAGAACACACCTTCATACTGGACAGAGACAGCTTGCGAATGGTGGCGGGGACCATCACCGGGCTCTTGAACAAACACTTCCACACGATAGGTATAACAGACAGCCAGAGCCAGTGCAGAGCATGTGGAGGCGGAAGAAACGGTAGCGCACGTGCTCCTTTAGGGCACAGTCGTCGCCAAGATACACAAAAGTATTCAATATTTAAAATTTTTGGTGAATGCTTTTACTCATTATTTCCCCAATCTTAAAAGAATAATGCATAGATCATGGCGATTGCGAATTTGCGACATCTTGCGGGATCTTTCACATATGATGAATATCGCTCATACTTTATCACTCAAAACAAAGTGGTGCTCAACCAGCACCACGGAATTAGTGTTAACTGCTCTATAATTAATATTTGCCAGAACAGCGATTCTAATCTCCGCCCGACGCACGCCTCGCCCGTGACGGACTTGCCGCTCCTCGCCCGTGACGGACGTGCCGCTCCTCACCGCTCGCCGGCTATCGTGTTGTGTACTCTTCATCGTTCCGTTCCGCTCTCGCCGTGATGTCATCTGTTTTCGCCGACTACAAACCTAGATCCGAAGTCGCCTTTTTCAAGGCAGCGGACGATTATCTGATTCTTTAATGGGAAAAAGTAATTTCAGAGTATCAGGCCTCGCTCCTTCCGCGAACCCAAGACCGGCTATTGTCACAAAGACAATAGACGCCACCGCTGTCCCTTCCGCGAAACCAGCTATTGTCAACAAGACAATAGGCATCGCCACCGCCCCTAAATAAACCACGTTGAAACCGGCTATTGTCCCGATGACAATAGACGCCGCGCCGACCGCTTCCCAACAACCTATTGTCCCTAAGACAATAGAGCCATTGATGGACATGGATATGTCATGTCATGTTCCAATTCACCTTCCGATTAAGAAGAGCTGTCCTCGGACGCCTCTTCCTCCGAAGATGGCTACGAAGTCACCACCGGAGGAAAGAGGTAGAAGGGGAAATCTCCAAATCCAAAAAGGGGAAGAAGACCGTTGCATCTTCTCTTTCCCCCGTTCCCTCTTCCTCTATTGCCCCCGCCACGCAGTCTAGCCGTCGTCCACTCAACCCTAACGCCCACGCATCC
>NDFZ01004910.1:49853-79288 GCA_002192655.3 Mamestra configurata
CGCCCGCTTCCACCACTCAGAGGAAGCAACGCCCACCGCCTTGTCCTGAATGTACAAGATGTGGGTTGATCGTGAGATTAACTACACTAACACCAAGGCCTGCCAACTAGACTTTGACTCCTCCCACTACGTCAAAGAGGGGCGCACGGGAACACCACGCGCCGCCACTTCGGTTCCGGATGAATGAGGGGCGACGGACATCCCTAAGTCCGCCACCCACCAGCCGGGAGAGCGGTCGAGATTTCCCTCTCTCTTTCCACGGCCTCCCTCTGCGCGATAACTGTCTCGCAGAAGGAGACCACCGCTTCCCAGGACTCCTCGCTGCCGATCATAGAACGGACTTCGAGGGGGAATCAGGCGGTGAGCGATCATCGCTGGAAACTCCCGGACTATGTGCGTGAGCTGTTGACTGAGAAAAACGCGGCTGTCCGTGCCTACAGTGCCTTCCTCTGTCAGAGTAACAAGGTTCACATGCGCTACTTATAGCGTAAAGTAAGTAACCGCGTCGCTGATCTGCGTAAAGATGGCTGGAATAAGTTGCTGGGTGACCTCGAACCCAACCACATGGCATTATGGAAATTTCAGAGGAAATTACGATCCGCTGAGGTTACTACTATGCCACGCCCTGATAACACCGTTGCCTCCGACGACGACGAGAAAGCCGAATGTCTGGTCGACAGCCTTCAGTCACAATGCTCTCCCAGCTCTCAAACAGTAGACCAAGCTCACCTTCGCATGGTGGATGCTGAAGTTGAACGTAGAGCTTCCATCCCTCCCATTGAGGACCCCGAAGACCCCTGCCCCCCGTCACTCCAGACGAGGTAAAGGAGATCATCGGTCGACTCAAATCCAGGAAAGCCCCTTGGTCTGACAGCCTGGGTATGACCGCCATCTTCAATGGTGTTCTGTATTACATGTTTTCACAATCGTGGAAAGGAGCTACCGTTATCGGTATTCCTAAACCAGGAAAGCCCAAGTCCTCCCCGTCCAGCTATCGCCCCATCAGTCTGCTCGGCGGCCAAAGCCAAATATATGATAGGCTTATTCATAAGCGACTGGTCGAAGCCAAGAGCCTAATTCCCCACGAGCAGTTCGGCTTCAGAGCCATCCTTGCGCCCAACAGGTCTTCCGCATCGTTGAGCACATCAGCGACCGCTACCAACGCGGCCTAGTGACGGGAGCCCTTTTCTTCGACGTAGCGAAAGCTTAAGACAAGGTCTGGCACAACGGTCAGATAAACAAGTTACATCGACTCGTGCCAAATCGTCTCGTGCTCACCTTACGAGACTATTTGTCGAACCAAACCAGCGACATCCTGACCATCTCCGGGACGCACTTAGCCCTGTTCGCCGATGACACGGCCATATACCGCTTCGGCAGTAGCGAACAGTACATAGGTCGAGCCCTCCAACGGTCTGCCAACGCCCTAGGCGATTGGTTCCGGAAATGGAGGATCGAAGTTAACCCCGAGAAAGGTCAGGCGGTTTTGTTCTACAAACCGCGGGCTCGTTTTGCCAGTCCCCCCAGCCCGATCACCATGTTTGGTAAGCCGATCCCTTGGGAGAAACAAGACAAATATCTAGATGTGATCCTCGACCGACACCTTACGTTCGGTGAGCACATAAAGACGGTACGTTCACGTGCCGCTTTCGCTCTCGGTAGGCTTCACACGATGCTGAATGCACGCAGCAAGCTGTCCCTAAGATGTAAACTGCGCATCTACACTACGTGCATACGCCTGATCATGACCTATGCGTGCGCCACCTTCGCGCACCCAAAATCGTACTTCCAAACCGATTTCTCCGAAAGGCCACGGGCGCCCCGTGTTTCATTAGGAACGAACGACTCCATGTCGACCTACCTAGGAATCAAACATCAATTTAGCCATCGTAATTCCGTTTCCTGGCGAGTGGATATTCAAGCAAGTTTTAGAATTTTACAGCACAACTTCACTATAAACTGAGAATCTATATTCGCACGTTTCATGCTCGTAAGATTTGTACTGTATAAAAAATACAGTCCGCAATATGATCTCGTTCACACTTCCGACCTTGGCAGTACATAAGTTGGGTACATAATATGTGTATCTTACTTGCATTGCACTCTCGTCTTTGCTATGTATACGGATTATCAGGTGACTGTCACGATACGACACGAAGTCGCTATTAACTAGTATGTACAAGTATGGCTAAATAATTTCAAAGGAATCTGAAAAAATGAGAAATATAAAAGTAATTTAAGGAGAAGATGAAATTGAGCCACAGTAAATCATCTTTGCCATGGACCGATCAAATAAGTACAGCTATAGGCGGTCCCTTGCGATGTGTGCATGCGTTTTGCACTAGTATGTTCGATTGTGAGCGAATGATTATGAGGCGATTAATTTCAGCTCCTGCAGAAGTTGCTATATGATAATCACAACTGCTATGTCAAGAAAGACGAAGAAGAAGACTCTCCCAATGCATATGAACGCGTTACAAAATGTCACATAAATATAGCAAAAACATACCGTTTATTTCATCATCATTCAGCCGAAAGATGTCTTCGGTAGACATAGACTTCCCTCAAGTGTACCCACATCTAACGATTCGGTGCTTCTCGTATACAATGTACTTCCGCTGCCCACACCGGTCACCAATTAACTTTGTGACAGGCCTCCCAACACGCCTTTATGGTATGCAGTCGACACTCCAGCACCGTTCGGCCTCATCCAATGCGCTGCATCTCAGATCAGTAGGATTTGCCGCCCGCCGCATACCCCCGTCGAACCCGACGACGCCATCACTCAGATTCAAGAAAGCTGTAGGGAAACCAGCATACTTCCTAAACACAAAAACAGACCGCGTTCCGTTCTCGCCGCTGAGGCCCGACGTGACGTCCCTGTAAAAACCCTCCCCGACCTTTGATTACTGCTATTTTTCGCGCCTGACGGCGTTAAACGGTATTCCTTTTAGGCATATCGCACAAAAACTCACGCACAAAACCAAGCAACAAACACCCAAAGTAACAATAAGAAGATAACAAAACAATAACAAAAACAACTAATTAAAAATAATAACAATGTGTTACACTTATGTCATCGATAGTTTTAGTGCATTGAGCAAGCGAGACACGAGTAAGCATTGAACGTATATGAGCGACTGAGACGCCACTACACGCGCCAGCTTCCGCGAGACCGCGCATGCGCTGTGTTATGATCGGTTGTAAAATAGACTACTGCGATGCGATTTGTGACGGACTTCAGAGTGGCAAAGTTGTTTGACGCGTACTATAGTTTTGTCTCAAGTGTCGACGCACCAGGAAAATATGTGGATTAATTGAAACAGAATTTTATAGTAATCGGCGAAATTGATCCAGTCGTTCAGGCATGATGCCATTACATCCGCATTCTAATTCAAAACACAAGAAATTATGGATGGAAGACTAGGCAATATGGCCAAAAGACTATAGTTTTCTTGACAGGGTCAATTAAAAAAAATGTCAGTGTCATTTGTCAGTTACTTGTGGTGAACGACAGCTTCGCGTATTTCAAGGGTACGTACATGATAATTTTAATTTAAAAAGTGTTTATCCCAGTGTTCATGGTCTTTAATACCTCTTTCGACCATAATTTAGCCCAGGAAAATAAGAATGGATAAAGACATAGCTGCGGAAAAGTTCCCTCTGAAGGTATTCATCGGAATAAAGTATTGTTTATTACAATAGTAGCAGTGCTGTGTGAATGGTCCAGTAATCATTTTAGATAGCAAAAAATGGTTGTCAAAAGACACGAAATCCCTTTTTTGCATAAATGATGAATTTCTGGTTTTTCTTTAAGTTATTTTTACTCCTAGCCTATGCTGTCTCACTCTTGGGCGATAGCCTGCCTCCACTACTTCTAAAATTCACGTCGCCGTACCAAGTGTCATCTTCGATAAATAAAATTGTTTACGTTTTCTGAGCGAGCAATCAAGATTTACAATACAATTATGTAATTATGCTAAAAAAAGCATGCATTATGTAGTAATTCTAAGCTTCTGCCCACTACTTAGTTGGCAGGGACATCAAATTTAGACTCTTTATTTCGATTAAACCATTAACGGGCACTTTTGGATTGTCAATTTGGTCAGTCAAGTCTAAGAGGTGAAGCTCTTTACTTCTCTCTCGCGTGTTCCAAAGTGTAGATCTCTATGGAGAAGAATGTACATGAAACTCCACAGACACTTCTAAATAAAAAAAATATCACTAAGTTGTGGTTACATTGTTCTTGTTGAAATAATTCATATTGTGCTAACTACTAAAGTGTTATCAAACTGAAGTGTTACGAAACTAAAGTCTTATCAATTTCTAATTGGATATTATGAAGAAAAAACCAAAAACACCGACTTCCGAAATTAAAGTTATTGTATACTTTGTAGTGTTTTCTTCTATTTGGAAATTGGTTGTATTTTTTTGAAAAAACCTTTTTTTTAATGCTATAAATTAAAAAGGACCTAAAATTGAGGCCTAGATTACCCCCATTTTCATGCTTAATCCCGACGATTTGACACTGTTTACCGTTTACTTGAACTGATTGCTGTCTATCATTTAAAAAGATTTAACAAGGCTTAAAGCTGTTTTGCCCAGTCTGTAATTCCCACGTTTCAGGAATAATGTTTAATGATTTACGCTTCAATAAGGTGACACCAACATCAGTGCACTCAGTTGTACAAAATCCTTTGCTGAAACCATTCTGTTTATCATGTGAGATGTTATTCATGTTAAAATGATAAAGCATCACTTTTTCAAATACCTCGCTGAACACTAGCAACACGGATACTGGTCTAATATTTATATCCTTACTGTCCCCGGTTTTAAAAAGTGGATTACCTCACTGAATTTCATTAGGTCCAGAAAGACTCCTTAAGAACAATTTACAAATTCATGAGCAACTTGTTGGTTATCAGTTTATCACTCAACAATGTGTAATCAGTATTATGTCTTTTGTTCCTTTTCTATTCATCAAAATATGTAAAACTCTTCTGTTACTAGTGACTGAGTGATTGAGTGACTGAGTGACTGATCGACAAAGCACGGCCACTACTGGAACTAGAAAGCTGAAATTTGGCATGTAGGTTCCTTGGGGAGTGTACGGGAGTAGAGTAGAGTAGGGACTCCATTTTCCGCACTTAGACTCCCATTCGGTCCGTAGTGCGTAGGTGTCCTGGCTAAGAAGCCAGCCCAGAAGCACAGAAGTTTCCTGGGAACATCACAGGCTTCGTGGAGCGACCTCACCATTCCGAGGATTTCTACATTCTTTGGCGTTAAAGCAGCCCCTGCAGATTGGGCTGTCCGTGGCCTATGTTAAAGAGATGTTTGTTTAGGGGGCAATGGCCTGTGATTGTCCCTATTATTGTTCTTAGGTTATTTCTACTTAGGCTGAGTAGTCGTTTTGTTAGTCGCGGATGTAGACTTGGCATTGCCATTTTTGACTGTCGGCAGTCTGTAGCCATTTGTTGTTATGAAGTTCAGTTGATCTCTGGCGAATCCATGTATTCGTACATGGATTCGCCAGAGATCAACTGAACGAAAGGTAGTGGAAGGATTGGGTACGGGCGTAGCACTACTATCTCGGAACCTCTTTCGTCTGCGGCATCATTGCCTAGGGATCCACTGTGCCCCTTGATCCACTGGGGGGTGATTCTATTACACAGCGATATACTCTCCAGGGCCAGTTGACACTCAAAGATTAGTTTGCTGTTCGTTTATTTGTTCTCTAGGGTTTGAGCACAGCCAGGTCACAGATGCAAATCTAATTGCGTAGTTGTGTATCCCTAGACGCTTTACGGCTATTGCGGCTTGTGTTAGAGCGACACACTCGCATTGAAATATCGAGCTGTGTTCGCCTGTTGGTAGGTGAAAGTTAGAAACTCTAGCCCCTGAACCCTTTGGAGTTTTTGAGCCATCTGTGTAGATGCGTACTTCATTGCTTCCTGACTAATCCCTTTCTTCCTCTGTTGTTTGTATGCTAACTTTGTGGAACATAGATTTATTCGGTGTCTTATCACACGGGACAGCGATAAGAGGTTGGTAGTCAATCAGGATAGCAGCGTACCTGATACCTAGTGAGATCGCGCTTCAAAGAGATGTCAGCATAAAAGACGGGGCCCGCTAGGGCCAGAGCCTGCCAGGGTTGCGGAATTTGTTCGAAAGAGTCACCGCGGCCCTGGAACGCAAAGGGGTTTAGAAGGAACACGGATGGGTTTAAGTCAGTAAGAGTCTGACACGCCCTTCCGCTCCACCTAGAGCGGAATAAGTCATTTGATGATTTCCTATCCTTAAAAAAAAAAAAAAAGATATGAAGAAGAAGTTAAGGTCGATCTTACTTGGATCCTCAACTATAATGCCTTACTAAATTTAATCATATTTTCCTGGGCTAACAAGTGTACAGTGGTATTTTTTACGTGTTGATACATTCAATAATACCTAATGTCAGCATTATCTTATATATGTGATGAATATGGATCGAATTCAGAAGATAGTGAAACTGATAACAAAGACAGTGAACTTGATAGGTAATAGAAACTTAATCATTTTCTATAACATTGCTTATGATTTAAAACAATTTCATGGATGAATACCTACTGCTCTACAATATACATTCAGCTTCAAAACTAGTACACCAGTTAAGGTGTAAACAAGCAATTCAGGTGCTATGCTATGTGAAATAACTAACAAAACTATGATTTTTCCTTTCAGACCTAAGTTTCCTACGCCTGATTTGAGCAAAGTACCAGTTGTGCCTTCCGACTCACACATTGATGATCCACAGCTTCATGGTGGCAGATCACGAACATTTCCACATATACGAGGAAACTGGGCCACGTTTGTTTATGTGAATTGTACGTAGATGACCCTTCGACAATATATCTTTATCGATACATATAATAAAATATAGATTTGCCGTGTCTGTACATTTAATAGTTCTGAGAAACGGTAGGAAAAAAGCATAGAATACAAAATAGGAAATTGTTGTCTGTTAGTCATATTTGTGGAAGCATCACGCAAAAACCACTGATAGAATTTGAAATCTAGGTAATTAAGTGTTATCCTGAGTAACATTAAGCGTATTTCATCTAAATCGATCCACAAAATCAAAAGATATTGAATTTTTAAATTTAGTAAGACACTTCATAGAGCGCTAAGCGTCGCGTTGATTGATTTCTGGCGCCATTTATTGAGAAAAAATAATAATTCCAAACAAATTCTTGAGTTATTTGTGAAACTTTTAATACGTAGCAAAATAAAAGTGACCATTTTAAAAAAACCGTATCGGTACATATGAACGTTAAATAACGTTTTTCCCTGCCAAATTAATATTTTGCTAGTTTACTACATGGCTGATAGATGGCCTAATGACGCGTTTTTCTGAAAGGGATTATTTTTGTATATGATAGCCATATATATGAGGCCAGTGTTTCCCAAATATTGTTTTGCCATGGCCAGGTAATTTACACACTGCCCCCCACTCAACACTTTTAAACCCTTTTAAACTCCCCCGCTGGTTACATCAAGTAAAATAACACATTTATTGTTATTAGAAGTATGTTTATATTACTACTAGCACTTCGCCCGCGACTTCGTCCACGCGAATTTAGTCGATACTCCACGAACCTCAACGCCACCTCTACCCCCTTTTAACGGTTTGTTTTGGAAAATTAAGCACAACGATTTTCATTAATTACCCAGTGATTTCTGCTGCTGATTCTGTGGTCTCAGGATCAGCGCAACTGTTCACCCGTTCAGTCCCCGTCAGGGGTTGATTATTCAAAAATTGTTAGATTTGTTTCAATTATCCCACTTTTTGTTTGTTCATACCAATTTACACGTAAATTGAAGCAAGCAATATAATTTTCTCTGCTAAAAATTTCTTTAACCCTTTTCGGGCCTTTAGGTGTTTATTTGCGAAAAATCCAAACATTTCTTAGTCTTATTTTTTTTTATCGAAATCATTAATGTTTCAACTTCATCGGACCAAGCAATTAAGATTCTCCCCAGTTCGCTGAAACCGCAACATGTTTCTTACTTAGAGCATTTTTATATCTTATTGATTTGAACATTTTAAAGTGTAATTTACATGTACACAATCAACCTTCATTATAAAACCATCGAAAGGGATTAAGATCATGATATCAAAATCACCACTTTTCCATATCACCCTGGTTTTGATTGAATAAAATGAACAAAAAGCGGTCATTGTGACTTAACCATAATAATTACACATATGTCTAACTATTATGGTTAAGTCACAAGTAATTTTTATAGGTAATAATGAGTACTTTAATCAAGTAGTAGGTACATTATTTTATGTATCATAACTAATTTTACAGCGCACGCCAATTAATGAATTTATTATAATTTAAAAATAATAAAATTACTACTTCGTTAAATTATTGCAATTTTCGTACGGATTTCTACTTTTTTCGAAAGAAAATATACGTGACGTAACGCAGAATAACTGTCTGCATTACCTTTGTAAGCGTAGTCGTATGTTTTAAGTAAATAATGTGGCTTTCTAATGGCGAAAGAATTTATAAATCGGTTGAGTAGTTTTCGAGCCAAATCGTAACAAAATAAATAAATCTTTCCTCTTTATAATATTAAAAATTAGATTAAAAATGTTATACTAATGTTTCGGTATCGCCTATTTAATGATATTTTTAAAACAAGGCGGGAATGCTGCGACCCGTTATTTTATTTTTATGGGCCGGTACCCGGTCCCGACCCACCACCAAATGGGAAACGCTGCTATAGGCTATACGGGAACGGGAAAAACGGGATATGCACGTACGAAGTCGCGGGCAAAAACTAGTTTTATTAGTCCAGTCATTATTTCACCTTTCACTATTGTGTTTGTGTCACCTTTGACTCTTAATTACTTTTTTAGTTGGCACAATATAAATGTCGATTTTTCAAATTGTCATTAAAACACCGGAATATAAACCAAAATTCAGCTCACCTGGATTTTTTCCGTTGATTGGGGTTTTAAAAAGCTAAAATGATTGGACTATATTTATTATTTATGTTTCAGATAGTCAAAATGATGCTGTTCAGGATTTAATTGAAAAATTAGAGAAAGCAATAGTAACAAAAGTTGGACAATGTCATCGCTGTGATAATTTCCATATCAGTTTGTCTAAAACTTTTGTACTGAAGTATCATTTGATATCAACATTCAGATCATCACTTCACAAATGCCTCACTAATGTTGAAAGGTAAGTTATTGTATGAAGCTTTAATGTAAGTATAATTTCTTGCTATGATTGAGAGCATTAGTATGCAGGGTATTAGTAGCCATAATAAGAGTTTTGTACTCTAATATAACTTATAGAAACTTTATAATATAAAGAAGCAATTAAAATACTAGATGTATTTTGCTCAGGCTGTTAACTGTTGAAATTGTTGTTGCTTTGTTGGTAACTAAATATTCAGGTACTTAACCATTTTAAAACATTACTCTTTAAAAAAAAAATAAGCGAAAATGTGGGCGTCCAAGCAAAAATGTAACTCAATACCCCACTACTAGACAGTAGTGGGGTTTTGAGTTAAGTTAATTTTATTGATAAACTAATTTTATTGCTACCGCAGTTTCTAATAACTGGCATTACCCACCTGCTCCATAAGCCCTACCTCAAGTAAGTAATAAGTCGAATCTAAGAATTGTAGACCGATAACTTGCTTGTCTACGGTCTATAATCTTCTAACATCCATCCTGAGAGCGAAAATTAATGACCACATTGAGAGTAACTCAATTATGTCCACCTCTCAGAAATATGTAGGAAGGGGTCCCAAGGCACTAAGGAGCTACTCCTCATAGACATGGTCATAAGCCAACAGGTTCATCAATCCCGCAACGATCTGTCGGCTTGTTGGATGGATTATAAGAAGGCCTATGACTCTGCCACGTAAATGGCTCATGAAAGTGTTGGAGTTGTACAAAATAGATGCAGTTCAACGCACCTTACTTGAGTCATGTATGAGGCAATGGAAAACAGTCCTTCACTATCCAGGATGAAGACCGATTCAAGGGAATGATGAGCCTGTATGGATTAAGTGGGGCATATTTCAGGGCGACAGTTTGAGTCCACTTTGGTTCCGCCTAACTCTTAATCATCTATGTACATTGCTGGAGGATTCAGACCTGGGGCTCGATTGAGAAGAGGTGGTTAGGCCCTATCTCACCTTTATATGGATGACCTGAAACTCTTTGCCCCTAACAATTTTCATGTGCGTCTGAATGGCTGGTTGTCTGTATCGGTTCGCGTCAGGCTGGTGACCAAAAATTGCTACCTATTAGCTACTTTTTACTATCTATAGTTAATTAATTGTTGCCTAACTTTGAAACAAAATAAAGGGACTTCAAAATGACCAGCCATTCTAATATAGCTGGTCAACTCGCCGTTTGTGTAAACTATTCAATAGGGGTTTGACGCAGAATGTGCACTACTCAAAATGTGCATTTGACGCAAAATGTGCACTTTTCAAAATGAGTGTGAATTTTATCACAATCGGTCAATATAAAAACCGTTTGCTTACAATATTTTTTTATTTTTATTTTGCACGATAACAGTAGTTTCTTTATAGAGGTATGCGGTCATCATCTGCCTAGCCTTTTCCCAATTATATTGGGGTCGGCTTCCAGTCAAACCGGATTCAGCTGAATACCATTATTTTACGTTGAGCGGCTGCCTACCAGACCTCCACAACCCATTAACTGGGTAAATAGAGGTATGCGGTACAGAGAGTAAAGTCCCGATACGTCCACCGAAAAATGGGAAGATCCTCCTGCCAGACGGTTATTGTGTCTGGTGGGCAACTACCCGATATTTGATATTCGGACTGTTGTAGATGTTCAAATCGCACGGAGAACTTTGCTTGCGCGATGCAGGATTTTGTTGTAAGTTCGTCGTAGCGCGGTTGGTCGTTGGTCGCTGCGGTTCTTTTTGTTGCCGTACAAATTTCGTTTCTTAGTTTTTCATGTGGCGGCATTGATGCCGCTACATCTTTGTAAAAAGTAATCACGTTCAGGAAATGTTTGATTATGTATTTTCAGTACCTTCACGTTGTACGTTATGGAAGCTATGCACTTCTTCCTGTTTACACATTGCCACAAAATGGTCCCGTTTTTATCTGTCTTCTTTTGTAATATCTTTGTTTGTCATATAAAGGAGTGACACTTAACTGCTCCGTTGGTCTCGCGGTCGCAAGCGCGACTACCGAGCGTGTAGTCCTGGGTTCGATTCCCAGGTCGGGCAAAAAGTGTCATTGGGCTTTTCCGATACGAATTTCTCAGTGGCAGCCCGGAGTTTGGAAGTTGGTGGTGTGAAACCCCCGTGCCTCAGAAAGCACGTTACGCCGTTGGTCCTGCGCCAGATTTCTCTCCGGTCGGGCCGTGTTACCGTCCCATCTGAATATGAGAGTGATGGAAGAGGGAGTGCACCTGTATTTGCGCACACACTTGTGCACTATAATATGTCCCGCGCCGATGGCTACTCTCGGTTTAGAGTGGAGGAGTGTCCGCCATGGCCGAAATCGGTCAGAAGGACTATAAAGGAGTGACAGTATTAATGATTCGTATTAATTTGTAAATCCTCTTCATCCATCATTCTCGCTGCTCAACATACGAAGAAATAGTCATGAGAATACGTTTATGTATTTTACAACCATAAAACACGACTACAACACAGACAACCGAACCAACGCAACGCCAGTACAATTTTTTTGATACGTTACTCGCAATACTGTCGCGGTCGGTTAGAAAAGTTTTCACTTGTACCCTCAGAAAAAATGTTTCTTCGAATTAACCAAGTATTGTTAATTTAAAAAAAAGTACATTCAATAGGTATGTTGCCTGAGTGGGGGCTTGTAACGTCACTTTCCAGTAAAAAGTGTATAGGTAAGTGACGCCACACGCGACTCGTCACACGAGTTTTCAATTAACTGTATAGTCTTTATTTTTTGTTTACATGACAAAAGAAAAAAACCGTGTTCAATATTTTTTGGAAATCTATCTGACGGACTAATTAGATTTTTTTAGTCTAATACCCTATTGGAACAGTGGTGTTACATGAACAGCTATGATCACACATTATGGAATGCAAATAAATATATGAAAATGAATATGATTAATTTACCTGTTGTTATTTTAGAAGATTTTCACATTCCTGTTGGTGTGTTAGGAGTAAATAATAAAAAAGCAGAGATTTACACTCATTTTGAGGAGTGCACATTTGTTCTTTGTTTGATGTCGGACGTAAAAGAATAACACCATCCCATCATTTCCCGTGGTTGTCTTAAGAGGCGACTAAGGGATTCAACAGAGAATGGGCAGCAGCATTCCGTGTTTCTGTGCATTGTGTGTGCAAGAACTACACTGCGATCACCAACCCGCCTGCCAAGCGTGGTGATGATGGCATTCCCCTCCCCTCCTTGGGTGAGGCCTATGCCCAGCAGTGGAAGTCTCGGCTGATATGATGATGATGACATTTTGCGAAGTGCACATTTTGCGTCAAACCCATGGGTGTATTCCAAGAAACATTGTTGTAACCGTTTTAAATTGCTTTATTTCAATACACGTACCTAATCCATTCCCTGTAAAATAACTTTTTTTTGTAGATGTTTTGTTTGTTTCTTCGTATTTTAACACCGACTTCCGAAATTAAAATTATTTTATACTTTGTAGTGTATTTTTTCATTTGGAAGTCAGTTGTATTTTTTTGTAAAAAAAGTATTTAATATTTTTCCCTTTTTCATGGTACTTACCCCACACCTTACAACACCAAAAAGGAAAGTCACAGGAAAGCAAAATATTTTTCCAGCTATTTCGATTTAAAAACCAAACTACGGAATCGATTTTGATGAAATTTCTATGGGACCAATCGGAAAGTAGGTATATCCGTTCAGATATTTTTTTTCGATTTTTCAAATCGGTTCATAAATGGCGGAGTTACGAGGCAACATACATAAAAAAATACAACCGACTTGAGAACCTCCTCCTTTTTTGAAGTTGGTTAAAAATTTCATTTGATCATAACTTTGACTTGTTTAAGCTACAAGGTGGACATTGAAAGACGTGAGGGTAGCCATCAGGTTGTAATTACTCGAGTAAAAATAATAATACGAATTTGAATAGCTTATAGCATATTATATTTGTAAATATGTGAGTAAGTACCATTTACCTAAATTTATTTAGAAAATGAATAAGTTTACCTCTGCTGATAATACTTTGTTCCTATAAGTACCTACCGTACTCTGGGTGCATCGTCCTCACATAATATTAAATTAATTTTTGTATATCCTGATATCAGAATGGGTGGTCATTTTGAAGTACCTTTATTTTGTTTCAAAGTTAGGTATTAATTAATTGACTATAAGTAGTAAAAATGTAGCAAATAGGTAGCTAAATGGTTTTCAAAAGCTTTTGTCGGACGGAAATAAGGTGCGCGCCTTCAACGGTTGGGTCATGCCGTATTGATGTACTCTTTCGGCATAAGTAAGTACTCAAATGGACTCAAAATGAATACGATGCCCTAGATAGGAGGGCACTTACACTGCTGACCGCAAATCGGATGCAGCACCCACGATCATCAGTGATGAGAATGGTCTCAATTTTAAATGGCAAGACTCTCCACAACCGCGAGGTGTGCAGTCTCAAAGAATATTTTCTCAAAGCTGATGTTAGTTTGCACCGAGATGTGGTCGCAGTGGACAAGGGACTCAACCCGTTATCCATGGCTAAAGAGAACTGGCGCAAACCTGTAATACTACGGATGATCGCAAGGAGGTATGGAAAAAGCAAGGAGCTTCACAGGCGCTTCTATCGGGCTCTTAGGCCCGTTTCCTGGCATCAGTTACCCCAAAGAAGACCTCTTTGGGAAACTAAAGGTTTTGTCTGTGCGGTTATGGACGAAGTTATCCTAACGAATGACTATCGGAGGCATATTATAAAGCTTGGGACGGTTGACTTGTGTCGGGCATGCCACCGTCATATTATCTCTGGTTGTTCTCGTCTGGCTAACGGCGAATACTTAAAAAGTGCTACGCTTTTACATTTCCTAAGAACATCAGTGTACTTATATCCTTTCAGGGGGAGTCCTTTTAGGGGGGTTTCTACATAGATGTCTTTCATCCAACCAAACCAAACCATCTAAGCTTCTATTTTTTTGCGATTACACCTCTTCAACTGCTCACTTTCTCTACTCACCTTATCCGCAAGGACTCGTCTCCGCAGCTTTTATTAAACACTTACTTATTATTTTCATTTTTCAGGTTTGACCTTGGGTTTGCTGCAGTGAAAGTATATTGTAACGACGATCAGTCAAGGACATTTATTTCTCTTGATGTGGATCCATTTACAAATAAACACTTACTAAATGTGTCAAAAAAAGTGGATGATGTTCTGACTGAATTACAGTTGCCTACATTCTATGAGGTGCGTACTATCTGACTTGTTTTATGGACTTTTCTGCTCCCGGTCTCATAATAGTAGGTTCAAGAGAGACAAGAGTGTATTTGACAATGAGTTAGTATTTGAGGAATTATATATTCTCAAAACGTCCGGATCCTATGTTCGACAGCAAATTGACACACACGCACTAGCCTCTCTCTGTACCTTTAATAACAATACAAGAAACTAGCCTGCAAAATTTCACACGAAATGTTTAGAACCTAGATTATAAGCGGCCACGCGTGTGTCTAAGGACGGAGGGGAAGGCAAACAGACCTAATACCTTCACTGAAATGTGTATTCTTTTGTGTAGTATAAAGTTCTATTTTGTTTCGCCATTTTAAAAAGACGCTAAGCAGTTTTGCATCTATGTGAACCGACCCTAGGAGTTGATAGACCCCTTCTAAGGCTGTGGACAACAGGATTACAGGACCTCTACACTCTAAAAATAAGCAGACTATTTTGTAAGATAATTTGTTTTCATTCTTTTTCAGAATCCCGCTTTCCATATGAGCATCCTGTGGGTAAATGGAGATAAGAAATCCGAGCTTGATAGTATCTTAGATTCATTAAATGACCTTTTATCTCAGGAGATAGGAAAATCCCTCGAAACTGTATTAATAGAGACAATCAATTGTAAAAGTGGTAATAAATACTTTCAGTACTCATTGAGTTGACATGGCTGTTAATGATAAAACAAAAGCGATATTAAATATGAATTATCTGGAAAGTAAAAATAAGGTTTATATAAACCCGAATTTCAACAGGCCGATAAGTAATTTTCCTAACAGTGCCACAATGTATGTTAATCCAAAATTCTCCCACATTGTATCAAATGGTCAAAGTGCCATACAAAATAAGCACAAAATTTTCATTAATCCTAATTTTGTGAAATCAAGAAGTGTTGGTAATAGTAATCGATGCATTTCAACCTCAGTCAATGATCACGGAATTGTCGACGTACAAAGTCCCGTCAGTAGGTCACTGACTTATCAGCAGACATCGGTGTACAAGGAACCATCGGTGCTGCCAGCTCCAGTCGCACAATCTCGTTATTGTTTAGTTAGACAGAATGTTACTAATAAACCATTAAATGAACCAGTTAAAAACACATTCAAATTAAACAAGTATAAAACTGTGTCATGGAAAGACATAAAAAGAAATCTAGATAATGTTAAAAATATTACAAATAATAATTTGATACGTTTTGAAACAAATTTCCAGACAAAAATCTCTGGAAAAGTCTCTAATTCGTCGGTACATAGAAAAATGAATGAATTCAAACTTATAAATTGCAATAATGCGATTCTTTTGAAACACGACAAAATAAAAACAAAAACAAACAAAGAGACTCCTAGAAAAGTGTATAAATCCAATGTAGTGACTCAAATAAGAATAAAGAAAACAAAAGGAAATTTGAAGAAAAATAATATACCTTGCCCCTTATTCCGGAAATTCGGAAAATGTCTTAGAAATGCGCGTGGGAAATGTGAGTACTTGCATGACAAAAAACACGTTTCCATTTGTCGTAAATTTATCAAAGGCCTTTGTCACGACAAAGAGTGCCTTCTGTCACATGATTTAACCACGAAGAAAATGCCCACCTGTTATTTCTATTTACAAGGAACTTGTACTAAATTAGAATGTCCATATTTGCATGTAAAATTAAATGAAAAGACTAAGATTTGTCCAGATTTTGTGAAGGGGTATTGTGAGAAAGGTAGCAAATGTTTACAACGCCATATTAACATTTCTACAGAGAAGAAAAAAACGAGTTCTCAAATAAGAGACTCGTTCAGAAATAAGTACAATAAAGCACAAGTATGTCAAAGGGATGTTAATAAACAATATCACCAAGCCCCAGAAGTGCCTCAGAATATTGAAAAAACAAGTGTGAACAGTGAAAATAGATATTACGATAAAAACAGAGACGCTGGTAGCGCCAATGAGTCGTATGAAACAATAAAACCCATGAGATGTAAATTAGGAACATTACCCTCATTTATACAGCTATAATTTGGATGTTTAAAATTAAATACTATGTCATCAGTAATTTTAACTTTTTTTACATTTGACTGACCTGGAGAAACCATTTGTAACATCTACCTACTTGGTTTATTATTTTATGAATCAGTTATTTTACAATAACATAAAAATGTTGCGTTTTTTTAAATGTAACGCAAACCTGAAATGCATCATCGTAAATGCCTTTATCCTTTTGAACGCCATTGTTATGTTATACGTGACAAGCAAGCGTCCTGTACGTCAAACGTCACAAACGGTTATTTAGTCGCATAATTCCAAATTCGCAAAATGGCACGCGAGTCTCGAAAAGACTGATTCGCGAATGGAGTAATTCTCAAAAGGACTTCTTCGCAAAAAGGCTAACTCTCAAAAGGAAATTTAATTCTAAATCGTGAAAGGACCTGTTACGAAAAAGACTAATTCGCGAAATGGCCAACTTTTACCAACATATGACGTGAAACAACTTTCTATGTTAATATAACGATAAGTGTTACCTAAGTAATATTTTTATTTAAAATCAAGCAATAACACAATTAATGAAGAAAAAAAGTCTTAAATAAAAATCACGAAAAGACATGAAACAACTTTCTAGGTTAATATAACGATAAGTGTTACCTAAGTAATATTTTTATTTAAAATCAAGCAATAACACAATTATTATGACGAAAAAAAGTCTTAAATAAAAATCATTCATGTTGTCGGGAAACAAAGAATAATACCGGCCAAGTGCATGTCGGACCACGCACAGTGTAGGAGACGGGTAAGTATGGAACCCCCATACTTACCCGTCTCCTAAACCATGCCAGAAAAATAGTAATAATAAAAGTACTTTACTATTATTACACACAAAGTCACAAATACACTTGGTTTTAGTCATTTTCTATGGAATTATTAGGAATTTTTTACTTACCCAGTTCTATTTTATAAGTTGGTAGACTATTACTCATTAACTCGTTAAGCCTAGGTAGCGGTGATAGTTTTCCTTTTAAATTCGTTATATATTCGAATGAAAAATGAAAAATTCATAGTAAGTAGTAGCATATATTATATGCTACTACTTACTATGAATTTTTCATGTCTACAAAAACAACCGTTTAACTGGCAGAGGGGACGACGACGACACTTGACTCTAAAAATTAGCACTTTAAAGCTTAATTGAATTAGGCATTAAGCGGCGTACAGCTTTGCGTCGGGGGCAGCTGATGCGTTTATGCTCTGGCGTTCAAAAGGATAACATATCTATCTACACACAATAAAAAAATCATCAAAAGGCGATGCGTATGCGGCCCCACAGACGGTCACGAAAAGCGGTTTTATTCAATCCTCATAATATATAAAATTCTTCCGTTACTGACTGATTGACAGACAACGCACAACCGAAACTCCTGGTCGTAGAAAGCTGAAATTTGGCTTTAGGTTCCTTGGGGAGCGTAGGGGAGCATTATGATAGGATTTTTTCGAAATTCTTACGGGAACGGGAAACAACGGAATATGCGCGTGCGAAGTCGCGGGCAAAAGCCGGTAATATGAATAAAAATCATTAGTAGTTTGTTTCGAGCAACGATGACACTAGTGTTATAATAATTATACATAAGTACTTAGGTATGCTAGTGGTATGTACATTGTACAGTTTAGTTCTGAATATAATATGTATTTTTATAAGAGTGCGAGTAGGCGTTATGACTTAAAGTCATAACCACAGACTACAATATAATAGGGGTCATAACGCGCACTCGCGATTTGCAGCGACTACAGTACTGAAACAGATGCAGTATAATGAAGTTATTGTATTGTAGTATTTTTATATAACGTTTATACACCAATCCTATTTGTACTGGTTTTCTTTCCAACAAAATAAATTTTTATACAAACTTTTCGAGATTTCATTTTCCAATATGGTCGCCCAACATCAATCCCTATTGTGACTGCACATGAGTAATTCTGCATTGCATCTAAACGTAGTACAGAGCAGGTTTGTTAAACGTAGCGCAATGATAATCCTGCTGGACGTTGTGAATAGTTTTATATAACGGATCTGTTTGTAAAACAACTAGGTAGCGGTTTTGTTAAACAGACGGCGATGATAATCAGTCTGCGAAATGTAGGTACCTACCTAAAATCGTTTTACAGGTTTTAACGTACGCCGCATGAACTAGGTACAGATATATTTGACGCATCCTGAATTTAAATATGGGTAGACATGGGACACCTTACCGACACATTTCCGAGATAGGTTTTTGGAGGCAAAGATCGTTCTATGAGAACTTTAATTCCAAATGTCTCTCAACAACGCCTTTTTTGTAGGATACTACAGCCTTGGAGATTTCATGTTTGTTTAAGTGTCTTCTACTACCTATCCGTTGCAACTTCGAAATACTTTGAATAACAATCAACATGGCGATGGTTGGTCCTACATATTCCACTTTCATCGGAGTTAGGTACGACGCCACATTCATCATCATCATCATATCATCGGGCACGAACGAACGGGGGAAGCGAATTAATATGCCGATGGGATTATGCTAGCTAGCACAGAAAAAAATCAAATTCAACGTAAAAATTTAATTGCTCGTAACTGTACAGTACCTGTATACATTTATTTACTACATATTTAATTTATGAGTTAGTAAATAATAGAGATGAACTGATACATTATATAGTAGGTACCTACAGACTAAGCCACAAGATCACCGCACTTACATCATGTTTTTTCAAGTTTCAGTTCTTAAACCATTTTGGCAATCTGCTACTTTTAGATGTGGAAGCTGTTGAACTTTGGGGTGCATCTTCCTGTTTTCTTCTTGATGGTGCCCTAGGAAACAAAACAGACTGGTTGCATATACTTGTGGTCGAATAATTCGAGCAACATGATTGTAGGTATAAAACGTAACAATGTAACGAGTTCAGTTGGAGAAGGACGCAGGATAGATAGTTTTTTTTCTAGTGGATAAAAAATCAGGGTAATCAAAAATAATTGAGGATTAAGGGTCCAAACATTATCATTTCCCATAATTATAACAGTAGCACAACAAAGAGTGAGGGCAAGTTTTAGGTTTAACAGTTTTTCACAATACTTTTTTAAGTAGCCACTTTACACGTACACGTACACGTAGTGAGTGTAAGTGATATTTAAAAAAACATAGCATAACTTTCACAATTTATTCAGAACTAGCTTTTGCCCGCGACTTCGTCCGCGTGGAATAGTTACTTGGGGCAGACATTTTTATTTTAAGATGATGAAGTTTAGGAAAGTTTCAGTCAATGCTACTGAACAGAGAAAGAATAGATAGATATAGATAGTTTAACAAATGTTCGACGTGATTCTTTAAATTGGAATAACTTTTTTATTTAAGAACCGATTGACATGAAACAAACACTAAGTGTTAAGTGAAGCTTACCACAATGTATTAGTCCATTAGAAAACCACATCTAAATCGGATAAGCCGTTTCTGAGAATAGCGTGCACAAACGTACAGACAAATAGACAGAAGAAAATTCTAACAATCATTGTTTTGGGTGCTATTTGCGTTGATAAAGGTACCAATAATATTTTTTCTCATATATATTCCATCTACAGACAGCGATCCGTTACATTTTTATTATGTATAGATAGATATTTACTTTTTGAATGATTGTCTAAAAAGCCCTTCCACCTCACACACAATATTTTAAATGTGAAAGTCTTTCCTGTCCTGAAGGATAATTTACATGACTTCCACGCGAGTGATTGCTGATAGCTTCGCTTTTCTAGTTGACGTACAAATATACTTATACGAGTATGCTCGTGTTGTGTATTACAGTTATAAGACGCCGCCGCAGTAAACACAACACAGTACAAGAAAGCTTTTTTGGCATAATTGAACAACGTAGCTTTCTGTTTGTTTGAATGGTTAAAAGAAAATTTTGCCTACCTTTTCTGAACACCTACACTCGCTCTTGGATCCGTACTTTACAATAAACTTTCTTTCGACAGCGTAAGCTATCCGAGGAGTAAAAGTTTTCAAGCTCACTTCGCTCACTCTATCATACTTTTCTTTTTGGAAAATTTCTATTACATGACATCAGCGAAGTTAGTTTCACTGGGTAGTATGATTCCGTCGCTATGGAGCTCAACTACCGATCCGATCCTGTGATCCTATTTTCAGCATGGGTTAAGACGGCCCTGAACCTGAATCTTACCTGTATTTAGAAGCCAAGATACTGGCTGCGTCCGACGCAGTTTTCTTTTCATATATCTCATCTTTCAGATACGGTTGCTTTGTCTTGTCTTCCTCTATCCACTTAAAATGCATATGTACGCAAGGTACAAATTTTGCATCCAGTAATGTCATTTTGGGGTCGAGAGTTTCTTTTAGAGGTGTGATGACTGTAAAATAATATTTATATTAATGCATTGTTTGACAACCTATAAATTCGTAGCTAGACTGTCCGTTTAAGTGAAAGCGCTAGGGTAGCCCAAAGGAGTTGGGTCATAGATTTTCAGAAGTCTGAAGTGTTACGAAAATGTGTTATTTTTTCAATATTGTTGGCTAAAACAACATATCTTCTTGACTGTATTTTCAGGCGAAGTACAGAAAACTATTTTTTATCCACTCATACAATTTTTTCTGCATTCAGGGGTGCCAACCGACCGTTTCTTGACTTTTTTTGGTCACGGTTGGCTGTCACCCCTAAATAGGTGACGCTATGAAGCCTGTCCGAGGTGAGGTACAAAGATTTTCGAGCTCGCTCTTGCAATCTGCACTTTCTTAGCTCTTGAGGCTGTTCAGTACAAGTCAACAAAATGAATGATCAAAAGAAAATAAAATCTTTCCGAGGTGAGGTGCTAATATTTTCGAGCTCGCTTCGCTCGCTCTTGCATTTTACCCTCAAGCGAACTAAGAAGTTCTACTGCATCAGTCACAAAGGTAATTCTATTTGAGTATGAATAATAATAGGGAAGTTGCGTGGTATCTTCTCGTCTCATATAGCACAGTGTCTCAAGACGAAAGTCTACGACCAGTGCGTGTTGCCAGTGATGACTTATGGAACTTAAACGTGGTCGCTCACTATGGGCCTCATCAGAAGGTTTAAAGTCAACCAAAGGGCAATGCTAGGAGTTTCCTTGCGTGATCGAATCTGGAATGACGATATCCGCAAGAGAACCAAGTTTACCGACATAGCCCGAAGGATCGCCAAACTGAAGTGGCAGTGGGCAGGGCACATTGCTCGCAGAACCGATGGTGGGCTGAAAAGTTCTAGAGCTGCGACCGTGTACCGGAAGACGCAGCGTAGGAAGGCCTCCCACAAGGTGGACTGATGACCCGGTGAGGGTAGCGGGTAGCCGATGGATGTGAGACACGCAGGAACGGTTATTGTGGCGAGACTAGGGAGAGGCCTACGTCCAGCAGTGGACATATTTCGGCTCATATGATGATGATGATGATGATGATGATGATGATGAATAATAATCAAGAAAATCAAAACTTTTCGAGGCAAGGTGCAAACATTTTCGAGCATGCTTCGCTCGATCTTACATTCATATCTGTCTTAGTTACTCAGCTTACCCGCATAGTCAACAAAGTTACCTGCGCTTTAAATGGAGCAAACTCCCCGAAAAATAGTTTGCGGCTACCGACACCAGAACGAAAGTCGCAACCCATAATTTCTGGGAGGGGGGCTCCATTTGTGGGGTGACACCACATTATCTGCCCCGGGTGTCACCCACGCTAGCTACGACAGGGTCTGATGACAGCAGAGAGATTAATAGCGTTACTCTTAGGCAACTCTCTTTTTTATTATTTTAAAAATACAGAATCGTTTAGGCTCTACTCGAAACTGGTTACAAACTACAAAATAAAGCACCTAGGTACAGTATAGGTCAAAAGTGCAGAATCAATGATACAAAGCAATAGTTTGGCACTTCGGTTTAATTTACGACCTTCTTTTACAAGTAAAGCCAAAGCTAAAGACACACACACTCACATTCCTTTGCAAATGATTGTATTTCATCAATTCAACCATTAGGGCATACGGTGTGATAGCTAAGTGGTTACTGTATTAGGGTAAACACGTCCATGCGTAGTGGGTCGCGGTTTCGAATCTCACGCCATGTGATAGTTTTATAATGTATTAAAAATTAGTCGGATAATCACTCGATTGGCTAGTTTGACGTTATGTTCGTCTCGTTCACTGAACTCGTAAAACTTTATGATGATACCTATAGAAACCTACATAAATAAATGATATGAAGGTAGGCAGATGCAGTTAACTCATTCACCGTGACTAAATAGAACGTTGTTGGTTAGTTTTTATTATGGGTTAGTAACGTGTGTTAAATCTAATATCGGAGTAGTTCATTTTGAAATGAAAGGAAATTTAAATATTGAAATGAAAACGAATATAATGATATAAAAATATAACGCGCTGCGTAAAAGCGGACTTAATATATCACCAATATCTGATGAAACCGGACTGAGCGTGAGTATTATGATTTAATTATTTTATCAAACATTTATCTCATTAAAGTATAACTGCTGATCTTTGTAGTTATTTTTTAAACATTTTATTACAGCAACCTATGGAAAATGCCAAAGGTCTAACTAAATTAACTTAACTCATTTCAAAGTAAATTTATGATGTAAGGTCACATATATATCTAATGGGAGTTACGTAAAGTATAAAATAAAAATTATTTTTTAGTAATATTAAAATGATATTGTGTCATATCCGCATTTGTTATACACTTCTCATCAAAAAAATCGAAACACTTTCGTTTTTATTGTTTTTGTCCTAATTTTTTACAAAAGAGAATTAATTCCATGAAAAAAAAAACATTATTGTGTAGCTGGCAGTTTGGTCATTACAGTAAGAAGAAAAAAATCAAAATTCGAAATTAGAATTTCATTTGTTTATCCTATAAATGAAATTAATCACTGTTTTGAGACAAATGTGTATTTAGGGTTGGAGTACGTTTCTCGTTTAAAAACTAAAATTAGCGCTTGTCTTTAAACTTTTTGTTTCTTATTTCATTTACTGTGACTTTGGGACGTCTGAAAAAACTTTTTTTTCTAAAACATATGGATACTTCGCCCGCAGAAGCCGCCCAAGTGGTGGCATTGCTGGATTCTGGACTTAGTCAGCGTGTTGTGGCTGCAAGATTGCATCTAAGCTTATCATCTGTTCATAGAGTCTACAAACGCTATCGGGAGACTGGTTCGTTCACGCGCCGTTCAGGATCTGGCAGGAATCGGGTCACTTCTGAGCGAGATGATCGATTTATTGTAACAACCTCTTTACGAAATCGACGCCTTAACGCTTTTCAACTGCAGCAGCAGCTTCGCGTTGTACGAAGAGTAGCTGTAAGTGACTCTACAATAAGAAGAAGGTTGAAGGAACGCGGATTGGCACCGCATAAGCCAGCGAATGGGCCGAAATTAACTGCAGACCATCGAAGAGCGCGCCTTAACTTTGCACGCGAGCACCTAACTTGGTCATACCTTCAGTGGAGCAAAGTACTGTTTTCTGATGAGTGTAAAATTATGCTGTATGGTAACGACGGAAGGAACAAGGTCTACAGAAGAGATGGAGAACGCTTTGCACAATGCTGCATTGAAGAAAAGGTCAGCTATGGTGGCGGTTCGTGGACGGTTTGGGGAGGAATCAGCGCCGACGGTAAGACAGAACTTGCCTTTGTATCTGGGCCACGGCTGCCTGCACTAAACTCTCATCGGTACATCGAACAGTGTCTTGAACCTCATGTGATGCCCTATGCACATTTTATTGGCAACGACTTCATATTCATGCACGACAATGCTAGAGCTCACACCGCGGGCGTCGTACGAGATTATCTTACCGAAGTCGGTATCTCCATTATGGTATGGCCAGCAAGAAGCCCGGACATGAATCCCATTGAACATCTATGGGATGAATTAAAGAGACGAATTCGAGCAAGAGATCCAGCCCCAGAAACACTTAGCCAGCTGCAAAATGCAATCCAAGAGGAATGGGATAATATACCACAACATGTGATCGTGACTCTCATCCGATCGATGAAGAACCGTATGGAAGCAGTAATAAGAGCTCGCGGAGGGAATACAAGTTATTAAATAAACGTTTCTTACATTTTTTTTCATTTACGCGTGTTGTTTTACCCATTTCCTTCATATTCCATACAGGGTAAAAATTACTCATTATACAAAATACGAAACCTATGAAGACTTAATTTGAATTTAGAACATTAACATTAGGATTTAAAAACCTCATACTACTCACTATTAAATGACATTTTACATTTATTCCTAAATATACACATTTTTCTGATAATCCTTATCAAATCATAAACTGCGAGGTGTTTCGATTTTTTTGATGAGAAGTGTATTTATGTGGGTAGATTAGGAATTGAAAGTTTAAATGAAATGCCTCGTAAACGTTCTCAAGAACATCGTTTTTGAGAATCTGGATTGTTAATAAAATAATGTACAATAGTTTCTTACATGTATGAAATTTCTTGTTCGGGTTCCGTAAATGCTCTTTTATAAAATTAGTGACATCCTCGATCGTGTTTGTAGGAATGAAAATTCCTTGAAGAATTATATGGTCAGGGAATTGTACACGGACCACCACATGTTTGTATAAATTGAGCTTTTGTAGAGATGCCTGGAAAAAAGAAAGATATTTTCAGTTCAGTTTATATAATATAGGATACATTCTGATACTGAGAGACACTCTCTCGGCTTCACTTTATGTGGAAATAACAGCGGAGGAGAGCGAGCGTGTGGTGTTTGGTGCGGTATTAGCTATACCCACTCGCTAACGTTCGTTCGATCGCTTGGCCTGTTTTGATCCGGTATTAGGTACCACCCTTCTTAACCGTATTCGGCCTGAATTAGTACAAATTAAATAAATAGGTGAGACGTGAACCGGATTTTATCTTAACAATACTTATAGAAATCGTTTCGCGTTTAGATGGGACTGCAGTTTAATTTTTTTTTAAATCAATTTCGATTTTTTGGGGACTGGCGAATTTGCAGCAAGCAGTTTATTGTAAGTTCCATCAAATCTTTTTACAAGTCCTCAAGAACAGTTGAATTCATTCAGGTATTGTTTTTTAACCAATATAATTACTTCTTTACCACCTTTAAAACATTTCTGATTTTAAGCAGGTACCTACTAAAAAAAACATCAAAATCGAGACTGTTCTTGAGGACATGACGTTGCGGAAATGATTGCCTCCATGAATATAGCGTAATAGCTTGATCTTTTTACCTGTTCCTCAAACTCCTTTTGTTTGGATGAAGTTAACAGTGGTGTATTTTCTAGAGATATACGATTTTGCTGTAAGTCATGATACAATCTTCGTACTTCTTCTATGCTTAATTCGTAAAAGTCGTCTGGCAGGTCATCAATATCCTCTTCTACAAAATCTGGTTGCATAAATGCTACAGCTTTTTGAGCTCCCAACTAAATGCAAAAAGAAGTTTTTATTTAATACACGATTAATATCTATGTATTTCACAGAGCAGGTTTTCGAACTCGAGATGAACATTTAAGAATGCACAATATCAATTTTTATCCCCCACTCAGTGATTCGACTATACCATTAGTATGCAGTGCATAGAGTATACGTTTCTTCCATAATTCATCAATATAGTACCAAAAGTCTCCTAGTAAAATAGTTGTGTAACATCCAGAACATCAGACCGGACCAAATTATAAGGGTTTCATTTTTGCCTTTTGATTTCGGAACCCTAGGAGAAAAAATAAACTATAAACAATTTAAACTTGATTCATACTGGCCCAGTCAATCCATTGACCTAGCAAACAGCTTCACAGGACTAGAGAAAAAGAAAAGTCATTTATTTGAAACACAACCGATTTATGAAAAAAATGTAATAGTTAAAATCAATCACATCAAGTTATTTAATTTACTTGTCTATCTACACAAGTGTGTTTTGCGACAAGCTTTTATATCATATAAATTGTGTAAAGACGTTATAAGTTGAAAGTATAAGTTTTAAAGTTAAGTTTATTTTTTCCTCTTTAGTGCATTTTAAATAAAAACTTGCTTTTGAAAAAAGTTATTTTAGTTTTAATTTGTTTTTTACTTTTTAGGTATGGCTGGACACGTTTCTCACAAATTCCAGACGGATTGGAGCAACGGAGTTTATGTTCAGTATCTTATTCTTTAAACCCTTATTTTTTTAAACTTGCATTCGTATTTTCAGTTATTCCTTTCATTTGATAGTAACCCATATTGTAGGCAAGCATTAAAAACTTAGCCCGCCATATTGGATTTAGAGTGACGCCACTTTATTTTTAGTCTTATTCTCAGCAAGCCCTTTCATTTGATACACATATTGTAGGAATGCATAAAAAATAATTAGTCCGCCAGCTTGGGTGTTCCACCATGTTAGATTTAGAGTAACGTCACACGGCTAACCATGTATTGTCATCCTAACTGAATGTGTACCTATATAAAATTTCAGCTCAATCAATCAGTTGAAGATATCTGCTTCAAAATTAAATTTAAAACTTTAGAAGTCCGCCTAATTGGATTTAGAGTGACGTCACTTTATTTTTCGAGTTATTCTTAGCAAGGTCTATCATTTGATACCCATATTGTAGGAGTGCATTAAAAACTAGTCCGCCATCTTGGGTGTGCCACCATGTTGGATTTAGAATGACGTCACACAATTACCCATGCATTGTCTTCCAAACCGAACGTGTATACAAAATTTCAGCTCAATCAGTTGAAGATTGATTAGGTTCAAAATTGAATTTCAAACTTTATAAGTCCGCCATATTGGATTTAGAGTGACGTCACTTGATTTTTCGAGTTATTCTTTACAAGCCCTTTTGTTTGATACCCACATTGTAGGAGTGCATTAAAAATAACTAGTCCGCTAACAACCAAGATGGCGATCTTGGGTGTGCCACCATGTTGAATTTAGAATGACGTCACACAGTTACCCATGCATTGTCTTCCAAACCGAACATGTAGGTAAATAAAATTTCAGCTCAATCGGTTGAAGATATCTGCTTCAAAATTAAATTTCAAACTTTAGAAGTCCGCCATATTGGATTTAGAGTGACGGCACTTTATTTTTTAAGCTATTCTTTGCAAGCCCTTTTATTTGATACCCATATTGTAGGAGGGGTTTGATACTTAAGACCAACAATTTAAAATCTCAACATTTCAGAATGTCAGCAGCTTAGTAAGTCAACAGTTCACCAGACCAAAGTTTAAAATCTCAACTTGGAAAGTATTAGGTAAATACTAATTAATGTTGTACATGTTTTACTATAAGTGAACATTATTTGACGAGGGGTGCTTACCTTTTATTTACTTTTTGGTCGGTCAGGTATAGGTAGGTACATACTTGAATAATTACGCAATATATTAAAATAAGTAAATAAATAACAATTGTAAATAAAAATCCTATTTAGTTAACGTTTAATATAGGTATTGAAAAAAAAGAATAACATGTTTGTTAACTTATTAAATAATTGATGATTATTAAATCAGTAATACAAACTACGAAACCAATTTATAATAAAGCGATTCAAATCAAGTTCTTTTATCATTTAAAACATTACGTAAGTAAGTCAGCTACAAAAACTATTGGTAATTTTCATACCCGATTAAATATTAATTTGTAATGATTTTTTTTTTTTTTTAAATGGGTGTACAAGACAAATTATGAATCGTTTTTCATTACTAGTAAATGTAAGGATCACGATAGACCGTGATTCAGGAAAGCTTTGTCTTTATTTTTGTTACCGGATTAAGTATGTCAATAAATATAGGTTGGTCAATGACCGTTAATGCAAATTTATCGGGTGTCAACCATAGTTGGTACTATATAACGTAATAGATGCAGGTAATCTGAGCGACCTGGTGAGACCAATGACATGTACCTACTTTGATTAGTGACATAATATATATTTTAAATGTACCTACCTACTTTTTTCTATTGTATTGTATTGATAACTGACTTAACATAATTTAATTTTAGTTTAAAAATAATTTGAAATGACATTATCAATAAATGATTCTTCTTTTGTGCTGTTTTTGTTGTAATTTTTTTATTTTTTTTTACTGTTTTTATTTTTTGTATTCAAAACTAAACTATGCTATGTTATTTAGATTCTATTATATTTGTATTTTTTGTTCTCTTGATATTTTACACACTATTGACATTTGTTTTACACAATGTGCACAATGTTGATGACCTTTCTTTTTAATCACTACATAGTATAAAACAAAGCCGCTTCCCGCTGTCTGTCTGTCCCTATGTATGCTTAGATCTTTAAAAGTATGTATCGGATTTTGATGCGGTTCTTTTTAATAGATAGAGTGATTCAAGAGGAAGGTTTATATGTATATACATGCATAATATAGTAGAGAAACACTGATAATTTTAAAGGTTTCTAATGTGGTGTCGTAAATAAACACATTTTTTTGCGCTTACATTGCAAACGCTGGCTGAACCCTACGATATAGATCAAAATAATGTACTACAGTATTGTATACCTTAAAAAGGTCTACAAAAAAGTCCGCGATGGTATATGTCTATGTCTTAGGGATAACCCACAATAACCATTTTTTATCCTTTACTTTTTACGAGAAATAATGGCTTATTTACGAAGCGATTTTAAGCAATACATCATTAATCCTTATCTAATTAAGTACCTTAAATACATTGTGCATTTTATGTAGATCAATATGGCTCTTTACAACATGTAATTTTAATGAATATTTTCGAAGATATTACAGTTAAAATGCAGGGACATAGTGGTTGCGGCGGTACCGGCCAGGGGCCCTATAAATAGCGTTCAAGTTATGTTCTCAAGATGATTTCGCGAAAACACTGACATATGACACAGTTTCAAGTTACTATGCATTAAACCAGAGTTCTAAAACCGTGGTATATTTATAGTATCTTCATTGCACCCGTGCGAAGCC
>NDFZ01004910.1:90803-110924 GCA_002192655.3 Mamestra configurata
CGCGCTCGCCATATCTACGGAAACATCCGTGCCCATGAGTACAGTCGCTCTACCGAGATTTATCTTACCAAGTATGTAAATAAGCTGACAGTAAGGATGACGATACTCGGCTTGGACTTCTCTTAATAAATCACATCGCACGGAGGTGGTGCATGAAAGAAGTTTGGAGGAATTGGGGGCATGAAAGAAGCGACGTTAAAAATATCGTTTTGCGATTCTAAACGCCCGGAGCACTCGGTAACACAGATAGCTGACTAATCCTTTCACCACGATGACTCAAACTCAAACTCGACCACAAAGGCACTTATCAGCGCCAACCTTAACGGCATTTTCATCAGCCAACTCTGGTTTCTCAACCACTAAACCAGTTCTGAATGTAGTATGTATTGATATATAAGGTTTTTCAAGCAACAAGGCTCAGCTCCTTGGGACTCTGTGTCAGAACTTATGTTGCGATATACTCTGCGTTCAAGAAACTCACCGCGACAGTGAACAACCTAGGCCATAAATACGGCATGATCAGCTGAAATTACAGCCGAAATCCCTCATGTAAAGTATGGCAGCGCTGTTTTTGTATGAACAAACTGCTGTACAGTACACGGCCTGCAAATCTGACGACTCTCGAGTTAATCTTAATTTAAAACACAATGCCAAACTACCAGCATCCTTTAACAGCGACTGATGGCGCCGTGGCTACAAAACTGACCTGATCTTTGCCAGCGGTAATATTGGCCCTCTTTGTACTAAGACAGTGCACCAGCCTACCTATACCAAGTGCCCAACATAGGCCAATTGCCGTTATTAGCGTTAAATTCGCCGTAAAACCTCTAACTGCCTTCCAAGTGACGATTCAACTTCATTAAGGCCAAGTGGCAAATGTTTTCCGATGGCATTGACGAAATATAGATCCCGAGCCACATCATGACAGTACATACCGCGAGGTTGCCGTACTGCGTACATTCCAGGTCTAAACAAGGATTTCACCTCACTCCTTGCACATTACGAAAAGTCGTACAATACAGACCCATTTTCAGAATAAAAACCAGAACTCTGCGAGGAACTACTTAATCCGTAAGTAGGTGATAGCCGCAGGAGAAAATGGATGTCTGTAGTCACTAGAATAGACATGACACACAACAGCAAAAAAACTTGGAACACTATCCACGATCTCACTGACAACCCTCATGCTCTGAACCCGGCCCAGGTGACCGCCAATCAACCAACCAATCAAGTTGGTTGATTGGCGCCAGCTTCTTCTTAATGGTAAATGCGTCGTCGCTTATCCAAAACCAGAAAGCTGTCCAACGTAGACGAAGAAAATAATAATACCACCGATAAAAGTAAGGTATTAAGCGGCGTGATTTGCGGGATAAAGAACCTAAAAAATGGCAAAGCCGCTGGTTTTGATGACCAGTAGCTGTTTCCTGGATATGACCTATGATACAGTCAGCATTAAACGTCTACTACTAAAGGTCGGCGAACTTATAAAGGATATAAGTCTCGTGCATATTCTTAGCGCTATCCTGATAAACTGACGCTTTCAGGTCCATCTTGGCAACGGGAAAAGTAGGTGGTGCTGTCAGAAAAACGGACTCCCCCAAGGTAGCGTGCTAGCGCCGGCCCTGTTTAATTTATTTATCACGAATAATTTACATTGTGTTTGATACATAACATACATCATATTTATACGAACGACTAGCCTAGCTCTCCAAGACCGCAACATTTTCTATATGCAGATGATCTTGCTTTAGCCGCTCAGACACCTACTTTCGAAGAGTCCGAAGAAAAACTGACGGAAACTCTGGAAGCACTTGGTAAATTCTACGAGGAAAGTGCACTACGGCATGGGCGTATTTACCCTTGGGCCAAAAGGGCCATGGCCCGGGGCGGCAGGCTTCAAGGGGCGGCGTAAGCCGCACCTCACACCGACTCTATATGCCTGACACTTTTAAAAAAAGCGTAGGTACCTAACTTAACACTTAACAAAAACTACAACTCATTTGGTTGCAAGTTTGGCTCAGCTCGCGCTAATCAAAGAGCGGAGGAGGGCGCAGCTCGCAGAGCCAAACCAGTCAAGGCCAATGTCAGATGATGGCTCCAATGAAAATGCAATTTTTCGTAATTGGTACCTTTTTCTTCGTTTTCGGATTCGCAACGAAAATAGGCTGGGGTGCAGAGTTTAAGGGGGTGCAAGCCGATAGCCATAAGCTAATATACCACACTAATCTGTTGAATGAGGCGCCTCTGACGCGGGCGCTTCGCATTCTGAACCTTGTAGCAAAGGAGTTAGACATTTTTGCTTGTACACTGAGTGAATTCACAAGGTATATATAGCCTGTAGGTCTGTACCTACTACCCCAACCACCGCCAGTTGTTCTGTCGGAGAGCGGGCTGTCTTGGTCGTAAAGCAGTGGCTAGTGAGTGCTACTGTGATAAATCTTGTTTTTTAAGTTTCACTTCGCATAAAAAGAGGCTGCTGATGCTAGTAAATTCATAATTATATTGTATTTATTGGTTAATTGTAAACAGCAACTAGTAATCTAGCACTGCACTATTCCGGCAGCAAGGCGGTGCCAATTAAAACTAAACCAAAAAGGCGTCCTGCAAAAATCGTTTTCCTTTTTCAGAGCCGAATCTTTAGTTAAGCGTCCCCATTGGATAGGAACATAAAATATCGTTAAAGACTGAAGTTGGGATGAATTAGGCTTTCTTTGCCCTATTTAAGATGGTATGCTAAAATTCTGGAGCTCGCTTTGCTCGCTCTTGCATACAACTGCATTTGTGTAATTCGTAAGCAACGTCCAATATCCGAATAGATAGACAAAATAATTTCCGACCTATCCGAAGACTTGCTAAAACAAAATATTGCGCGGTAAACTTCAATTATTTAAAAAAAAAATCCACATTTCTGTATTTTAATTTGAAATAAAAACAGTTACATAAACTTTTTAAGATTATTACTACTACATTTTACAGTTGAAAATTCTTTCGCGGACACGTTCTATGTAATAATATTATTTTGACATGATTAGGTATGTCAGGAAAAAAGACGACTTTACTTAAGTTACGGCGGCGGCGGCCGCTGACTTGTTTCTTCTCTTTAAAATTCCTATGACATTTCGGCACTTTAGGCGAATCCAAAGATACCTCATTTGTCAGATAAATCAATCCATTTGTTTTGGCTACAGAGCGGGCCAAAGAAAAAACACCCTCGTTTTGTGTTACCCCAATTCTTATTTTTGCCTTACTAATGTAAGGCGACTAATGGGGGCGCAAAATTCAAATCCTGCCATGGGCGCTCAGGACCCTAGCTTACAACGCTGGTACCAGGAGACGAAAAACACGTCGTATATATTTCCGGGACTAGTCGTCGTATTTCCGGGGCTGGAATTGTGAGCGGTAAATACTCACTAACTACCAGAATAACAAAATCATGAAGATGTATTTCCGGGGCAGGAATAGATATTTTACATACGCTATATTAGGAGTAGAGCTCTCTAGAGCTAGTACTAAATTTCACGCAGACGAAGTCGCGGGTAGAGGCTAGTCCTACTAATATTATAAATGTGAAATATTTAATGAATGGTGTTTATTTCTTTCATCAGTCTCAGCCCACATCAACACACTGTTGTATTGTATTTTATGATTAAATGTTTTGGTCTTTTTCCGTTAATTTATGGGGGCGGCAATCCCTACAGGCCCGGAGCACTGCACTGCACACTACACTACGGCCAAACCCAGTCCTGTGTTTTCCACCTCCGCAACCGTCAGTCAAACAGGGCTTTAAGTATCTCATGGTAAGGCGTTGACGTAGAACTTTGTTCTCAATACCGCTACCTGGGCATTACTTTGGATAGGTTGGCCCTGAGGTTTAAGTTTCACTGCCTAAAAAGTAACAAAAAGTTGGGACTAGAAAAATCATCCTGCACCGCCTGACATACTCTAGCTGGGGAGCTTCACCACAGGTTCTACGCACAACCGGCCTATGTCTCGCATGTCCAGTGTGGCATCGTTCCGCCTATGCTAAAGAAGTTGACATAGCGCTAAATGATATCTATCGCATCGTAACTAGGTGTCTAAAACCAACCCCGTCACGATGTTGTACCCATTGGCAGGCATAGTTATTCGCCGCGAAATGACTGCATGCATTGAGAAGGGGAAACAGGAACGAGACAGCCGCCACCCTCTGTATGGACACGAACTAACACCTGCACGTCTACAGAGTCGTAAAATTTTATGAGATGTAAGTACAACATCGTCGGTGGACAGTGCGGCAGACGAGAAGTGTGCATTGTGGAGGCACAAACACCCTACCCCTCCACACTTCATCACCCCGGCAGAACATCTACCTCCTGGATGTTAACTGCAGTGGCCAATCTGGAAACCTCTTAACTGATTGCGGACCCAGGTTGGCCGCTGTAAAACTAATTTGGCCAAATGAGGCATTCTTCACCCATCCCAAACGCAGTGCCAGTGTGGAGCACCATCACAAGACATGCGTCACCTCCTAAGTTGCCCGTCGTGCTCGTATTAAATCTTAGATCTTGGATGGTGCAGATGGTGACAACAACCACCTGTACCATCCAAGATCGAAACGAGAAGAAATTGATTACAAATCTATCGACACCAATGCCAAAAATTACAAGTAAGATGTATTCCTATTTATTTATTTTAATATAAAAGATAAACACACATACCTGTGCAGCACAGACTGCGGAGCGGCAATGGCTCCGCTCTCCGAACCCACGCGCCGCCGCCTCAACGACGGCGCCGTGGAATGTGAGGGATTGACCTATCAACAATATTAAACTTTTATTGAAGTACCCATCTATTCTGCCACGAGCAGAGGCATGATAAGAACTATCAATCTTGGTAGCCTCAATCATTATAAATGGCGCAAGTTACGACTCTCAGCAATAACCAATTTTTTATATTAAAAAAAAACAGTGTGTTTCATACCCATAGATAAAGATACCAGCGCGCAACACGAGCCCGCACTGGACGCGGCCAAGTGCGAACGCAGGTATCTGAAGTAGACGTGCTCCAGCAGCAGCAGTAGTGCTGCCAGCAGGATGCCCGCCATCAGCAGCAAGAAAGCTGATAAAAATTGTTCCAACGCCAGGGGGTCGGACGACTTGTGTTCTTGTTTATTAGGCTTACAAGTCCCCGTCATCCAGTATCTGTAAGTAATGACAAGCATGTATTGTAGGTTAATTGATTACTCACTAAGTATGTAAACCGTAGTTACATAAATATTTGGGAGGTCACCCAAGGCGACTTGGCAGCGATACAATCACGATACTAAGGCGATACTGGTACTGGTCTAATACTAGCGCCTAAGTTATCCCAAGAATGTATGTAGCGCTTTTGGAAATCAAACTCTATCATAGGAAATACGAAAGCGCGATGTTGCGATTTAATACAGTGTGACAACCGTGGAAGCCGTTGCCTATTTATTATTGTCATCCACGACAACAGTATGTAGTAACTCCGCAAAAAGAAAACTTCATACAACGCGCAACGCTTAGTGCGCAGCGCACAAAGCGCGGCAGTAAAATCTCAGAAGATTTGCCCTGTGGCGCGAGGTTTGTCCTGATTCGGAAACATGCGTAGGTTATAGTATCGAAGTAACTATACCTTTTTCTGGATATCTGAACTTAGTTGTCTCTAGTGACAATCTAGCAAAGTGCATTTTAAATCAACATAAGGGGTCCATATTGGCTCACCTAAAGTTCTTTACCCGAAATTGTTCTTCCTAATGATTTGTAATCCGAATGATCACTCTTCCTAAAATTTTTCATTCATGATTACTATTCGTAGTGCTACCGGCGATGTTCATAACACTCATATTTCCGAAAATTGTAATGAATAATATCATTAATGTCGCTTTTATCCCTAAACATAATTAAGATAATATGTTCACTCATACTCAGAAAGAAACATTTACTAACAACCTATGGATATCTTTGCAGGTACACACCGCTATAAATAAAATGAAAGAAGACGCTTTATGTATATAATACTGATTATTATGAATAAAAAGAAATCTAAACAAAAAAGATATGACTTTGAATAATAGTGTAAAAGATGGTTACCTATGTTGAGAAAATATAGGAAAAAAAATAAAAGTATAATAGATGTTTATTGCTACTGATATTATGAAGTTGAATGCTTCGGAATTATGAACATTAGAGACAGAGTAGTTAGGAATTGTGATTGTTAGGATGAAAATTGTTAGGAAGAACATTTTCGGATTTCCAACCATCGGAGTTGAAAATTTAGGTGAACTTTGGCGCACCCCAATATAAGACTCGCGTGCTAAAGGTTCCGAAAGAATTTAATTTATAGGGTTCCGTCTGTCTGTCTGCGGGCTGTAACTCAGAAATCGTAATAGGTGGACAGTTGAAATTTTCACTGAGTGTGTATTTCTATTGTCGTGTGTGTGAATCTCTTAGGGAACTTTAAAAAAAGATTAATATTATGAGAGTCCCTTGCCAATTCATTTATGAAATTATTATGTATGTGCTGAAAAATAGACATCTTTTTAGTAAAATTAGTGATGGACATTTTTAATACTAGAAATAAAGACAAATTAGATCAACCATTTTTTAGAATAGCTAAAGTCCACACTTCTTTCATGGGGTATTGTGTTAAATGTTACAACAAAATACCTACATGAAGGAAAATTTAAAACTTATGTTAAAAGTACACTGTGTAAACAAGCATATTACAAATTAGAAGATTACATTCAGGATAAGAATGCTTGGAAACATGCTGGTCCTGCTCCATAGGACAATCAAGGGTGTAGACAAAATCAAACTGGTCGATTTATGAATTAACTTTATAGATATGCTGTTTCTTTTTTGTGTTTTTATTTTTTTGTTGACTCACACACTGTTTAATAAATGGTTCCAATATTTGTAAATATGTGAGTACCATTTACCTAAATTTGTTTAGAAAATTCTCCTTTTTTTTTTAAGGATGGGAAATCATCAAATGACTTCTTCCGCTCTGTGTGGAGCGGAAGGGCGTGTCAGACTCTTACTGACTAAAACCCATCCGTGTTCTTTCTAAAGCCCTTTGCGTTCCAGGGCCGCGGTGACTCTTTCGAACAAATTCCGCAACCCTGGCAGGCTCCGGCCCTGGCGGGCCCCGTCTTCTATGCTGACATCTCTTTGAGGCGCGCGTGAAACACAACGCGCCATCGACCCGGGCCTGGTGGTGATCGGACAGCGAGCCACCCAACGCTCGCCGTCCGCAGGCCCGCGCCTACGGTGGCCAGGGATCGCCCTGCGACTCCCGACGCCCAGGGCGTCTTTTCCTGTAGCGGCGGTTGGGGCGAAGGCCTTGCCTTTCCCTCGCGCGTCCCGCCTCCTGCTTCGCTAGCATTACTGCTTCGCAGAAGGAGGTGACCGCTTCCCAAGCCTCCTCGCTCCGGACCATGGATTCAACCAGGGCCGGACGCGGGTTGCCGCCGCCGATCGCCTCGACGAGGACATGGCGGTGCTCAGCTCAAGCAGGGCAGACCTCCACTGTATGCTCCACCTCTGCTGGTAATACTTTGTTCTTATAAGTAGCATACTCTGGGTGCAGCGTCCTCACATAATATTAAATTAATTTTTGCATACCAAATTTTGTAAAATTATTATTTGAAAAGAGTAACTATGGAGTTTCTTGTCCGTTCTTCTCCATAAGAATCTACCTTTCCGAATGGACAGTAGAGTCACTTTATTAATGTAATATTATTATTTTACTGAACTGTTAATGATGACGTTCAAAAGTGCCGTACAATGGCCTAATTGAAATAGACGTTTTGAAAATCAAAACTTTGCTATAACAACAAATAAAAACAATAAAATTAATAATAACAGGAATAACCCACCCGCTCCGTAAATCAGGAGTACCGCGGAGCCTAAAAATTATACACCGATCACGTGTTTACCGACGGTCTATAAAGTTCTTACATCCATTTTGAGAGCAAAGATTAACAATCATATTGAAAGTAATTCAAAAATGTCTGCCTCTCAGAATGGATGTAGGAACGGGTCCCGCGGTACTATGGAGCTGCTCCTCGTCGATGTTGCTATTAGCCAACAGGTTCGTCGTTCCCGAAGGGATCTGTCGACATGTTGGATAGACTACAAGAAGGCCTATGACTCAGTGCCACATACATGGCTTATGACTCATGAGGGTGCTGGAACTGTATAATGTTGATGCAGTTCTTCACACCTTCCTGATGTCGTGTATGGGGCAATGGAGTACGGTCCTTCGATATCCAGGATATCAACAGATCCAGGCGAACAGCGACCCGACAAGGATCGAGCGTGGCATATTTCAGGGCGACAGTCTGAGTCCACTGTGGTTCTGTCTGGCCCTCAACCCTCTCAGCACACTACTGGAGGTTTCGGGCCAAGGCTACCGGTTGAGAAGAGGTGGTCAGGTCATATCTCTCCTCCTTTACATGGATGACTTGAAACTCTTTGCCCCCAACAACTTGCAACTGATGAAGCTACTGAAGGTAACAGAAACCTTCAGTAGCGCCATCAGTATGGAATTTGGTGTGGACAAATGTGCGGTCATGCATGTGAAGCGAGGGGAGATTATGGAATCCGTGGGAACCCAACTCTCGGATTCCATACACTTTAGATCCCTCAGCTCAACCGAAACTTATAAGTATTTGGGTATGTCGGAAGCGTTGAGCATGAATGTTCTGACGTGAAACAATCGTTGAAGGAGCGCTTCTTTGGCCGCTTGAACAAAGTACTAAATAGTCTTTTATCAGGCGGAAACAAGGTGCGCGCCTTTAACGGTTGGGTCATGCCGGTATTGATGTACAAGTGTGAAGGTTTTGCCTGTGCGATTATGGACGAAGTTATGATGACGAACAACTACCAGAAATACATTGTGAAGGACGGTACGGTGGTCATATGTCGGGCATGTCACCGGCCCGGGGAATCTATCCGCCACATTATTTCCGGTTGTTCTAGTCTAGCTAACGGAGACCATTTGCACAGGCACAACCTTGTAGCCAGGATTATCCATCAGCAACTTGTTCTTATACAATCTTGTAGAAACGGAAGTACCGTACTATAGGTATGTGCCCGACCCAGTTCTCGAAAATGGCAACTGCACGTTGTATTGGGATCGGTCTATCATCACTGACAGGACTATTGTTTCCAATAAGCCTGACATAGTGGTGATAGATCGACTAGAGCGTCGCGCAATGATTGTTGATATAGCAGTCCCNTCAGCTGGAATGCTGAAGCAATGATTAATTATTGTGTGTTTATGTAATTTTTGTTGCAATTGTATCACTAACACAGTTATAAGTTTATTTATTGTTGCTAACACTATATGAGTCATTGTTGTTCTCAATAAATAATTTACTATTATTATTATTGTTTACTTACAGATTTTTGTATTGAAAAATGCTACTACATACAAACTTAGCTATTTTTATAATTAATAATATTATTAATATAATAATAATAATAATACGTGAACCTCGTGAAGACTGAGAAAGATAAACAAACGAAGTATCTTGACTTGGCTCGCGAGGTTGTCGACATGTGGGATGTGAACACAGCAGTCATTGTGCCGATAATCGTGACGGCCAATGGCATAATTGCCAAGAGCCTTTTTTTTTTTTTATGTCGGGGGGAAATCCTCATGGAAATCCTCCAGCCTGGGGCAGGTGGAGGGGTCTGTCAGACTCTTACTGACTAAAACCACCCCGGTGTTCCATCTTCCACCTACGCCGGGGATCGCGGGAACGTATGCGACTTCCGCAATCCCCGGCTGGCGACCAACATCTGAGGAGGCTCTCGTTGGGCAGCTGGATCAAGGGTTTGATCCAGAAAGCAGTACTCCTGGACACGGCGCGCATAGTTAGGAGGTTCCTATCTCAGGGGCCCTGACCACCGGTAGCTTGGACCCTGTTCCCGATACCGGTGGGCTACTATTTTTATATTTTTAAATGTTTTTTTTAAATTACTTATACAGACAGATATATTTAAAAATTTAACTAATATGTAATGTAAAATACATAAATTAATAAAAAAAATTAAGAAGGCTCCCATACAAGAAACGTGTTTTTTTTCGGTTTATGGTACGGAACTACGAAGAGAGTCTGACTCGCACTTGGCGGGTTTTTGTAAAATTTTATATTAACACAATATACTTCTTATAGGTTTTCCTGTAATCTATAGGTAAAAAAACTATTATCTACATTCTTTTTATATTTTAGGCACAGTAGGGGAGACCGAGGGGTTTTGAAACAGAGTTGGATTGAAATAACGTCAATTTCGGATAACGGAATCTATAACCGTTATCAAGCTGATAATATCGCTGTTTAGCCGTGCCCCACCACCCGCGGGCGTCTCAGTATTATGTCGTCGCCTCAAGGGTGTGCCTTGAGGCGACGACATAATACTGAGACGCCCGCGGGGGTTGCGAAGTTCTAACACCCATATCCAAAAAAAAACGAAAAGTAAGTAAGTTTTCATCGTCTTTTTAGCTCCTTTTATTTGACAATGTGTTGGTGTTTTGGCTTGTGTTATGTATGTTTCGAAAGCTCATTAACTAAAGATTGAATTAATAGTGATAGGGTAAGTCACTTTGTTGTTTGCTTTTAGGTTGGAATTTATAACGGGTGGGTGGATTTTTGTTCTCCTCGGTTCTATTTTGTACGAAAATTTGCTAATATAATGAAGTTAATTTTTTGTTTCGCTTTTTTTGTTTTAGCATGCTTACTGAATACTAAAGAAAAACTGGCAGAGGTATGGTGAGCCAAGAAATATTATAATCTCGCGGCAGAAGAGATTATATTGCGCAAAAAGTCTTCGGGACTACTAACTCCAGCTGTAACCTCAGCTCAACATTGAGTAGAAAATACTTTAAAATATGAATGTACATTATTGATTTTAATTTATTAAAAAAATAACTACTTTTGAAAGGGTCAACCAAAATCAAAGGGTTTTATTAATAAATGAAATTCACAATGTTTTTTTAATATACAACCCTAGTTCTTCATAATAAATAACTGTTTCAACTCCCATCGGTATTAGGGGAGTCGAAATAGAATGACTTGTCACGTTTAAGTTAATTTTTCGCGCTAGCATTCATCCTTACACTGTTTTTGTTAGTCTCATATAAATGTGAAAGAAATGAGCTATCGATTGGTACGAATCTCGTACAATTCTAGCTAATAGATTGTTGTGTACGACAAATAACGTCAAAATTGTTTTAACTCCACTCGGTCTCTCCTTGTATTGGAGATGAAGGAAATGATCATTTTTATAACTACTCGAATAACTACAAAAATATTTATTTTAAAATGGCTACAATTTAAAACCGTACCAAGTAAAATATGTTAACTTCAAATAAAATAAACCTACTTTATACCGAGGTGTCTAAAGAACAACATTTTAAGTTCCAAAATTATTATACAGTCATCAGAATAATTGTACGTGTTGTATTTATATTCTTTTTGCCTACCAAAATGGATAAATGCTCACCAAATCTTGTTTTCCTGAATTACTTCTGTTACTAGGAGAACTTGGATGCAAGAGCGAGCTAAGCGAGCTCGGGACATGGGGCACCCCGACTCGGACAGGCTTTTTTTACTTTGCCTTTTGGTGAGCGTTTATCCATTCTGGCAGGTATTTCGAATTTTTTGGTAGTAAAATAAGTACTTTTCTGGTGGCGTTTAAACACAAGCCTTTTAAAATGATGAAAAGACAGTCAAAACCCTCACATTAAGCCCATTTATTTGATATATCAAAACTGTACAGTTTGAAAAACTGAAATTGTCTAGTTTGTCCCCCAAAAGTGAACCCCATACTCAAAATGTATTTATTAACTTAACGCGTCTGTGTTTGAGTCATAGAAGTTCATATGTGTAACAAATTTCAACAGAATTGGTCCAGCAGATTCGGAGAAAATTGACAGACGGCAGACAGACTACACCCGAATGATCCTTCGTTCCGTTTCTTACTGTTGTTCGGAACCCTAAAAATCCATGAAAAAGGTAAAAATAAGAACACTTTTCAAGCAGTCTGACACACTAATTGATAGCACTTGTTAATTATCTAAAGATGATCCGTGACTTACCTCCGTAATCTCTCTAGGTCTCCATTGGCTCTTAAGTCAAGTAATCTTTTATTAAACATACTGACATATTTAGAATTACGCGTAAACGCTAAGCCATAACCGGACATTGCGTACCATGCACCTACAGTTAAAAGCCTGCAGTCTTCATCCTGAAAATACAAAAGAAAATTCCAGAAAAATTGTATGGCTCATTAAGATAAAAACCTTAATAACAGTAGAACTCTTTATCGAAAGAAATCCATCATTATCCATCATTGTTAATAAATAATACTGTTTTTTTTAGTGTCGTTTCTATAATTGGTGCTTAACGTGTAACTGAATAATTTAAGTAAGATTTCTTTGGTTGGGCATCATAGAGCATCTAATATTTTGGTAAAACCAGTTTAACTTACTTGAGATACTAAATAGTCTAGAACAGTGCCGTCGTATATGAAGGCGTCGAGTTCTCCCGTGAGCACACAGGTAACGCCTGCGCTGACGGTGCTGCGATTATACCTGAAAAGAAAACGATTCATGAATAATTATATAACTCAATTCTGTGGGAAATCAATCATTGGGAGTTCGGGAACCTTCTTACAGCTGTTTTTAATGTCGACTGAAATCCTCCAAATTAAATAGATTTCGATTTTTACTGTATTTCATTGCACTCTTTGCAATGGTTTAATTGTTTAGGCAATGCATAATCAAATCAGCAAACTTCTAACTTCACTAAATTGAGCTCAGTGACAAACTTTAACATATAATGTACAAAATAGGTAATTATAGGTAAAACATCGGTTGCCGTAATTTCGGAGGTGAAGCAAGATCAAAATCGTAAAAGAAGGAAAAAAGTGTGAAAACTTACCGAGCCATGTACGCATGCGGCTCCATAAAATATTTGGCAAGGGTCGCATCGGTGTGGGACCACGGCACTGTCCCAAACTTCAGCGGTGGCCGCTGTGTCATAGGCCGCGCTATCCGTGGGTCGTCCAGCCCGCTTAACTCGTGATACTCCTCCCGCGTGATCATGAAGGCGGCTAGGTTGGCAGTGTAGATGGCAAGAAATACCACTGCAAACATGGCCCACATATTGGTCATAAACCGGGCGGTGAAGCCTCGAGGTGAGTCTACGTGCACTGATGCCTGTAAGTTCAAACAAACAAGTTTATGTATGTACGAGTGTCCTACCGAACGTATCATCGACTAAGCTAATAGAAACATAAAGGAATGTAAGAAACTTACCTGAAAAAGTACTGCCCAAACAATCCAGTAAGTTCGACATAAAGAAAACCGATTTTGTGGAACACGTTTTGAGTTATTGCCAGTTGAACAATCAAATCCACTGGGAGACAACCACTCGAAGAAGAATATGGAGAAGGTGGCCGCTTGGATGGCTACGGCTCCCACCAGCATCCATGACGCTGTGTCGAAAGGCTCCAGGAAGGCTGTCGGGGATATGATGCCTGTTCGCTTGGCCACTACGATGGCGACGCCCGTTTCCATGAAAGGTACACTGAAGTCCACTACAGCCTCTCTGTCTGAATTTATAATCAGCGATGTTAGTACCTGTATAACAACAACATTTTTTAAACATAGTATTTATGTAGCGATGTAAGTAACTTATGAACGTCAAAGTGAGTTTTGGAGACTTGCTAAGCCATTTCGTATTTCTAAATAAACAATAAGAATATAAAACAACCTTTTACACCTCAATTAGTGATTTATGCAAAGTTAACGTTGTGGAAAAGTGTGTCTTTTTAAAAGATCTTTATTATAAACTTACCCTTTAAACTCCTTTCATAAAAAAGGATTGGCCAGATGGAAGCAAAGGACAGAGAAAAGTGGGCCCCGGGCTCATAATAATAATAAGCTCACCTCATTCTGTTTATAGCCTGTATCATATCTTGTTTAACTGAGTAATCAATGACTGGTGCTCACCATGTCGGTCTTCTTGTTGACGAGGTCGGCGATGAGACCGTTCCAGCGGCCGTGGTGCAGCGTACCCCAGCGACCATCCTCCACGCGCACTAGCTCGTACGTGAAGCCCAGCTGCTCCGCCAGCTGCTGCAGCAGGTCGATACAGAAGCCGCTGCAGCACTGGTACAGCGAGCTGTTGCCGTGCGCTGCGCCCGCCTCCAGCCTACACGTGCGATATACAAAATATCATTGACTGTACTAGAAGAGTACGTGCACCCCAGCGTGAGTGCATAGGAGCGTATTATGCAAATGTGTTAAGGAAATTAGACGTAGAGGAGCTACGAGTGCTACGGTGTAGAGGAGCTACGAGTGCTACGGCGTAGTGTTGCTACGAGATCTACGAGGTACAGGAGCTACAAGTGCTACGACGTTGAGGAGCTAAGAGTGCTACAACGTGGAGTAGCTGTGACTGCTACGACGTAGAGGTGCTACGACTGCTACGACGTAGAGGACCTACAAGTGCTACGACGTAGAGCGGCTACGGCGTAGTGGTGTTAAGAGTGCTACGACATAGAGGGGCTGCTAGTTCTATGACGAAAAAGGATCTGTAGGTGCTAAGACATATTATAGTTGTGGCGAGTAGGCAAGTAAACTCGCACACTAGAACGCAGCACCGAAATCACGCCACCGTTTAAGCTCCGCCTCAGAGATAAAGATTTTAACTATGTGTGCGTAGTGAAGCGCACACACGGCGCCTGCGATCCTTTTGTCTAGGATGATGACGCTCGCATTGAGACCGTTCCTAACGGTGACGTAATTTGTTTACCGGCTACTATAAATACTGTGTCCTAATTGTATCGATATTCATTATCCATTCTGTTTTTGTTCACCTGCTTTGTTGCTTATTTGTTTAACTGTAATATAATACTCGTATTGGCTTATTGCATTTATCATTTAACTCTTTCGCAACCGTCAAGTACCTACCTGCCTGTCTAACTACTTGCTAGTGCTCGCACAGTAAGTGGGCCGGAATAGCGTAATTCATCACACACGCATACCCACTTCAATAGTTAAATGTGCAAAGTCTTAGATGAGCTAAAAGTGCTACGAGTAATGAGTTATACGACGTAGAGGATCTACGAGTGCTACGACGTAGAAGACCTACGAGTGCTGCGAAGTAGAGGACCTACGAGTGCTACGAAGTAGAATTGCTACGAGAGCTACAGCGTAGTGGTACTACGTGTGCTACGACGTAGAGGAACTACGAGTGCTACGGCGTAGTGGTACTACGAGTGTTACGACGTAGAGGAGCTACGAGTGCTACAAAGCTACGACAGAGCAGCTTCACTATGACGAGAGCAGCTACGAGTGGTCACGACGGTTGTCTGCCAAGATGATGCGTTCCAATAGCTACTACTATTATACCATACCTACTATCGTTTTTTTAGGTAAATGTAACAAAACGTAATTATAATAATGAACTGTTCATAAATAAAATAATAGTAAGAAATATAAGAATGAAGCAGTCACCCGGCGACTTCAAGCTCGGGTGCCACGCGACAAATGACGCCACGGTCGAGCGAGCAGCGCCCGCTGACGGGGTCGGGCGGCGCCAGGTTGATGTAGGGCGGCTCCTCCAGGAATGTGATGCGCATATGGAACTTCTCAGGCACGCCCTGCGGCGGCGTGTGCAGTCCACCCGGCCACACGATGTCCTTAATGATTAGCCTCTCTCGCGGGTAAGAGTTCCAGGTACCGATTTCCTCCCACACCAACTGTGAATATGGACATAAAAAGAGTCGGCAAAACTCAGTGTATGGGTATAAAGAACATTTGGTATTTAATTTGGAAAAAGACGTGGTGTGTTAGGCACGAACATGTTTGACCTATAGCAGCCGACCGTGGCGGTCTTCAGTTGAACCAGTGGTGATTTGAATGCCAGCCTAACCTGTTCTCCGAGAGCCGGTCGCAGATTCATGATCTTTAGCTCGGCCGCCTTGAGCTCGCCGTCGGGCGTAAACTCGATGCTGGGCCGGCCCGCCTCGCCCTCCACGCTGACGTTGCGCAGGTGGCGGTAGAACCGCTCGCCCGTGGACCAGCGCGCCTCGCCCGCCCCCGCGCCGCTGCACGACAGCCGCGTGCCCAGCGGGTAGCGGATGTTCTCCGGCTCCGACACGTACGACTCCACGCCGTAAGCGAACACCTTCACCGCGGTGGCGATCTCCGCGATCAGTGAGGAGCTTGATGTGTCGAAGTGTACGCCTAAAACACAGTACATGTTTTAACCCTTAATCTGGCAAGAGAAAAAAATCTTGAAATTTTATTTTTTTTATATATTTTTGTCATCGTTAGATGTTTCTAAAACCAGGAAAAATAATTAAAAAAATCTAGTATATCTCGATTTTGAGAAAATGCATGTCCAGTATACAGGACATTGCCAGGTTCTCTATAAAGTAACTATAAATATCGATGTCCAGTATATTGGATATTGCCGAATTAAGGAATCGTTCGAGAATTTTTATAAAATCTTTATTTATGCAATTATAAAATAAACAAAAATAAAATGCATGTGTATAATGAAAATATTTATTGTTGTACAATTTTAAAATTTAAAATGACATTATTGTTATTTATTTGGCTTGTATAAAACATAAAAAGAGTAATTCTTCTTTGTAATATTTTTTTAAACACTTATAATATCTAAGCAAGAGTTTATAATATCTAATCAGTCAAACTTTTCTAAAACAATTAATAGTTTCACTTACTTGCTATGGTAATCATAAAAACAATTTCTCTTACGTACTAAACACAACCTTTGATTGATTGAACATCAGTCTTATTTTTGGTGCAGTATTTACAGCGACCATAGGATTGTCCAAAGCGCGGCCAATGCCCTACGCCGTCATAACGGACGCTGTCATCAGTTCATATATTTTCTTATGGATAATCTAGATCTCCCTTTATTTTGCAGCTCTCTAGCTAATTGACAGCCAAACAGCTTTAACGGCATATGCCTTACTGCCAGCCGATTACAATTTCTTCGGTATAATAACCAAGCGTTATTTGTACAAATGTCGATCATTTGAGCAAGAATGGCAGTGTACCAGCGTCGATTTTTGTAAGTAGCCCGATATAGTGCTATGAGCATGTCGGCAAGGTCGACACTGCGTAGAGGTTTGTGTTATGGACTATATCTTGGAGTATATCCACAGAAAAATATTTATGAAAATAAACTATAGGTCAGTCGTCGTTAGGCATGTCAAAAACAAATTCACAATCCTTTATTTCAGCCTTGTGCAAGAACTTGCCTTTTTTCCAATTGTAATTGGTTGTCTTACGCTTTTTTGATTTGACGTGTCTAATGCGAGTGTTGGTATTGACGGGTTTTTTTTTGTTTTGACCTGGTATTTACAATATTAGGTGCCGGTGATATGTCCATTGTCCAGCACAGACTGGCACCATCAATTTCCTGGCCATTGTGCAAATCTGGTTCTTCATCTGAGCTGGTCTGGCCTTCTACGTCCGATAGAGCGTTAATTGGTGGCACTAAAGCTAATAATTTTGAGGCACGTGATGTTTTTTTGAAGGCCTGTAAATAATAATATTGTTATGTATCATATATAACATATAACATACATAATATAGATATTAGTTCATAATATTATACTAATTGTTAGTTGTCTGTCTCATTGGCAATGTCCAGTATACTGCACATCACAAAACCATACTAAACCCTCGAGAACCCGGCAATGGGATGTATACTGGACACACAAGTTTCGCAGAGCATAACGAAAAATCTATAAGTAATATTATGATTTTAGTATACACGTTCATATAAAAATACGTTACGGAATATACAGGAAAGAAATAACTATTTATTTTAGAACATTAAAAATAAACAAATCGAGACTTACCGAGAGCGGTCGTGACGCGTTCATCCTCCCTGACGTTGCGGCGACGACTGATCGGCCGAGCGCACGTGCTCATTGACAGTTATTTTTTATGCCATAATATAGGACATAACCAAGTTATTCCATATATAAAAAAACTAATATTAAAAAAAATACAATGCTGCAGATTTTTTTTAAGTCGATGTCCAGTATACTTCCCACTGTCGAATTAAGGGTTAAAACATCTACGCACTTTTGAAAAATCCTGTTTACATATATGGATGTTTTCAGTTAGTCGCAGTTGACAGAACAGGACAGGACCGAATGGTAAAAAAAAACGTGTTGCGCCGACCTTAAGTAACACAGGACCAGGGCAGGAAGACGAAACTAATGATATATCGAGGATTCATAAATGAAACATACCGAGCATTCCAACGGGGAACTTGTTGGGCTGCTGCATGGAGCCGAGCACGCTCTGCGTGACGATCCACACGAAGTTCTCGTTGGTGAGATGCAGGTCGCCGGCCGCGGATAGGATGTCGGCCGCCTCCTCGCGCGTGGCGTACAGCAGCATGACGCGCGCCTCGCTCGTCACCAGCTCGTTCAGGTCCGCCGCGCGCTTCACCACGATCGCGTTTAATATCGTGAACTTGAAACGATCCTGTAAAAATAACGGAATTTAATACCGTCTAGCAAAACAGACACGAAAAGACGAATTTATGAAGACTACAGATTTATTAACCTAATATATTTGTCACCGGAAAATGGCAAACTCAGAAAGATTATAAAATTACTTGATAGATTGTAAACTCTCGATAAATTGTCAACTGAACATTTGGAATACTTTTTACGCATCAAAATTTGATAGTCTATAATATCTCGAAGTTATTTCGAGAATATTGTGGACTGGCATAAAATGGCGACCAATCAGAGCACAAGTCTACAATTTATTCGTTTTCATATTATAATAGTAAACCTGGAAACAAGGCTCTCATTGGTCTTTTCAGATATGGGCTCACACCATCAAAGACCAATGCTAAGTTTCCAATTTAACTATCACACCAAAACAGATAAAATGTAGACCAGAGTGCTGAGTAGTCGCCATTTTATGTCAGTCCACAATTTCTCGGAATGACTTCGAGATATAATAGACTATCGATATTTGATGCGTAAAAAAGTATTCCAAATGATCAGTTGACAATTTATCGAAAGTTTAAAATCTCTCAAGTTATTTTATAATCTTACGGAGTTTGCTATTTTCCGGTGACATATATAACTAATGATTTTAATCTTATTACTGAGCGAAGATGTCTTATTTATTCGTAAAATTCATGGCACGGCTTTTCCGTGGCATAAACGAGCATTCGAGCTCTGTTTGGATCTTCTACGTTATTGCATCAGTTATTTTATTGCAACACTCATTTACTTTCAAACCGTAATTTCTTAATTTTTGACTTGTTTGTTTGGATACATACTTGCAGGGCTGTAACTCTTTCGCGCACAGCCTGTATAAAATCGTCATGGCCTGCTATCGCTGACGTCACAACACTAAATTGATGCCACTTATATCGTTCTAGTATGGACAGCATGGCCGACGTCTGGTGCTCTATCGACGGCGCCAGCTGCAGCCGCAACGACGCATGCGACGCTCGCTTCTCAAGACCACTGTTGTCTGCGTTCCACGCAATAACCTATACATATAAAAACAGCTCATCTGAATTTATCCCATTTAACAATTTTAAATATATCATTCATTAGCATGATTATATCAAAGTATGCATAGATAAAATGTATTACCGGTATGCCAAGATAGCCGGCGAGTTGTAGAAAATACTGTGCAGAGGCAGTAGAGCGCCCGTATTGTTCATGATTCATAAGATAGAGGATAGCAGACACATTGACTGCTAGAAATTCTTTACATAGCGAATCCAGGATAGCTGAAAGCGTTCAGAAATTAGTAAACTAGAAATGACAGCGTTTGTAATGACGTGTTTAAAGAAAGATATGAAGTTATCTAGGCTTAAAGAGTACTTCAAAATACTATCACTTACACATAGGACTAGGCGTCAAGCCTTGCGTAGAAAGCGTAATATTTAGGCGCACGTGCGAGAAGAGTTTTAGTTTACGCGGCAATTTCGACAGCGCTGCCTTCTCGGCCTTAGTGTAATCACGCGTGCCAAAGGCTTTGTGTGGCACGACAAGCGCTGCTGTGATGGAGGAGGGA
>NDFZ01004910.1:125947-169816 GCA_002192655.3 Mamestra configurata
TTTAACCGATGCGTTGAGCGCTTGGAAAATGGCTTGTCCCAACACGGATTTACCCGACAACCTGTCCTCCCAGAGACGATGGGATGTGCCGCTCTGCAGTATTTCACGGAATAACTTGTTTCATACGTCATCGAATACTGCTGAGCGTGCACGTCTGCTGGCTGTGGGAGAATGGGAGTCGGGTTTGTGGCTACAAGCACTTCCGTCTTTCACCATAGGCACTATGATGGATGACGCATCATTTCGGCTCGCTATCTGTTTGCGCTTAGGCGCACATTGTGTTGCTCCGCATCGGTGTCACTGTGGAGTAGCTGTCGACAGCCTCGGGCACCATGGTCTTTCCTGCTGCAAGAGCGCAGGCCGCATAGCACGCCATGCCAGCATCAACGATATTATTCGTCGGGCTTTTGTCACCGCCGGCGTACCTGCGGTATTAGAACCTAGCGGCTTGGTACGGGACGATGGGAAAAGACCAGATGGTATGACGTTGGTGCCGTGGAAGGTGGGTAGGCCTCTGGTGTGGGACGCAACGTGTGTCGACACTCTTGCGCCATCGCATGTTCCAAGTACGGCAGGCTGTGCCGGCGCTGCCGCTGCGGCTGCCGAGGCCCTCAAGCGGCGCAAATATTGTAACCCTATTGGGAATTACAGTTTTGAGCCGTTTGGGGTCGAAACGCTTGGATCATGGGGTCCGAGTGCGCGTCTTTTTGTCAAGGACATATCTCGCCGACTGATCGACATTTTGCGTGACCAGAGGGCTGGCTCGTTCTTTGCTCAAAGAATTAGCATTGCCATTCAACGTGGCAATGCTGCCAGTCTTCTGGGCACGTTTCCGGATGACAGCGATGCGGTGGAATACTTTGACGCCTGAGTGTACTTTGTTTTTGTATTATGTACCTACATACTTAGGTTTAGTAGATGTAAATAGTTTTAAGATAGTAGGTATATAGTTATAGTTCTATTATGTTTGTCTGATTGTAATAAATATTAAAAGGTAAAAAAAAAAAAACATGTATTTCAAGATTTTATTTTACCACTTGGTCGGCGTGATTAATAATTATGTATAGTGTATACATGGGTATAGAAAGTTTACATTAATGTCAACTTTCTAAAAAGTCATAAAAAAAAAAAAAAAATCGCAACTATCAACATCATAAATTTGAATAAAACGCCCTAAAAAAGTTAAAGCCTTCGTGATTTAAATTCCAATAAAATTGTCTTAGGCAATGTAGGCATATACATAATATGTAGGTATATTTAGGTTTTTATATACCTAAGTATTATTTCAATGTTGGCACGAATATAAAATGACTACTTTTATATATTGTTCAAGGTTACAAGAATACCTACACTCTCATACGGTGGAAATAATCTAGGTATATTAACACTAATTTTGACAAATAATCAAATGAAGGCTCATTGTATATAATAAGGGTCTTAAAAGTATATTTTTCATAATTTTGAAATACTAATTTAATTTTTTTCTTTCGAGAAAATTTCTTCGCATCGTGTAATCCTTTAGAATCTAACTAAATAGATCTTAAAGTCCAAAACATAAACCAATATATCAATTCCTATTACTTTACGAGATATAATATACTATTTATAATTTTCAAAACGGCCTTATTATTCGCTTAGATCACCTTAAAGTACATATTACAAAAAATAGATTCGTTCGGAACCCTTTATACGCTGTGTATTCCCCGTAGGCCATGCCCCCGTCAATTTATTGTAATATATACTTTTTAAATTATGCCCGTTGTCCCCGTTTCGTAAAAAATATAAGTGAGAGTGCCATATTATACCTACCTACATATTTCTTTATAAGTAATTAAAAAATAAGGTATATAGAGCCGAAATATTATCCTTTGCTGTTAACAGGCCATCCAAGACCACTTATCTATAGAAAGCTGTACGAAGAACATGATCTATCACCGACTTCTTAAAACCCCAGGAAGATGTGCCATCTTGAAGTAGGTACTTATACTCCAGTGGCCTATATGTAAGGAATCAATCGGGTGCGTACCCAGATAAGCCACAGCAAGCACAACTTGGCAAAATGGGGTTTTATAGATTCCTCCGGCGAAGTGCGGCGACTTTGTCCAGCATGGCAGCAGTGCGGTTCTTTAAACATCACACCAAGTAGGTAAGCTTAGGTCAAAAGCTCAGGTCTGTCATCCGTGGCGCATAGTCGGTGCATTAGATACCTCTTCAGCTTGCTTACACTGTTAACCATGTCGACAACAGTAGTTCTCTGCAGGATCACTTTGTTTCGGATCCGATCCCTCAGAGACTCCAAGAATATTTTTTTTACAGCTTGCTTCGTTACCGACAACTTATGGGCCAACGTAACGCGGGTGACGCCTTGACAGGGATGTTATGGAGCTTCGTAACCGTAACCGAAACTATCGGATATCCGAAATAAAAATATATCCGTAACCGTATCCGTTTCACAAGTTTCGGATGAGTCTAAATAAAACGACATGTTTCGATAGGTTTTTGTTTCACCGCTCGCGCGCCACGTGAATCTTGCACTTTGTTTGTTTTTTCTCGTCATAACATAACCTCTTTCATAACTAGTTAGTTTTTATTTACTTAATTTAAGAAAGTCTTATGTTAAGTATTAAATTAAACTAATATCCGTAACCGAAACTATCCGAAACTAACGGATAATCCGAAATAATTACATATCCGTAACCGTATCCGAAACTGATATAATTTTATTCCTATCCATAACATCCCTACGTCTTGGCTCCATAAGCTAGGCATAGCAGTTAAATACAATGACTTGATACAATTAATGAAGTTATGTGAATATTGATGGTGACCTGGGTTTTATCAAGTCCATTCAGAGACCGATGCGTACACTAAAACTATGACGTGCCAATACCGTGATCTGACATTATTCCGGAGCTACATTTTAGTTAACTGTCGCTTATTCATTTAAACGCACATCTCAGTACTTGAATGCATGGTTAATCGATTTGGCATCGCGGCTGAGGCTGCAAATCAAACCGACCTGGGCTATGAAAAGCCAATTCCGTCATGATTCTGTTGTATCGACACGATGAAAATAAAAAGGTACATGACGAAGAACTGAGATGGGTACTGAGGGAACGCTGATATTAGAAGTATCAGAAAAAGTGCATGTAGGTACCTACTAACATGCACTACATTTTGGGAATCTGATGTTTCGGAAATCTGGCATTTTAGGAACGAATGAAATTTCAGACTAGGTACCTAGATGTAGGTAGGTATAGGGATTCGGAAAAGGGTGTTTCGAACTAACGTTACCTACATCGAGATCGGACTCAAGTGTTTTGATCAAGTTTCTTATTGACCGGGACGTATGACACCCTTACGAAGTGGGCTGCATTTGCAAAGAATTTTGTGCTTTAATATTTTTTCATAAATAGGTAGTGATAGGATACCTACTAGTTACTTGACCCCAAAGGGGCAGGTAGGCAGAGATGTATAAGTAACGGTAGGTACTAGTGATGTAACGAATGTTGGATTTTTCACATTCGCGAATGCGAATGCGATTGCGAATATTTATCTTCAACATTCGCGAATGCGAATGAGAATATTTTAAAATTTCAAAAAAAGCGCGCGTAAAATGTTTGACAGGTTTGACGTTTCGTGTCGGCCATGTTTAAATTGAACATAGCCGAGCCGATATTGGTTTATTGAATGAATTTAGTCACAGAAAGTTCATTCTAAAAGTTTTGTTTTGTTTTGAGGTTAGTTTTATGTTATTTATCAAATTTAACTGATATTTAAGGGACAAAGTGGCATAAAAACATGAGTAAAGCACACATCAGCGAAGTTTGGACTTATTTTACAATATGTGATGCTGAAAATGTTCCTCCAAACTTTTATTTTTAAAATTTAACATTCCATTGCTTCAATTTAATTATTAAGAATTAAAAATTACAACAAATTTAATAATTAGGTAAATAGTCAACATGTTATTAGAAAAACTATATTTTGTGTACCTTCTTACTTACTTATATATCATTATTTTTATACATAGATAAATAACTTGCAATTGAAACCAAATGTTAACATAACAAGTATTAGAAGTTTACTTTAGTTTAAAATAAAAATAATTATAATTTTGTTTTTGAAAAAAGGTTTATTTACAAATAGTTAAGTATTCATTGTTTTGTTTTTTAAGTTTATATTTCATTCATTATAAATATATTTAATTCCTCAGATTTATAAAGTGGAATGAAAAAATATACATTTAAAGCCAAAGGTTATAAATACTTAATACATTAGATATTTAAAGTTTAATAATTTTGTTTGAAGTAAATGTTTAGTTTTTTAGTAAATAGAAACTGTAAACTTTATTTAAAAATGGTAGTAAAGAAATAATATACTACTAAATAAATGCAAACCTTACATAGTTGTAACAAGGCTGATTAATGTTAGATTTGATCAGATCTCTGAAGTTCTTTTTTCATAAATGAGACTTTAATTTAGAATGTAGAAGTATGATTTAATAAAAATATTTAAGTGTTATGTATTGTATTATTATTTCATATGCATGCATATAATAATTTCCTTTTTGATTATTAAAAACATTCGCTAAATATTAGCATAATTTTTGCGAATGCGAATTTTGAAAAATATGCGGATATTCGCGAATGCGAATGCGAATATCCGTTACATCACTAGTAGGTACCTACGTCTTCCTTTTACTAGTTTACATATTATGTGCCCCGCAAGGTAGGTAAGTACCTACCTAAAATCCAGTTTAAAGATCCATAGAATTTCGCAACTTTCATATGTCGCGCTTGCAACTATAATAAATATCTACTTACCTAATTTCCATGTGTGCTTCCAATCGGCTAAGAGCAGAAAGCACCAAAAAGTCTTCCTCACAGAGTGCTGGCACTCATGCTTTATAATATCGACACCAACGACCAGCCGACCTAATAATCAACAGAAAAAATTGCCATCACGTGGCGAGGAACAACGTGGAACACTGCAAGGGTTGGATTTCATCATTTACCTACATCATCATTCCATTTGATTTCCAATAGTACCATTTTTTTTTTGTGGTTGGGATATCATCAAATAACTCTTTCCGCTCTGGGCAACGCGGGAGAGTTTCATACTTTGACTGCCTAAACCCCAGCCGTGTTTGTTTCATCTGCATTTTGCGTTCCAAGGCCGCGATAACTCTTTCGAACAATTCCTCAACTCTGGAACCCTAACCCTGGTGATGTATTGGATAGTCTTAACTCACGACACAACACGAGGTAGAAGCCAAAACAACTGGCTACCTACCCGATGATCTTCGCACGACCGGCATGTCCCAGTGCCTATTTGCAGGTAAATTGGCGTGTTCAGTGTGACACCGCTCATACAATGCATGTCGACATCGCCACTGGAATGCCATAATTGCCATAATATATTAATGATTTATTCAATAAGTATGAAGATAGAAAGAATCTACATATTTTTAGTAGACGAGGCGACAGATATAATTATGTTAAGTACCTACTAGAAATAGGGATCAACTAGTACCTACAACCAAGTTTCAGACTGACTAAAGTAGCCTCATCTTTTATGGGATACCGTTTAAAATGTTATAATACATACCATATGATACCTCCCATATATTGGAACTGAATGAAACTAAATTTAAATCTTGTGTTAAACGCACACTATGCAAGAAAGCATACCTATTATAAGTTCGGGGATTATATTGAGGATAAAAATGATTGGCTCAATGCTGGTCCTGCTCCACAGCTACTAGGGCGCACAAACTAATTTTTTAGCATTTACAAACACTGCTGGACCCGCTGAAGATATTTCTATGGTAAGAACATTAGGTAGGCACCTATATTTTCATTGTTGTAATTTAAAATATAATTTATTTAGCATTGTATAATTCCATGCATTAACTGCACATGTGTGAGTACCTACTGTGTACCTACCTAAAACTACTTTTATTTTATTTTTTCTTTGACTTGAATGTGCCCCGGCGGTTGGAAGTGTCATGCTCACTCAAAAGTCTAGCTGATGATGGCGCATGAGTTGGATCATTAGTTGTTTTTCTACTCCGGACGCTAATATCGTGCATTTTTTTCTAAATCGTTCTCACATATATGTATGCTTAATTTCAACAAGAATGATGTAACTATAACATTGTAAAACAAAAATAATTTAAGTGTCCGTGGAATTTCTTGCACATTCTTCTCCATAAAGATCTACGCATTCCAGAACGTGTTTCATCACTGTGGACTGACAATTCAAAAGTGCCTGTAAATGGTTTAATTGAAAAAAAAAATTGAGTTTGAGTAGTTTGTACATGGCATACTGAGTTGTCTTATCTACCTACTTAAATGCTATAAAGAAACACCAGTACCTACAACAAATATTAAATGGGTCATAGGACTCGCATTCCTAAACTAGGCAGGAAACCTGTTTGTATCTTAGGAAAGAGTAGGTATCCATTTATAATGAGTAGTAGTAGAGTATTGCGGTTACAAAATATTGGTACGTGCAGTGGGCGAACAAAGTATACTAATATTATATTGGAGGATGAAAAAGTTTTTACCCCTTTACAGCGTACCGGCGGCGGCGTGATGTTATGTTATAAACTGGTGAAAACAATAGACAGACATGAGATTTCAGCAATCCAAGTCCATTTGCTATCATTTATTGAGTAGTTCCGTTGCCTATCTCCGAAGTTCTTCATCAGATCTTCACCAAATTGAAATAGGACCACTCCGAGAAAGTACACTTCCAAAAACTACCCAAATCCCTTCAGGTGTGCCTATAAAATTTGAAGAGTTCTGTCTATTTCATGATCATGGGACCACCTGGGAAGTATACCTACGTTCAAACAAACAAAAAAAATCCAAATAGGTCCAGCCATCTTCGAGTAATCGGGAAACATACACAAAAAAATAAAAATTAAAAAAAGGAGGAGCCTTTTTTGAAGGCGGTTAAAAATGAAATTAAAAATGTGTGCAAGGGTATAAATGTGTTTGTTTGTTTTAAAGCCTATAGTGTGTGTAATGTAAACCTATCTCATTTTAATGTAGGTACAGTGGTTATGAGGCTCCTCGGTATCACTATATTTCAATGTCTTTAGCCAGGAATTAAGCTTTTGTTTTACCTCCCACTTTGTCAAGGCGTAGATATTAAATTGTTTGTGGGCTTTATTATAGAGCCTAGCACTTAGGCTATTAAACTTTCTCCTTGCAAAGGCAGTCCTACAAGAGACAGTTGAACATAAAGGAAAGCCACGACGCCGCTGACTGACAAGCTGCTTATCGAACAAAATCATAAGAGTGCTTGTAGAAGATTGAGGCCTTAAACCGACTACGCTCAAGCTCTGCTCGTTGGCTAGTCTACCACCCATATAGCCAAGAATCGCGATTCTCGACATCCCTTTTACAAACTCACAACCACCCCAGGTAGTTGTGCAGTTAGTTCTCCGCTGCGCACAGGCCATCCTGTGGGAAGAACACCCACCACCAAAACCGGCCAAGTGCGTGTCGGGCCACGCGCTGTGTAGGGTTCCGTAAATGCACGTCACAGTTGCCGACTTAGAATATTGTTACGCGCCAGAATTAATGTCGGGTACCTACATTAAGTTACTAATAGCGTTATGTAGGTACTATCTACTGTTTTTATTGTCACGAACCCCAAGCTCGTAACAATATTATGGTGCTTTTTAAGGTTCCCTTATAGTTTCGCCAAGTCCGTCTGTCTGCCCGCGGTTTAGCTCAGAGACGCTTGGCACTAGAAAGTTGGAATTTGGTATCGGGTATATAAATAATCACGCCGCCAGTGGTAAAATAAAATCGTGAAAAAAAAAAATTATAACTTTCTGTAATCTTATTTTTCTTTTTATAAATCACTATTAAACTGTCCCTGTAGGACCTGTAGGACCTACCGGTAGCGTATTCACAATCATACGCTAAGAGGGTCATAGACCGAGGTGGCAGATTGCGAGGAGAATTCGGCAGATTGCGAGGAGAATTCGGCAGATTGCGAGGAGAATTCGGCAGATTTGATCAAACGATGGACAAAAACTAAAGAAATGATAAGAAATATCCGACTATCCTCATTGTAGAGAAAAAGAACGCTAATTTCAAACTCTGGTGAAAACAGAGCAAATCGTTAGCATTGTGTTTGTTGCTTGATTACAATGTGAGTTGACGGTACTTTCGAATTAATTTGTAGTCATTTTAATCACCATGAAACGCACTTTTTGTAGGTATAACTTTGATAGTTGTAAGTTTTATACTTTTTGAGAAAATCGAATCAGAGTTCCTAGGTAGCGGGTGGCTCGGTTTATTTGCTGACCAGTGTAGTTTTTGCCTTTCCAAATCGATATAAATTGACGCAGTTGCATCAACTGGTGACGTAATTTTATGGTAAAAAGTGGTATGCGGGAACGAAATCGCGGGCAAAAGCTAGTAAAAAAATGAGTGCAATATTGTTTGGGAATCTAACAGACAATTATTTTTTTTTAGAAAATTGGCCAAAGTACCTTTGTATGCTGCCTTATCTAAGAAAAAACCGGCCAAGTGCGTGTCGAACCAAGCACAGTGTAGGGTTCTGTAGTTACCCGTCTTCTTAACCATGCCAGAAAAATAGTAAAATGTAGGTAATTAATATATTAATTAATAAAAATTATATTATTACATTACAAATGCACTTGATTTAGTCATTTTCCATGGAATTATTAAGAATTTTTTACTACCCAGTTCTATTATATAAATTGGTGGACTACTCATTAACTCGTTAAGCCTAGGTAGTGGTGATAGTTTTCCTTCTAAATTCGTTAAATATATCACCGGAAAATGGCAAACTCCGTAAGATTATAAATAACTTGAAAGATTGTAAACTCTCGATAAATTGTCAATTGAACATTTGGAATACTTTTTTACGCATCAAAATTTGATAGTCTATAATATTTAGAAGTCATTCCGAGAAATTGTGGACTGACATACAATGGCGACCAATCAGAGCACAAGTCTACAATTAATCCGTTTTCGTGTGATAGTAAAACTGGAAACAAGGCTCCCATTGGTCTGTTCAGATATGAGCTCACACCAACAAAGCCCAATAAGGGGCCAAGTTACCAATTTAACTATCACATCAAAACAGATAAATTGTAGACCAGAGTGCTAATTGGTCGCCTGTTTATGTCAGTCCACAATTTCTTGAACCGACACGGAGATATTGTAGACTATCAAATTTTGATGCGTAAAAAGTTATTCCAAATGTTCAGTTGACAATTTATCGAGTGTTTACAATCTCTCAAGTTATTTTAATTTTACAGAGTTTGCCATTTTCCGGTGACATATATGCTACTACCATGAATGTTTGAAACTAACAAAAATTTAAAGCTTAATATTTCGCAAACGGATCTTTGGATGGAAAAATGATTTTAACACACCCTCAATATTTTTAAATTACCTATCCAACGACACCCCACACCATGGAATTGACTAAAAAAATCATCGCCACTTTACGTGTAAGGGTGCCCTGTAACATTTTTTTCTACCTTTTATTTTACAACTTTGTCGGCGTGATTAATGTCACCGGAAAGTGGCAAACGCCGTAAGATTGTAAAAAATATCGCGTGAAATTGTAATTTTTTTCTAAAAAAGGACACGGATATATTGGAAACTATTGAATTTTGATGGGATTTATTGTATACAAAACGAATTTATTAATAATATATCGAGAAATTATATTTTAAAACAGATTTATTACAATCTTACGGAGTCTGAAATTTTCCGGTGACATACCCACACCAAAATTCAACTGTCTACTACTATGCGTCTCTGAGCTAAACCGCGGACAGACAGACGGAAATGGCGAAACTATAAGGGTTCTTTGTTGACTTCGGAACCCTAAAAAAAACGATTTCATCAATCATTTCTTTAGTTTTTGTCCATCGTTTGATCAGACGCGTGTGTTTTTGCTACTTTTTTCGATTAATAATGGATACAACACCTCAGGAAGCAGCTCAAGCTGTAGCATTACTTCAAGCAGGCATTGCGCAACGTGAAGTCGCTCGAAGGCTTCGAATCAGTAGATCTTCGGTGCAACGAGTTTACAGACGATAGGTACCTAGAGACTGGAGCATTCGATCGCCGTCCAGGTACGGGCAGACCTAGGGCTACAGCAGCAGCAGATGATCGTTATATCCACCTTACTGTTCTGCGAAATCGCCACCTCAACGCAGTTCAAGTCCAACAAAGTCTGCGTGACGAACGCTAAGTAGTCATAAGGTCAGATACCGTCAGAAGGAGACTTGCTGAACGGAACCTGACCCCAAAAAGAGCTGCAACAGGGCCAGCATTAACGGTAGCACACCGTCGAGCACGACTTGAATTTGCTCGAGAGCATAGGGATTGGACATTAGAGCAGTGGAGTAATGTACTCTTCACTGATGAGACCAGGGTGAGTCTACATGGAAGTGATCGACGTCAGAGTATATCGTCGCCCTGGAGAACGTTATTCTCAGTGTTGCATCGAGGAAACTGTTGCATATGGAGGAGGATCTGTAATGGTCTGGGGCGGCATCTCGTTAACAGCACATACAGCATTAGTTTTCATCGAACCGACGGGCCGTACACGTGGACTGACTTCTCATCGCTACATTACTGAAATCCTCGCAGACCATGTGGTACCTTACGCAGGATATATCGGACAGGATATGCAATTGATGCATGATAATGCACGGCCTCATGTTGCTCATGTGGTGACCCAGTATCTACGCGACGTCAGCATTCGTACGATGGACTGGCCAGCTCGAAGCCCGGACTTGAATCCGATAGAAGACTTATGGGATGACGTTTCACGTCGGGTTCGAGCCCGGGTACCTGCTCCAACAAGGCTTCCAGAGCTGCGAATCGCAATTGAAGAGGAGTGGAATACAATTCCTCAAGATTTTATCGTCAGGCTGGTAAGGTCGATGAATACAAGGATGCTGGCAGTTATCCGAGCAAGGGGAGGGAATACGGAATATTGATCAAAAACTTTTTTTTTTATTTTATCTTTGTTTTTGGCTTTAATTTTTTTTTTCACCTTATCATTACTAACGATTGTCACGACTGGAAAACGACTCTTCTTTGTAAAATCCTTAATAAACACTGAAATATTGATTAAACCCAATGAGTTTCCTTTCATTTTAATCACCATGAAACGCACTTTCTGTAGGTACTTACAACTTTGATAATTGTAGGTTTTTTAGTTTTTGAGAAAATCGAATTAGAGTGCCTAGGTAGCGGGTGGCTCGGTTTATTCGCTGTCCAGAGTATGTCCAATACTTTTTGAAAATCTAATAGACGAACTAAGTAGAATAATTATTCTTGTATCTAAGAAAATACCGTATTAAATACGCCACTGGCCATTAACGACTCATAAGAATATAAGAAAGATTCGTAAATAGATCGGTCGGTACAGACAAGTTCGATGCTTGAAATAAAATAATTATCTGAGGGAAAACCTATCGATTATGTAAATATTAAATCATGAGCGGCGCGCGTAGCGAGCGAATGACTACTTGCAACGAACAGTAATAATAACTAAACTAATCTAAACTAATATTATAAAAGAGGAAAGATTTGTTTGTTGCGATTTAGCTCAAAAACTCCTCGACCGATTTTAAAAATTCTTTCACCGTTACAAAGCTAAATCTTCACCGAGTAACATAGGCTATATTTATTTCCAGAAATAATTAGGAATCCCTACTAAAACTTGAATAGAGTAACCCAAGGTTTAAAAAAAATTGTCATAAAATGTCCTTCATCGCATGTGCTGCGAAAACTATTGGTGATGAAGATACATAAAAATAATGTTAACAACACTACATACTTCAAGTACTAAAAACTACATAATTCAAGTACCTACTCATTCTTACCTAGAAAAAAATCCGGGAGGCTATAGGTATGTCTAACTATTATGGCTAAGTTACAATGACCGCTTTTTGTTAAAATTATTCAATCAAAGCCCAGTTGGAAAGAAAAAGTGATGATTTTAATATCAAGATATTAATCCTTATCCGTTTAAATGGTTTGATAATTAAGATTATGTAGACGTAAATTACACTTTAAATTATTGAAATCGGACCCTTCCTTTAAAAGTTACGACGGATATAAAAATGCTTTAAGAAAAATGTTGCGGTTTGAGCGGACTGGAGAATCTTAATGCTTGGTCCGTTACAGTTCAAGAACGGCGGACAATTAATGACTTAGGATAAAAAAATTAGAACAAATATTTGGATTTTTCGAAAATAAATCTCTTAAGGGGCGAAAAGGGGTGATGGAAGTTTTTAGGGGAGGACATTACTAAACGAAGTGGGATATTTGAAACATATCTAACAATTTTTACATAATCAACCCCCGACTAGCATACTATTCACCCCGTTCATCCCGAACGGGGTGAATAGTATGCTGATCTTGAGACCGTTAAATGGATATCGTAGTGCTTAATTTTCCAAAACTTACCTTTAAAAAGGGCTAGAGGGGGCGTTGCAGCTTGTGGAGTACCTACCTACTAAATCGGCGCGGGCGCTGGCGAAGTGCTAGTCAACGATAATACGGTGTCATTTGAGAAACGCATGTGGGACGTAGGGGTGCGTTTACATTACATACAATTCAGAGGGAGAACCTGCGCAAACGGCCTTACTTTCATGTAAGATGTTTTGTCACACGTTGACAAGACTCACGCAAACATTGAGATCTCGATTTCGAGATTCAAGACGATTCGCGATGTGTGGCGTTTAGTCTCAGCGAGCAACGTGTCACGCATCCACACCTAGCGTATTTTCTCGTGGCGTTTGTGTTTGCAGTAATCGCCTCGATCCTTCCTACCATCATTGTCTGCCATTACTATTTTTGAACTGGGAGTTAGAACAATAAGATAACATTTCAATCCAAGAGCATCAAATAGTAAGACAAATATAGTTACAGTAATAAAATTGGTCTGATTATAAAATAATAAAAAATAAATAGGTATTAAGTAAAATGATGCTGGACAAACTCAAAAGATAAGAATAATACATCCATTAAATATATTAAAATTCAAATTTGGAATCTATTTCTTTGGTTGATATGTATTTGCCAAAGCAGGCACAGCATTATTGTATAATATAACAAATAAAATAGGTGGAAATATCATATCACAGTTATTCACACAACCATTTTAAGTTGTACAAAATTAGTTATAATAATTAAGGTGCTTAATTTATTCATCTGTAACATTACCCAAGAACACATGTAGTTCATAACTACATAGTAAATGATATTATTATTTGGCAAATGTTACACTTTCACTACACTGAGAAAAATAGTTAAGTTTAGAAAACAACACATCACTATTTTCCATCATATACCCTGTAAATAGAGATTTCTTATGTTACATATTGTATGTATAACTCCACTCCTATTTTTCATTAGTCCCATTTCATTTACCTACAATTAATTGGAACAGTCCGAATTAATACCAGTAAAGTTCAAAATCATTATTATCATAGTTCACCACAACACTCAAGATTATTTTACTCATCAATAAAGTTCAAAGTTCAAACACAATTTTTTTATTAGCAATTACCAGATATCATATCAATACATTAGGGGTTGATACAGTTTTATCGTCGATCACGGTATGATCGGTGTGATTCACGTTCACGACTACGAGCACGAGAGCGATCTGAAGTACGCCACAGAAACTCATCCACAGAACGTTCATAAGACCGTTTATCATACACCAACACAGAACGAGGATAGTCGGCTAAGTCATAGTATCGGGGAGGAGGTGGTGGTGGTGGTGGAGGTATTCCATCGTAAGTCGAAAGTGCACCACTAAAACCCGGTGGAGGTACATAAGGCAATGGTGGCAACTGATGATGCATTGATCGCATATATTCAGCTACGTAGGCTTCAGCTGCAGAGCTACCACTGTTATAACTCTCACGGTTCCTTCCAAACCAAATTGGTAAGCGCTCTCTCATATATGGTGATGGAGAGCGGCGCTTGTATGAGCTTGATGAGACTCGACTCCTTGGAGACATAAACATCTTTCTCCTACTCCTAGAAGATGAGTTTAAGCGGTTTCTAAAGTTTGATCCTCTTGAAGACAGTGGTGCACGATATGTCCTGTAGTTGCCACCACTTTTCAAATAGCCCTTTTTTGATGATTCCTTGGATTTTCTAAGTATTGGAGTCATTTCTATACCTTCATCTTCTGGAAAGAGCCTACATAATTCTTCAGCAACTTTAGGCTCAATTTCTTGGCCATCCCTTCCAATTTTGACTGGCTTTCCCTCATTCCATGGATTATATAAGTGAAGGGTACTACTAAAAGGCAATTCTTTTCGACAAATCCAATCCACTTTGAAAACACCATCTAAAACCTTGGCAGAGAGACCAGGTGGTAGCACCCATGAAATTGGGGCAACATCTCGACGTGATTCACTTCCTAAACGTGCGAAACCAGCAAATTTGCCACTTTCCTTAACTGAAAATATTAACAGCACATTTCTGGATTCCCTGTAAGCTTGATTTAAATTAGCTTCATTTTGTGGCAGTGTAGACCACACGCCTTTCGCTTTCGACAAAGTTATGTTTTCGGCGTTGTTAGACTTAATCAAAAAGAAACGGGTATCCCTGAATAGATAATTCAACTTAGTCATGTAATCGTATGTCTTTACTTTGCTGCTGCTGCTTGTTAGGCATCGTCGTTTATTTTGTACAGGTGAATGGCTTGATGACTTGGTTCGTTTACGATTTGCGCGTCTTTCTTTGGATTTAGTGCTCACTGAACTAATACTTGGTGTACTCGATTCGCTTGAAGATGAACTAGTCACTTCACTCCGTGTATCAAAATCTTTTCCTTCCTCTAATTGTTTTAATTCCTCGCCAATCTCTGCTTCTACTTCGCCAACGCCAAGGTTGACGGCGTCGGTGTTGTTGGAGACCTCCATTTTCAGTTCAATGTTTGTTGAACAAATTTATTTTGGGAGTAGGTATCAATTACTAAGCCAACTCTTCATTACAAGCATAGTATTTATGTCTAAAAGGACATTACTATGTATGAAATTATAACATTATTCAAAAATAATAAAAATAACACGAAACAATCAAACTGTTCATTCACATGAAGTTCAAGAATCTGGCAAGCCCAACCAAACCAACAGTGTTGCCAACTTGCCAGCAATCAAATTAAAAAGTCTGAAACCGAATCATAAACTGAAATTTCTGTTTCATGGTGATACTGTTTTACCGTAGTAGGTAATTAGGTACAGTACTTAGATGGCACCAACTTAATGTAAAATTTTATATAAATTATAAAGAATAAATCAAATTTATCCTTCAGAAACTAATGGGGTCTCGGTATTCTTCTAATGAAGGGTTCCGTGCGAGTCGAGCTCGTACGGAACCCTTCGTTAGACGTTTCTTGTATGGGATCATCTATAATTTTAGTTTTATTGTTATATCGGCAGAAATACACTCACTATGAATATTTCAATTCTCTTCCTATTACGGTTCATAGGGTTCATAAAATACAGCTTGCTGACAGATGGATGAATGGACGGAATGACAGCGGAGGCTCAGTATTAGGATTCTGCTCTATATGTAGGTACCTAAAATTTTTTTAACCGAGCTAGCTATCGAAAGAATTGGAAGAGATTGCTAGAAATTGTACGGGCAGCGTTTTTACGGGTAACTGGGGTAGCAGACCCTTATCAGAAATCGACTATCCAAGCCGGCAACACAGAAATAATGGATGAAGAAAGAAGTGACATTTTGGGATTTTATTCATATTGCGACATCTAGGGTCTGCGTTTATCCAATGTAGCGTGAGGCGTCGCAGTTGGCAATTACGTAGGGAACAGAATAATTCGGCTAGGATTCAACTGTAAATCAAAAAATAATTCCTTTTTTATTAAAAAAATGCCAATCCTTATTAGAAATACTGATTGCACAGCAAAATAGTTCGTACCTCAGAGTACCTCAAAATATTGGCATCCTGTCAGTTTACCAAAAATTTTTTTTACTTATAATTTTTTAGTTTACAAGCAAAGATTGGCAAAAACATGATTTGTTATTTCATTTGTCACTACAACAACAAGTTTACCAAACAATTATCCGATAAACTTTTTTTACTACCGTATCATTTGACAATCTATATTTAATTCCTTTTATTTTTTCTCAATAGGAATAAAAACGTTGTACTTACATATTTGCATTGTTGTACATAATGTTGTTTATAACTACAAAGTAAAGCACTAGCGAAATCAGTCTGCGACGATCGCTGGTTGACTTTTTGCTGCATGTGGACCTAGCTTAACAATCTGCAACAGATTAACGCTGGTCGCTGTACGCACTGTGTTTCCGGCGGATACTTTCTGTTTTTCTACTGTCAGTCAGCTGATTTTACATTGTTATGTTGGTAGTAAGTTTCTTGAAAGCGAAAAAACCGCGTAGAAGTTTGAAGAATTGTGTTGTTAAATGTAGTAGTATTATTTATCTGGCTTAGATTAGTGTTCTTTTTGTCATTAATTACTAAGAAAAATGCATTATGTACAAAAATATTTGGAGAAACTACCATTACCAACAATTAATACGAATGCAAATGCCGGTAAAAAATCGCCAAATATTTTTCTCTACTGTAATTATTACAGTTTTTACTCACAAAAGGTAAGACAGAGGTTGAACTCCATAATAATTTTGTTTCTTTTGTTCATTTTGCAAAACTGCATTTAAGTAGTGTAATTGGTGTTTTAAACAGGTACCACGATCCTCGAACCCGCCTTTTATTTAAATAGTTTTCATCATATTTTATTATAAGCTACAAGATAATTTAGCCGGTCTTTTACAGAATGGACAGAGGGGGCCAACCTATCATTATTAATGAGCCTATATTATTTATATACTCTATTACCAGTCAAGGATTGTATAACCTGAAGTTTAATGTAATTTTCACAGGTTCTCATGGCTCTTTACGAAAAAAATCTAGAATTTGAGCCTTTGTTTGTGGACATAACAAAAGGCGAGCAGTATTCGTCATGGTTTCTAGATATTAACCCTCGTGGTGAAATCCCAGTGCTAAAAGTTAAAAATGAAGTTATACCAGACTCAACAAGAATTTTGGATTATTTGGAATTTTATTTAGATGCAGGTTTGTTTCCGAATAAAAGCAAAAATAAAACCCAAAATCGAAAGCAATAATAATCGGATAAATTGTTTTGATTTTTAGAATTAACACCATTGATAAATGTGTCTATGGAGGTTAAAGTGCTACATAATATCAATAGATTCCGTGAGATGCTAGAAGCACTACCAGCTGGCTTGATTACAGTGGGTTCGTTTTTTCACCCCCATTTGAGTGGTACACCTAAGCTACCATTTATTCTGCCAGTTCGAGAAATACTTAAAAGTAAGTAAGTGTGTTATCTGTCTTTTCTAAGCCAGTTGATTTAATATTTTAATTGAAATTGTAATTGAGCTCATATGTTTGCATATTAAAAGCACGTCCAGTAATTTATTGTGTCACTCATAAAATGTGTTTATTTTCTTTTATTGGGCCATTCTTCTTTGTGACTCACATAAATGTGTGTGAAAGAAAAACTTGAAAATATTTAATGCACAATACATTAAGTCATTCAAATGTTGAAACTATTGTTGTATACTGCTAGCCGATCATCTTTGCCTCTCTGAAGTTAGGTGTTTGTGACAACCGCACAGGTTCAATCGCATAAAAAAGTGTTAGCGCGTAAAAATATTTTTGTTTTATACATATTATATTATGTATGTTCTTGAATAGTGTTTTTTTTTACTCACTTGAAAAAACTTGTAGAAGCAGTTTGCAATTGTAAGATAAGTAGGTAGAAATGCATAAGAAGGTAATAAGTATAGGTAATTGAAAGTGAGGGATTGTGTTCGCACCAAAAAAATGAAAGCTAAAGTTAAAGGTACTCAAAATTTCCGAAACTCCTTCCATAAATAAATTTGTGGGGGCCATTAAAGGCATTAATAAGAAGAATAATAACAAAAACAACTAATTAAAAATAATAACAATGTGTAACACTTATGGCATCGACAGTCTTATTGCATTGAGCAACGAGACAGGAGTAAGCATCGAACGTATACGAGCGACTGAGACGCCACTACACGCGCCAGCTTCCGCGAGACCGCGCATGCGCGGTGTTAAGATCGGTTGTAAAATAGACTACTGCGCTGCGAATTGTGACGAACTTTAGAGTGGCAAAGTTATTTGATGCTTTGCTTTGATGCTAATAATTATTAATAAGTTGATAAAATATGGTAACATCTTTGTTCTTCTTTGGTAAAGCTCATATTATCCAGTACTTTCAAATAGTTCCTAAAAAGTATAATGACTACTTTTGTTAATATTAAAAACATCAACCCCCCAGGTTCTGAACAAATATAATGAACAACCCAACAATTTATTAATATGTTTTACAAATTTAACAAGGTAATGGCAGGCTGTTCAGTGTGTATTCAACCAATCACATCAGCTGCAATTGCCTTATGTGAATTGACAATATAATTATAATAATGGATTTCATTATTTGTAGATGGAGACATAGGTAATTCTTCAAATTTAAGAAAGCTGGCTGAGGAAAACCCTAAAGCTAAATCTATATTACTTTACAAAGCTGAGATACAAGACCGTAAACATGGAATAATTACCAATGAAGAAGAGTACTCCAAAGTTCTAAAAATCATTGATCAAGTTTTGACTGAAGTTGAAGAGCAGTTGAAAAACCAACCTGAAGGTAATTTCATACTTGTTTCTATTGGCATTTTCGGAATGTTTGTATATTGGTTCAGTCACATCTCAAATGCTTAAAGGATTTGGATAACAGGTAGACTTAGATTAAGACACAGAATACTTCTAATCCTGATAGAACATAGTTCTGAATAAGAAATACCCTGTGCCACAAGTTTCGTCTTTTAAGTGGGTGAAGCTTTAAAATGTCGTCTGTCCATTTGTCAAGGCTGCTCAGCTTATTTTAGGAACTGCTTTGCAATATGAATACAGAATGCTGGTCCATCTCCCAACTCACAGGAGAGAATTTTGGTTAGTGTGGACATGATTGGTTTGGTCAAGTGTCCGCTCAAATCATCCAAACTGTGTAAAATATCATTGGACATTATGTATATGTAAATCGTGCTGGTTTTCGCAACTCCACGACAAAGCGCGTATTTTGCGTGCAGGTGGGACAAATGTGTCATTCGATCCAACCCAGCTCAAGGAAAACCAGCGACGCCTTAGTGTTACTAACTGCCTCACGGAGGGTACCTGGGTTTCCGAAGTACTTAGCCCTGTAATCCGCGAATACCGGGCAGCTTAGAAGCAGATGTGCTGCTTTCTCGTTCTCCTCCATGCAGGCTCTGCAGAGTGGGCTGTCAGTGACACCTATGACATAGAGGTGTTTATTAAAAGACCCATGGCCAGTTGTGACGGCTGTGACTGTACGCAACTGTTGTTTGGCAAGTCTTAGGGCTTTTTTCGTAAAACGGCCATCAATAAAGGGAAGTGCCTCTTTGGCCTGCCTACACTCACTGTGGTCAACCCACAGCTTGTGATGTTTGTCTCTGGTGTGTTTTCTTACCAGGTTGCGTAGATACCCGAAGGGGAGTGGTAGGATGGGTTCAGTCAGGTCCTATCGCTATTATACTCGAACTCCTTCTGGCGAGTTTGTCCGCTGCATCGTTGCCTCGGGATTCGCTGTTTCCCTTGATCCATTGATCGGTTACTTTGTTGTATCTACCGACCTGGTACAGACGTTGGTGACACTCGAGGATCAGCCCAGAGTCAACTGTGTGGCTGTCCAGAGCTTGCAGGACGGCCATGCTGTCCGATAGTATGCGTATTGAGTGGTCCTTAACTTCCCTGTTTAGGATGGCTAAAGGTCTATTCGCTCGCTTCGCTCGCTCACACGACCCCGCCATCCCATTCTAACCTAACCTATCCGAGTCGGAGTGCCCTAAAGTCCCGATTGCATCCAGTTTCTCCTGATATAACAACCGTTACATACCCAATGTCGATGGCAAATGATGTTATGGCATATGATAATTATGGCATGTGATAATTAGGACATGTGATAATTAGGGCTTACAATGATTATGATAAATGATGTTATGGTAAGTGACTTTATGGGAAACAAAGCTTCTAGCACGTGACTAATATAGCAAATAAGAGTAGGGCAAATGAATATTACGTCGTATAATATTATGGCTGTTGACTATTATGGCAAATGATATTAGGGTAAATAAAATTCGGGCAAACGGTGGTATACCCTTCCCGTGTACGTACCCTGACAATTAGCTTTGAAAAGGGTTAACGTATGCCCTGTTTAGTTTGTAGTCTAGGTGATTACTCCAGTTTAACTTACTGTCTAGGATAACTTAACCTCGTTAGACAACTGGAGTTCCGTGTTGAAGAGCTTAGGTAGGCGGTAGTGGCCTAGTGCTCGCTTTTGAGTGAACATGACTAATTTAGTTTTAGTGGGGTTTACTGACAGATCATATTCTCTGCACCATCTCTCCACGATGCGTAGTGCTTGTTGAGTGAGGTTGCAGATCGTTCCAGTCACCTTCCCAGGCACGAGGATTGCGAGGTCGTCTGCATAACCTATTGTATAGTAACGATGTGCGTTGAGTTTGGTAATAAGGTCATTTCATCATGGGACATTATATCTACCCTTTTTTTGGATGGGAAATCATCAAATTACTCCTCATGCTCTGAGCGGCGCGGAAGGGAGCATCAGATCTTACTAACTAAAACCCACCCATCTTTCTCGGCTCCAAATGCCTTTTGCCTTCCATGGCCGCGGTAACTCTTTCGAACAACGCTGCAGTATTGTTTTGCAACCCTGGCAGGCACCGGCCCTGACAGGCCCCGTGAATTATGCTGACATCTCTTTGAGGCGCACGTGGAACACGACGCGTCGTCGACCCGGGCCCTAGTCCTTGTCGGACGACGAGCTACCCATCGCTCGCTGTTAAACACCGTTAACCGTTAAACAGCTCTTCCGGTCGACGGTACTTCATGTAACGTCTCACATTAGCTAGACTCCCAACTTTGAGGCACCTGGGAGTGGATGACGTCGAACTCCAAGAAGCTCAAGATGGTCTTTTAGTGGCATAGTTAGGTACACCACGCATTGATGTATGTTAAGATGAAGCTGGTTGGAATCGTCTCCTTTTAGGAGAAAAAAAGCCTAGGTTATTTCGACAAACCTAGAATTCCAAAATTGGCATCGTGGAGCGATGCCAATTTTGGAATTCTAGTTTTTTGTTCAGCGTCAGCCTTCAAGGAGGCCCAAGCATGGCCTCTCCGAGAGACTGGATCTGTAACTACGACTCCACTAGCTCGCGCTTTCTGCACATCACATCTCTCAGCAACAATACTGTATGCTGTGTGTGAGCAAGAATGAATAAAATAAGAGTCTCCATCTATCGTGTCTACATACCGAAATGTACGCTTACGTACTAGAGCATCAATGTGTAGAACAACAAGAAACAATTTTGCTCAGAGTACCGGCCCCTGAGGGACCACAGCATTAAACTAAGTAAAAACTAAAAAAAACTTGACCGGACGAGCCCTAGATAACCTTTGGAGATGTCAAGAGAAAGGCGAACGCTTTCCCGAGCTTCTCGCATGGCCTTACTCCAGATGTGAATACAAAATTATTTATTATTATATATTTTCATTATTTATTAATTAATTCACTATTATAACACCTTCACAGATACATCGAAGGCGATGTTATAACTTAGGTACATAGAATACAATACATCAGATACCTTTAATCATTATTTATATGGCAAGACCTTTTTTAAAAAAAAAAACTGGCCATATAAATAATGATTATTCCGCAGTCTCCTTCTGCGCGATAACTGTCTCGCAGAAGGAGACCACCGCGTCCCAGGACTCGTCCTCACCGCCGACCATAGCATGAACTAAAGCCGGCAGCGAGAGGTCACCGCCTACAACAGAAATGAGGGCACGGCGCGGCTCCTCCCAAGCTGCACACTCTGCCAGCGTATGCCGTGCCGTGTCCTCCCGACAGTCGACGCAGTGGTGGCATCGAGCGTCCGGCTCCCTGCCTATGCGACACAGGAACCTCCCAAAGCAGCCATGCCCCGAGAGGACCTGCGTCGCACGAAACGACAGGGAGCCGTGCCTTCTCCCGAGCCACAGGTCGAGCACTGGCCGGATGGCCTCGATGGTGATGAGGCCGGCGGAAGGGCTCGAAAGCCTGTCCCACCATTCCGCTTCCAGGACCTCGCGCAGCTGTGACCGACGCAACTCCCAAGTGTCGCTGCGTCAGTCGCTCGCCGCGCGCCCGCACGTCCTCGCGCCACCTGTGCAGTGACGCAAGCACTTTCGCCTCCAGGTCCCACGGCGGAGATCCGGCCAGTGCGCAAGCCACCCCAATAACAGTTTCAAAAACAAAAATTAGTGACACGTATTCACATAATTTTGTTTTTACATTTCCGACCATCCGTCAGAAACGGTGCCCTATTTAAGAACACTCTGGTGTCTGTTTGGCTGACCGTCTTTCACAGCCAATTTTCTCCGAATGTGCTTGAGCGATTCTGTTGAAATTTAGTACCTACTTATGTGAACTTCTGTGACCCAAACATATGGGGGTCACTTTTGGGGAACCATCTAGAAATTGCAAATAAAAGTTTTTCAAACTATTCTGTGTGACATATGAAATTATTGTATGGCTTAATTTAAGGATTTTAAATATATTTTTTTTATAATTATAAAATAAATAGTTTTGAAGTTATTAAAAAAAAATCGGACAAGTGCGAGTCAGACTCGCGTACCGAGGGTTCCGAATGTTCCGATCGAGTCTTGATTTTTTCGGAGTATACTTTACCTACGGAAGTTTAATAGCTATGAAAGCAAAATATAGCAGGTTAACTTTGTTTGTAAACTTAACTTTGTTGTTATCAATGAATGTCACGGTCAATTCTTCAACCGTTAATATAAATTTGTAATCGTAAAAAAGATTTTTATAAGATAAAACTATAAATTCCCAATTTTCAGACTTTTTCCTGTACTTGTACTCTAAGATCTATCTTCTTGCCAAATTTCATGAATCGAGGTCAAGGGGAAGTAACCTACCCTATAAATTTTGATTCCCTTGAGTGTCGAAATTACGTTTTTGCGGCTTAAACGGAAGTACCTTTTTTCAAAAATATCGTTTTAATTTCAACTCGATACCTCCACGCGTTCTCGAGATAAAGACAGACAGACAGACGGAGAGGAGCCCTTATCTCCGAAACTAGTGAGCCAATTGTTCTTTACCTAGAGATTACAGGAAAATCTATAAGTGTTAATATGGTTGGAATGACGGCCGCCATGGATCACGCACAATGGTCCAACATCAGGACTAAGTGCGGAAACCATACCCCAATAGATAGATAGATAGATAAGTGTTAAAATAACATAAAACATAATTGAAATTCGTTCGTATCCCTTTGCACGCGTCCGACTCGCACTTGGCCAGTTTTTTTCATTTACAATAATCTTATTTTATTTTTTTAGGTAACTGGCTGTGCTGTGAAAACTTCAGTATCGCTGATATTAATCTAGCTATTCTCCTTCAACGTCTTTGGGAACTTGGTTATGAAGGTAGATATTGGGAAGGAGGAAAACGTCCTTTACTAGAAAACTATTTTAATCGTGTGAAACAACGAGAATCCTTCAAAAAAACAATACCCAATCTGCCAGTTCATCTTAAAATGATTGTAATGTCTCAACCACCAGCGTATTTGGGTGCTGCCGGTGCTGTGTCTATCAGCGTTGTTGTAGCAATTGTATATATCTTTAAAAAAATTATACGCTAAATGAAAAAAATAGTAGCCTACAAATATATGTAACTAGGTACTTAAATGAAAACAAAGATTATCAAAATATAAAGTAGATTGAGTATTTGTTTATTTTTTATGTAAAATATATAATACCTAGGTAGGTAGGTATGTGCGGTCTACTTACCTGATGTCTAGTTAAGTGTAAAAGAATGCGTGATTGACCTTAACCGTTTGGTCACGGCCGGAGAACAAATAAGTAATTTAGAGCGTGCCTCTATCCGCGGTGCCAAATAAAAGTAGAAATCAGTTGAGAGCCGGAATTAAAAAATCTGAAGGTAGGTACAGTACGGTTTTTCCTTTAATAGCAACATTAACCTTTGAGCGCCACGGACCTAGATTCTATAGAAGACAAATATTTTCGTACTTTATTAGAAACCATATCTGTGTAGGTATACTAGAATAAATAAAATAAATCGCATGGTATCCAATAGGTATCTACTATATCCATTGTGTTGAAGAACAAAATAGAAGAGAAGAGAATACCTAAGATAACAAAAACGCGGGCGTAGATGCCACCGCGCCGGGTGTGAACAGCAGCCTGGGTTTCCGGTAATATCTACATATTTATATAAAAAGAAAAGTTTTACAACAGCCTGACCACGACCTTGTCGCTTCAAGCAGAAATTTAGTGCGGGGGCTATAAAAAATACTAAAATGTACGAAGCTTCCCACACAGGCCATATGAGTAGGTGTTATTATTGCAGAATACATATAAACAAAACTCTCTGCACTACTGACTGACTGGATGCCTGACTTCGAAGTATGAATTACCCATTCCAACAAATATTGCTGCGACTATACTAGGTAGGTTTAATTTCAGGTTTTCCGACAGTCAAAAACCTAATCGTTATGGCCTGGCTAGTTGGTTTCTCAGTCTCACGTGGAGAATTTATGGCCCACCGGAAACGGATAGACATTCATTTCTAGGTATGCATACAATATTATATTCTGTTCATATTATTAGTTTAAAATAAATACTAATTAGTAGATTCTAAATAGTTTCTAAGATTAGATGGATGTTTTTGTTGTAGATAAGGCTGTAAGCAGTATCTACCGTCTTTACCATAAGGGAACAAGGGGCACGTGCCCAGGGCCCCGCTTCAGTGGGGGCCCTCAAATTACAAAATTGGTGTTTCGTCTTTAGAAACGACCAATAAGAACCATGCTCTAGCTTCTGACGAACCTATCCCAGGCGGGATGTAAAAATTTTCGAACTCGCTTCGCTCGCAAGATGAAATCTTCGAAAATTTTGAAGCTCGCTAAGTGAAGAAAGTTTTACTGCATAATACAATAAAGTAACTTTCTGTTTATTTATGTACGTTTGCTCCTCAAGAATTTGAATTTTAGTTGTGTACCAATGCAATGTACTCGTCTATTTCATTGAAAAAGAACCAGGTACATATGTACCTCTATACTTTAAAGAAATATGCAAAAAAAGGGGGCCGTGCCAGCCAAACGTTTCCAGCACGGCCCCCGTGTAACTTGAAAAATATATAGGTCGCGTATTAAAAAAAATATTTTTATTTATTTATTTTATTTTATTTATTAGGTCTACCAACAATTGTTTACACTAATTTACAAAAAAAAAGTAAAAACATGCGTTTAAACTTTACACAGTGCAACAATCACTTAAAGGTAAACACCACATGAACAAAAAGAAAAAACAAAAATAGTACTATGTTAGTTGTAAGCCACACACCACAACAACAACTTATGCTGAATTACATGCATAATTTCCTCAGAAGTTATTATATTCAAACAGTCCACAAACATTTCAATTAATCTATATGACAGTTCAGAAATTTACATTTTTGCTGATTGAGCGAATCAAAGTGAAAATCAACCTTATCACTATAACTATTCAAAACCTTACAAAACCTAGCACATGGAGAGTTAGATCCCAACACCGTTCTCCTCATTGGAGGACAAAATGGAGTAATAGGTTTGCGAGGAATCCTCGACGGAGCACGAAAGTTAATGAGTGCGAGCAGCGGCGGTGAGTCGATATTTCCCTTCAAGATTTTGCTAGCAAACATTGCGTCGTTCAAACATCTTCGCTTTTCCAAGGTGTACATGTTGAAGAATGTCAATCTCTTTTTGTAAGAACGCACTTTCTTAGTAATTCCCACAGAAAAAGCCAGATGCCAAACGAAACGCTTTTGGACTCGTTCTAGACGTAGATTATTTGTAGCGTAGTGTGGCCGCCACACCACACTGCAATACTCTAATATGTTACGTACTAAACTCTGATAAAGCAAGATTTTAGTTTTAATTTGACGAAAACCTTTACATTGTCTTATGACAAAACCCATCATCCTGGATGCTTTTTTAGAAATGTGATCTAAGTGTGGTGCAAAAGTTAGTTTTTGATCAAACAGAACTCCAAGGTCACGTATAGTGTCAACTTCATTAACTTTGTCCTCATTTATGTAATACACTGTCTTTATTGGGTTATGCTTTCTTGTATATTTAACGTGATAACATTTCTTGGAATTCAAATACATTTCATTACTTTTACACCATTGGATAAGACTATTTAGGTCCATCTGTAAGAGTGAGGCGTCTTTGTTAGATTTAACAGTTCTAAGAAACTTCAAATCGTCCGCATACATAAAAATCTTAGAGTGCCGTAGACAGTCGGGAATGTCGTTAATAAAATAGTTGAATAATATTGGTCCCAGATGAGAGCCTTGTGGAACTCCAGATGAGATTTTATATACGTTAGATTGATAACCGTTTACCACAACAAAAAAGGATCTACCTCTCAAGTATGAAATCACCCATTCAAGCAGGCCACCAGTGATACCATATGCACGCAACTTACAAGATAAGATTTTGTGGGAAACTTTATCAAAGGCTTTGCTGAAGTCGGTATAAATGACGTCAGCTTGGTGACCAGAGTCAACAGCTTCAATCAAAAGCTCCGTGAAAGAGACCAGATTAGAACCTGTCGATCGTGATCGAACAAAACCGTGCTGATGTTCACTGATGAATAATTTCAGATGGCTTTGGAAATACGGGCAGAGCAGTGACTCAAACACTTTAGCAAACGTTGAAAGAATTGAGATGGGCCTGTAGTTAGTTATGTCATCGTTACTATCCGATTTATGTATAGGCACCACCTTAGCCATTTTCCATTTTAGAGGGAATACGCCAGAAGATAAGGATTTGCTGTATATAAGCATAAGAGGGCAGACTAACTCCTCCGCACAATACTTGATAAAAATCGGCGGTATGCTATCAGGGCCAGCTCCCTTGTTAATATCTAAACTTTTAAGTTTTTTAAGTAATGTCTCACTGGTAATTGTTGGACTTGTTAAACATAAACTACTATTTTCGAAAGATTTTAATGATATGTTAGTTTCAGTTTCCTTGCTCAATTCTTGTTCAGGGGTATAAACAGACGAGAAGTTGGTAGCGAACATCTCACATATTACTGTTCCATCAGATGTGGATATTGATCCATTTTTCATGGTCATAGGGTAGGTACTAGACCCTCCTCGTTTATTTTTTACGTGAGTCCAAAATAACTTAGGGTTGTTTTTTAGATCATTTTCAAGACCTTCAATATAAACCTTGTAACAGGAAGTGGCCAATCCATCGCAACGCTTACTAATTAATTTTAACTCAATCAAATCCATTGGATTTTTATATTTATTGTATCGCTTTCTAATATTATTTTTTAAATTTAACATTTTAATAAGTTTATGGTTAAACCACTGAGGATATTTGCGTTTCCTTGGGACCCGTGAAGGAATAAACTGCTGTATAGCGTCGTTAAGCGTCTCGTAAAAAACGTCCAACATCTCGTTAACATTATCGCTGCTCTCAAATGATTTAACCCAATCTACTTGTTTAAAAAAATTTCGAACTGTTTCATAATTAGCGGTACGAAAATTAAGTTTAATCCTATCACTGTTGTAAGGCAGATTGGATTCTCTACTCAAGGAAACCACTATATCAAGAGGTGGATGTTGTTTATCGACATTACTTATTGGACTAATACTTTTGCTCACGCTACACAACGAATGTGTTGACAAAACTAGATCCAAAATGCGACCTGCGTCGTTGGCCACTAAATTAAACTGATTAAGTCTGTTAACATGAGTAAAATCAATTAATATTTCGCTAGTACTAGGCAAACTAAGTTTATTATCCGAATTTCCCACTAAAGTCCAATCAATGTTGCTCAAATTGAAGTCACCCACAATAAAAACACTTGAATCTGAACATTGTTCAAAAACAGCATTACATTGATCCAAATAGTGCTCCAGAGAAGAACGGCGTATAGGAGGAGGCAGGTATACTGCGCAGAGAACCATTCGGCGAACAGTACATGATATCGGCAAGTCAATACTTACCCATAAGTCCTCACAGCCACTTTCCCAGATCTTAAGACGTTTAGACTTGATTTGTTTATTAACAGCTATTAAAACACCACCCCCATCTTTACCACTCTGAAAAGATGAAGTTTCTCTATCTCTTCTATATACCACGTACCTATCGTCAAACAGCTCGCCGCTCAGCACAGAGCCATTCAACCAAGTCTCAGACAGAATTATAATGTCATAATTATTACAGGCAACATTACGAGATACAGTATGTGTCTTAGTTCTTAACCCTCGACTGTTCTGATAATAAATTTGCAAATTATTGAATTTAAATGATTAAATTTACAAGTGCACGCAAAAATAGGTATATCATTTGTTTTTATCAAGTTGGTACACATTATTTTAACTTATTTAAAATGTCCAAGCTTCCAACAAAAACATGCTCGTCGCCGTCCGTCTTTCTGACAAATATCCTGCCGTTCCTCACCCACACGTACTTGTATCCCTTCTCCTTCGCCTTAAGTCTTGTTGCAGCGTGGAGAGCTTTGTACGCAGGGGATAAATGCTCGGCTACAAACACAGGAGATCTATTTCCAGCTATGCCGAAATCTGCGGTATTGAGTTTTTCGTGGCTTTTAGTTTTATTATAATTGATTACAGAGGCCAACAGCTGATCGCGGATTCTCGGAGAGGCAAGCTGCACCACAATTGAACGAGGGCGAATATTACTCTTGTTAAGTTTAGCTATTCTTGTACAGTGTGAAATATCACTATCTTGAACCTCACAACCGACCACTGAGCCCAACTGCTTGACGATGGTGTACAGGTTTTCCTGTTTATTTTCAGGTAAACACTGCAGCTCCAGGTTGTTGGCTCGTGTCTGCTGCTCCAAATAATTTAAACGCTGACTAAGATCCGCCACTGTGCTCTGCAGTTTAATATTAGCGTCTTTTAGTTCTTTGGTAGTACTCTTAAACTCGGCGTACTCCGATCGAAACTCATCAAATTGACTCGTATGGAAATTCAAAGACACTCTAAATTCTTCAAGATCCGCACGAATCGGGGCCAACTCGCTATTAACAATGTTTATAATCGTAGTATTTATTTGCTTGATCATAGTAGCAAATTCTGTTTTAATAACTTCCTGCACGACTGAGCGCACTTCCTCACTGGTAACCGCAGGACCTGGCTCTGGAGGAGAATTCAAGGCAGGCCTCTTGTTACCTCTTGAAGCTGAGACGTTACGCTCCGGAGTACCGTCTTTTTTAGACGACATTGGGGTAGGTTAAGTTAAATAAAGTTCACAGTATAATAAATAACAAAACGCCGTCGAATAGAAAGAATACAATTAAGTATATAATAAATAAATAATAAACAAAGAATTTGAAAAATTATCCAATTTTAGTTTATTCAGGACGGCCCTCTATAAATTTTTATATCTTTTTACAACCTTTTATTTTACTTGCAATGTATGTTCGGGTGAAATCTTGCAACTCAATTTTGAAGCAGATATCTTCAACCGGTTGAGCTGCACACACATTCAGTTTGGATGACAATACATGGTTAGCTGTGTTATGTGTGACGTTTTTCTTAATCCAACATGGTGGAACATCCAAGATGACGGACTAATTATTTTTAATGCATTCCTACAATATGGGTATCAAATGAAAGGGCTTGCTGAGAATAAGTCGAAAAATAAAGTGGCGTCACTCTAAATCCAATATGGTGGACTAAGTTTTAATGCTTGCCTACAATAATGAAATTGTCCGAGCACGCTTCTATCACTCTTGGATCCATAGTTTTCAATATTGTTTGCTTCGACAACATAAGCTATCCTGGGAATAAATATTTTTGAGCTCGCTACGCTCGCATGATGAAATACCTACTTAACTTTAATTTTTTTTCTGCATAATTCAACAAAGTAAGTTCCTGTTTGTTTGTATCTACCCCAGAATGACTACAAAATATTCTGAACTCGTTTCGCTCGCTCTTGGATACATAGTTTTCAAAATGGTTTGTTTCGGCATCGGCAGCATAAGCTATCCGAGGAGTGAAACTTTTCGAGCACGCTTGGCTCGCTCTATCATACTGTTACGCACCAGAATTAATGCCGGGTGCATAACGGCATTAGTTACTACTAGCGCCATCTAGTATCGAGTAGCAGAACTAGTAGAGTCAAGTAGCTTATAGACATTTCTATACCAGAACATTCTACAGTACTCGATATCTGGTCAGTCGGCACCAGTAGTTATGAGTACTTTCCAGATGCTTCTACAGTAGATAAGTCCAGCATAGTCCGCGATCGAGTCACTATTGGATTTGCGATACAAGCGAATACTTCGAAAGCGATCTTCAAGTGCGAATAAAGTGATCAGTAGTGAAGTTGTGTTTTATAATTAGTGAGTTTAAATTTTTAATTAGTGTTTTTAAATTAAAGTGTCAATTTGGTTTTTTAATCGGCTGTTTTTATTGTCACGAACCCAAGCTCGTAACAATACCTACCCACTTTTCTTTTTTTTTGTTGATTGCCATGATATTTAAGTACGAAAGTAGGTTGGACGGTTTCGTGGTCATACCTAACGGAATACAATTACCAGTGTTCCGATACTTTCTTGGCCGGTTTTCAGACCTTATGTCTCCGTTTATCGGGAAAAAATTAACCTCTGCCTCTCAATAATTGTAACTCTGGCTGTCTGTGGAGTGGCCCCGTCTTGCTGAAACTTGGGTTTTCTTTTAAAAAAAACGTGCACGTGATTTTTTGTTACAGTAGGTACACTCTGCAACTCTTGCTCGATCGATAGATTTACGCGGATTGCGCATAATTTTATGTCGGACTTTAGCCACATGTTCTGTCATCGCTGCTGACGCTGATGGTCTCGGTGGAGTTCGGTTAAACACTGTCCCTCATTGTCTGAACTTTTGAACCCACGACTAGATAAGTTGCGTACTCGGCCCATCACTCAATTGCACGGATTTGCTAGTCGCAATGAGTTATTAGTCAGGAGGACATCGCGCGTTCTTAGTTGAGCTTGAGCACTTAAAGGTATTGAAGTTCGAACAAAGAGCGATGCCCTGCCGCGATGCCCTCCTGACTATAATAACTCATTCCGACTAGACATTCCCGCGCGTAGAACGATACCGCTCTAACCTACTTACATCACCCAGCTAGTTTACGAGCAATGACAATTTAAACTTGAAAAACTTCTGCTGGACAACCTTTTCCCACTAGAAATAACTACCTACCTTAACAGATGCATCCAAGGAGAAGCTATAGTTTAGATATTATGTCTACAATTGCAAGTCCAGTAGGTACTAGTCGCAATAAATCTTTATTAATTATATTTACAATAATACAAAAAAATAACAAATAAACTAAGTAGGTACTATATAATTATTTATATAAAATGCATAAGTAAATTATTATAACAAATAAATCCCGACCGTTTTCAATAACCTGATCTTATTTATTTCAACTGTAATACCCGTAGTGGTACAGACGCCAGCACATCAAGCTACCCGGAACTATCCAGTTAACCTTAAACTTGCTCTAGCGATAAAGTTGAAAAACTATTAAAGAAAGACAGATTGTTCTTGATGTGCTGACGTCCGTACCTACTTACACAAGGTATCCTCTAATAGTCATACGAAATATATAGAATCTTAAGTTAGGTTAGATATAATCTGATGTATATTGGCGGCTCGAAATAGGAGGCGCAGTTGCAAATTTATGCTTACATTAGAACTCATTTGTTTAACTTTTAGTAGGTATGGTTCATCAAACAGGTAACCTATACCTGTTTGATGAACCATACTACGTTTTATTTTTTACCAAATGGCCTTCGTACGTTCCTCTTGCTGACGCTGCATCGCTTGTGTTCCTTCACCCCGTACCTACCGACCGCTAATCCAAAAGTCATGGCCAGGCCGTAAAATATAATTTTAAAATATAGGGTAGGTAGTTATGATAAAACAGTATTATTTACTTTTGCTATATGATATTTACTAAACTGATAATGATAACATCTAAACTTCCTTTCTTTTTCTTGTCAAACTTTTCTTTTTGTTTTTATCTTTTTTTTAAGGGACTTTTGCAGTTCATGTCAGCCCCATCATAAACTTAAGTATCTTGAATTACTAACCAAAAACTAAACTAAACAAAAATCTTACATATTGACTAATGAATCATTTTAGCCTCACGGGACAAAGGTCGAGACAAAAAATTATAAAACATGCCTAAGTCTAACCTATTTATACTTAACTCCCTAATAATTTGGTTTATCTCAGATTCGTTCCTGACGCACTCCATCAAAAGATGTTGTACATCTTCTCTTTTACCGCAAACTTCGCAATTGGATGAACTTATTTTTTGCATAAGAAACGCAAAAGCTCTTAATGGCATGTGTCCAGAACGAACCCGATGAGCAGTTACAACTGTACCTCGGCTAATGTTATTGCTATCAAACCATGGAATACGAGGAGGCTCGTTTTGTATGATCTTGTACCATACACCTTTTAGTTTAGATTGTTCATTAAAGTGATCTTTCCATTTATCATAACAATAGTTTTTATATTTACGCAATATTTCCGAATAAAACGGAAGAATATAAATAACAACACCCGAAATTGACCCTATTTTTGCTAACCTATCTGCCTCCTCGTTTCCCTTCAGGTCAATATGTGACGGGATCCACTGCAGTACTATGTTAACGTTATCTAAAAGAAGTGAGTGTATTTTTCTCAGCACATCATAGGCAATCGGTACACCTCTGTGGCCAGCACTCTTGCTGTCGGTAAAAATTACAAAATTTGAAGTATGTATCAGTGTTTTAACGTAAGACAAGGCTTCTGAAATCGCTAACATTTCTGCTGTCAGAATAGATATTGAGGAGTCTGTTTTAAAACACTCACTTCCTTTAGCAACTGGATCATAGTAGGCTGCTCCTATCCTATCGGTGCTTTTTGATCTATCTGTAATACAGTTTATACCATTGACCATATCTTTCGTTAAGTTCTAAGATTACATCATTTCTTAACAAATTAATTTTATAAGACATTTTAGGTTTTATGACACTTTTTAAATTAATTTTTATAACACTTAATATCAATGTAACTACACCAAATATTTAACTTATACATGTCCAGAGGACAAGTCGAATATATTTTTTCGTCTTTAATATAATTGAATGTATTTATTAGCAAAGGTTTCTTTTTAGTTAGCCAGTATCTATTTGTTGAAAGTGTACAAAGTTTATGCAGTAGCCTACTAGTGACATCATTTGCCCAAGATTTAACTTTAGAACAGAACTTAAATGCCAAATACATACGCCGGATACACAGTGGAGGAAAACATAATTCACTTTCCATTACATGTATAGGGGTCGTTTTAATAAAACCACCTATAGTTCTCATAGCTTTGTTTTGAACCTTATCTATTTTATAAACTCTTGATTTAATACTATTATCATATAGAAAACAACCATACTCCATACGACTCCTTATCAAAGCTATGTATAAACGTCTTAAATGTATGGGATGTACTCCCCACCCGGGTACAGACAGAACTTTGATGATATTTAACATTTTCTGGCATCTTTGATTAAGTTGTGAAACAATTTTAACCATTACACAGCCGCCTGCAAAAGTATAAAGCACCCCTATAGTTTGTCACCATCTCAATAAATAGTGTTCAGATAAGTGTTTTATGGTTTTACTGTTGTATCGACGGCACTTTTTGACGAAATAAAGGCAAAAAAAATATTTATAACACAGATCTGTTTTTAGAGCATATTTCTTTGAAAATGTTTTTTTTTAGTTTGGAATTTTAGTGTGTTTGCAGTGAATATACACGACTTGTACGCAATTATTGCTATCACAATTCTGAAGATTAACACTTAACGTGTTAAACATGCCAAAAAAACTGAACTTAGTGCTGAACAGCGCCTAAGAATTAAGATTTTACTTGAACAAGGTATGTCTCAAGTAAATATAGCCCGAGAAGATAAGTGCTCGCGTTGTGCGGTACAAAATGCTTTAAATCACTTCAAAGAGACTGGCAACCATAAAAATAGAACAAAAACAGGCAGAAGAAAAATAACTACAGTACGAGAAGATCGATTGATGATTAGGCAGTCTTTACAAGACCGAAAAAAGAACTGCTTTAAACTTCGCTGCAGCTTTTTCTGAAGCAAAAGGCAGCACAGTGAGCGTTTGTACTGTGAGGCGAAGACTTCTTAAAGCTGGATTAAAAGGGTGTAAGGCAAGAAAGAAGCAGTGGCTGAAGGAACACAATAAGAATCGATTGGAGTGGGCTCTCAAACATAGGAATTGATCAATGGAAGATTGGTCCAACGTGCTGTGGTCTGACGAGCCAAACTTTGAGGTAAGTATTGTTATTTCCTTTATGTACAATATAAAACACTTCAAAGTTTTTAAAATTACTTTCTGCCAACAAAATTATTTAATTTTAAATTAAATGACTTTTTCTCTTTTGGCATAGTTGCTTGGAACACCCGTGTGACTTATGTCAGGCAAAGGCCTGTTGAAGAATACAACCCGGAATGTGTGGTTCCCAGTTTCCCACTGTTAAACACGGTGGAGGCTCAATCATAATCCGGGGTTGCATTGCTGCTGACAGCGTGGGTGAAATGGTGTAGTGTGAGGGGCGAATGAATTCCAAATATACTGAAGTTCTGGGAACAGCACTAGCGCCGTCGATACCGCAAATTTTTGGCGATAAAAACACCAACAAAGTAAAATTTCAGCAGGGCAACGCCACTTGCCACAAGTCCGCGCACACTATGACGTGGTTGGCTCAAAATCAAATTGGTCTTTTGGGCTGGCCATCACAATCACCAGACCTCAATCCAATTGAACACATTCGGTCCATTTTAAAGAAAAATATCCGTAGACATTTGATCAGTAGTAAACAATCTCTACTGCGGCGTTATAACATTAATTGAAAAAGATATCACGAGAAGAATGTTGAATGTTTAGGCTGGTAGAGTCAATGCTGATAAGGGTGGCTGCGGTGATTAAATCAAAAGGTGGACATACAAAAGATTAATAGTTATAATTTAATAAATATTTATAATCATAAAATGCAGTTTTATTAACACTTGTTATGCTAAGACACCTTAAAACTTGCTTTAATGTAGGGTGCCTAATACTTTTGCTCGTGGCTGTACCTCTAGTAGGTAATGCAAATTTGGCGATCTCATCGCGTTGGTTGTTAATGGCATTGCCATTGAAAAACCCAGGGGATCGGGGCCTGGTTGAGTTGATGCGTTTGGAATCCATTGATTACCTAATCGTCAATCGCAGCCATTTTGTCCATGGCTCGCGTAATCGATTCGGACTGGAATATCCTATGGGCATTTTTGATCGAGTGGTATAAATAGCCATCGTTACCTCTGGCCGCATTAATCAATTTTAGCATAGCACTTGCGGCACGGGTCATAAAATTGTGGGGCCTACGGAAGGTTCTTTATTCATTTATTCATAAATACAGCTCGTGTCCCCGCAGCGGCGGTGCTTCCACAGAGGCCGTCTCCGTGGAACCAGCTGAACAATAAAAAACCTCCCCAACCCATCCCTCCCAAAAAGAGTTTAACCACCTAGTAAAAAGAATTTGGGTTCAAGATAAAATGTTTTATAAGTCTATGAAGGTAAATGGTTTAAACGACCTTAACTTTTTATGCGACATCAATTATGGATTTCAGATACAGGCTAAATAATTTAAGCGACATCAAGTACGGATTCAAATGCAGGCAAAACGATTCACACGTTATGAAATTTATGCCAGGAAAAAAACTTAAGTCAAACAACAAGCAAAATTTTGTTTGTCCATCTTTTCATAAATTGTATAAAATTTGTATCGCATCAACCAACTCAAGATTTGAACTAGACCTTCATTTACTGATGATTCAAGCGGGAAAAAACCGGACTCAAATGGCGCAGTAGAATCTGGTGATTCCAAATAATTCGACGGTCGAAAGGCTAATTGATCTAAGCGACATTTTGTAAAACTTGCAGGAGGACGGCTTAAAGTTTTTTTTTTGGAAAAAAAATCATAAAAAATCAACTATTTGATGGACTTTTATTTATTTAATACAATATATAACTAATTAAGTAAGGAAGTTTTTTAAGTTATTACTGTTGAAAATGGTGTATTATTTTAGAAAATTTATGTTGGTTAGCCCAAAATGCATCAAATTTAGTTATTTTTAGAGAAAAGCAAAATGGTTCAAATGCCTACCGTAAATTAAATAGCTGAAAGTATAATAGAATAACCCCTGTATCACAGAGCTTTTTAAAATCTTTGTATTTGGCCGTAGTTACAGGCAAAGATGTTTTATACTTCGGCTAAATTATGGCTATAGAATCGGTCTCAGCATCTTTATTCATGCTGTAGTTGACAGTCATGACATTGGGTGCCGACTTTTTTAATGTCGCCACCCGAACCTTACTAATCTTTCTGGTTAAATTGCCTTTGAAATACTTTCTGAAAACTCTTCGTAATTCATATAAACGTTGTGCCTAAAAGTTTCTATGTAATAAGGGCCGGGATCTTTATGAGCCAACTGAAAAACNTATCTTTACGAGCCAACTGAAAAACAGTTGGCTACATCGACAGTGCCCATATTACAGTATTTCTAACAGAATTTTCAATTGTGGCATGGATGCTATCGACAGTCATTTCCGTATGCCCTGGAAGCAGGTAATTCATTTGTATGGTTTCACTGTGTTTTGTTTCAAGCAGTGCGCTATGTATGGCGGCTAAAACTATTTTGTTTTTATTCTGCCCTGGGCATGAGTCTGAATTAAGAATTAAATTTGTTACAGAACCACGTGAATCGATTTCAGCAATATACTTTTGTAAGATTGTAGATGTTTCATTGCCTCCTCTTTTTCCTTTGGTTTCTCCCCATGTATAACAAAAGCCATTTCTGGAAACACTTTTGTAAAAAACAAAGGTTGTACACACTGTAAATTTTCTAGTATAAAATAGCAGCATACTCTCCCCATGTGGGGTGTTCAGTACCTTTTGTAGATCAAAAGATGTACAAAGCATTGCGTTATTCTTCTTGCTTAATTCACGGTGAAAAGCTAATTTTTCTTTTGATGCCTTTTTTTCCTTTAAATGACTTAATATTTCAGGATTTTCTTTTTCATTCTGGCCTTCAAAACGTAAACATTTGACACATTTATCCTTCTTTGGAACGTGGAAACCAATATTGAAATCCTTGTTGAAAATGTCACGAAATATTTTTTCACCAACAACATCTATACCCTCTGATGTTTTTAACTGCTTATAAATCCTATAAAAGTTTTTTATATATATATAATCTGGTACTGTCTTTACGACAGTAATAGGATGGTAGTGCTGGTAAGCTTTTGATAAAATTAATTTCCGACACCTTGCACACTTGACACTGAGTGAGGCGTTTTATTTTTAGGAACAGTTTTACCTCTGCTCTCCTCTTTTGACAACCCAGACGATGCATTGGCTAAGGTATAACTAACATATTTTGGGCTAACACCCAAAGTGTCTACTAGATTTTTTTTACAAACCTTACGTCNACAAACCTTACCTACGTCGGCCTTCACCATCATTAATATAGTAGAAATAAGTATTGTGCCTCACACCAGAGTCCATTGACCTCTTTCGTTTTATGTCAGTTTTAGCAGTCATGCCTACTAGCCAAATCCTTTTTTTCTTTGGGATGGTAGTCTCCAAAAATAAACAAAGATATATTTTTTCTTTTTTCGTTGGAAACATTATTGCCACATTTTTTTCCTTGGCATGGATTAGGCAGTTTTTTCTTAAGCGATTTTGCGCTTACAATACATTCTTCTTTTTTCACATACTCTTTTCCTTTTTCTTTCTCTTTGCGTTTATTATTATTTTTTTCTTTTTCAATCCTGCTTCACCCACTTTACCGTCTTCTGATCTTACTTTTTTTTCTTTTTTGAAGTCAATGCTTTCATTTGATGAAGATTCATCCCCAGTTTCTTTCCAAGAAGAGGAACCCCATACGAAGTCCTCTTCCTCAGGCAGAAAATCGACATAACTTTTATTAATTGTGCTTCTCCTGTTACCTTTTTTAGATTTAATATTCTCTGCTTCTATCTCATTTTTCTCCATCCGAAAAATCAACCGTCTGTCTTCACAGCTCGCTTGCACACAACGCACTTCCTTTAGTGTTGGCGGCTGACAGACGCGCCCGCGTGGGTGGTTGAGGTACTCGTAACGAACACTTATACAGAGCGCGCAATAATTTGAACTTAGTTCCAAGCGACTAAGGAGTAGCTATCCTCATTAATTTATTGGACGGCCTATGTGTTAAAATCGATTTCATGAAGTGATGGAAATGCCAATTTTACAAATACTGAATTTAATCAAAATATTTCAACCGCCATAACACTCATGAGATAGTTAGGTCAAAATAGCCGAAATGACATTACTCATTATCCTTAATAGAGGCTAAATGGGTCAAGAGTCATAGTTAATTAATATAACTTAATGCAAAATGGGCCAAACGACATAGCTTTTTCTTTTGGTTAAATGCAAAATAGGCCAAACGACCTAACTACAACTATGGCGAAAAAGCCAAATGCCTTAATCGACACACGTTATAAAAGTTCGAAAAATCAAAATAGCTTAAGTCATCAAGTCTTTAAATTTGCCTAATTTTGTGTCGTATAGATCAATGAGCTTAGAAATGAGGCCTGTTTTGCTGTGGGTGCTAAGCGCCAAAAAAGTGGTCAAAAAATTTTGAAACTTGACTCAAACGACGGAGAAAAATTTGCTGATTCCGAATATGTATATAACTCAATATCGCAAAAAATGTCGCTTAGACCAATTAGCCTTTCAACCGTCGAATTATGATTATAACTCGATATCAGCCACGATGTCGCTTAATACAAATAGCCCGTGAACCCTCGAATTATGTATAGTCTATACCAGCTTCTAAACATGTGTGCCAAATACACTTAGGTACGGTTAATCATCAAAATCGGCTAACGCGTTTGTAGACAACAAACAAGAACGATGTAGAGGCACAAACATAAATACATACAAATATACACACGTATACTGATAAAACCATTACCCTCCTTCGGCAATCGGGTAAAAAATGACAATCGCACTTCAAAAATTGGTTATTTTGTATAGATTGTTACGTAACCTGACTTTTCTTAAATCTTTTATATCTCGGCTCTCAGATTGCCAAAATCTGCAAAATTTTCAGAGATTGTTTTTTAATATAGTAGCTATCAATTGACACCAGTTTCATCTTTTTAAATCCAGGCCCAAAGTTGTATGAAAGCGTATCCGTCTCCTTTGGTTTTTGAGATAGGTACCTAAATAAATATCTCAAAAACTATATGTCGGATTACAAAAAATATTTTAAAGTTGGACTAAGTATTTTATTTGGGATCCCGATGGTGGCCCATTCCGAGAACCATGAAAGCACATGGCTTCGGACTTGTGTAGGGCCACCTCGAGACCCAATTGCCGGATCCTCTCAACGACTGTCGCAACCCCGTATGTCATAACGTCGGCCGCCGCCTGTTGCGACGCCCCCTGCGCTAGGACTAGCGTGTCGTGACATCTCTCGACGGTTCCACTCTCCCCAGTGACCGGGGTAGATGACGGCACTATCCATCAGATAATACTCGACAACGCGACGGAGGTAGGTTGGCATCCGGTGGTACCGGAGTACGTCCCAAATACAACTCGAGGGCACGGTATTACCCAGGGTTGCAGAATTTGTTCGAAAGATCACCGCGGCCCTGGAACGCAAAGGACTTTAGAAGGAACACGGATGAGTTTTAGTCAGTAAGAGTCCGACACGCCCTTCCGCTCCACCCAGAGCGGAAGAAGTCATTTGATGATTTCCCATTCTTAAAAAAAAAGGGCAGGGAATTACAGCTATTGCAATGTCAAGAGAAATCGCCAAGACGACCCTGCCCCGACACCGCATCCCCCGTCGTGAGGGCTCTTACGCGCATGATGGCGCCCACCGTCGAGCGCCCTGTGCGGAAACATTACTGGTACTCCGCCAGACCTGGCCCTACCCTCACCACCAGGTGCCCGACGAGGCGGTTTGCAACTACTCTTTCAAAGAGCTTGCCCACCTCGTCGAGTAGCACGATGGGCCGGTAAGCGGATGGGAGTCTGCAGGGCGCCCCGGATTCCTAATGAGGACCGGTTTCCCAGTCTTCCAACGAAGTGGAAACTGGCCCCTCTCCAAGCATGCGCTTAGGAGTCTCCGAGGCCATGTCCCAGTAAGCCGTCGGGTCTTCGGGCGGTATTATTTTATAATAATTCTTTTAAATCGATTATAAAAGACGTCACCATACTCTAATAAAAAAAAATAGGTCTATATTATTATTTTTAGACAGCGAACTTGCAAATTCAGTAAGGGATCACAAATGGCGGGCTTCCTATTCTACCAAATGAACCGTTCCCTCTGTAATTACGGAGAAATCGGTGTAAACTAAACTAGTACACAAAAAAAAAACTCAACAAATGTAAAATCGCCTTTTTTATTAATCCGTTTAATACAATGCCCATTAAATTACTATTTTTAAATCTTAGGTGTCATGCTTGCTAAAACCCAGTTAATACTAAATTAGCATGCAACAAGTATATAAAACTCACAGCATAAATATTAAGGTGTCACACACATACAAAAAAAATGCAAAACAGGTTTAACTTTAAATTATGGATAGGTTTTGCATTTTACACAAAAGTATTTTGATGCAAGTTTCCTATAGCAAATGCGTTGGTTTCAAACTTTTCTATCACTCGCCTTGTTAACTTTAAAAGTTTTTAAGATACATATTAATATATATAACAAATTTTGTACTTAATAAAATTATGAAAAATGGCTCAGGTATTTTCTTTCGTGCATCATGTTTTAAAGTAGTTTCGAAGCTGTGCAACAGCGTAATTTTCAAAAAAAAAAAACAAAAATAGTTTATTTTATACAGTTTAATAAAAGTCAGCAAAGAAACAGCAGTAAACTCAAAACTGGGGAATCAGAATCATGTACAGAATTCATATTCTTTGGCACCCATAAAACAAGAATTCGAAATACCTAAAGGGTACATTTCTGAATTGAGTTACTTATTTCAGGAATACCTACAGCCATATAAAAAAATAAAAGAAAAAACTAAAATCGAAAGAAGAATAACATTTTTAAACTCAGTTCAGCTTTGAACTAAGTTTTGTCATGAATGGACACAGCCATATACATGTGCGTTTTGGCGAGCCTCTAGAAAGACTTATCATTAAGGACCACTGTAAATAAAAACCCTTTATACTTAAATTAGATATAAAATTATCAACATCACTTAAATATCGTTTATAAAATTACCAACCATAAACCATACCTACTGTTGATTTCAAGATATCAAATCTTTTTATTCAAAACAGATTTAACCCCAAAATAACATTAAGTATACTACTTATATCCATGCCTCAAAATATTCAAGACTATTAAACTATTTCGCTTCTTCTTTAGTGGTTTCTGAATCTTGATTGATGTTAATCGGCATACCCATAAAATATTTGCCATTTGTAGAACTTCTCTTTCGATACACGGGTGTAGTAGGCAATGGTTTGTTCTTATTATTGTATCTAAATATACCTTCTCCTGGTAAATTTGGTAAAATATTTGGTATAGTATACCATACTCTATAAGTAACAAACCAAGTCAGTATTGCTATAATACCACTTATAAATTTTTCCACCATGATATGGTAGTATAATATTGTTGAAACAAGCATTACATCCCATAACAATTGCAACAAAGCAATAGCTATAAAAAATCCTCTTACATATGGTGTGAAATTCTCATATGACATTTTTAAAATATTTAATTCATCCGTAGTAATATTCTTCAAAGGATTAACACTGGCTGACTTATCATCAATACTGCGAGCATACTTTTCATCTCTTATATAGTCTTTTATTCTTTCCCAGCCATTGATTGCTTTTGCTTCTTCTATCATTACCAAACTTGAATAAATAAGAATAAAACAGTGGCCCGATATATCAAAACCATTCCAAAAATGTCCATTCTTTAAGCATAACATTTTGCTCTCAAATTGTTTACTATTGCAGCGTCCATAACTACTTTCTATCATGTTGAAAACAGATGTCCACACAGACCAAAACACAGTGGCAACAAGAAGTCGAGATAAATGAGCCACTGTGATTGTTCTTCTCTTTCCACAGCATATTGTGTAGGATGTTAATAAAACATAAGGCACAGTCATGAACAGTGTCCAAAACCATCCGATTTTCACAAAATATTGATTAAATATGTTATCACTTCTTGAAAAGTATGTTTTGGGAAAAGTCAATACGTCTGCAACAATAGATAGTAGAAAGAGTGCTCCTAAATAAACAGCTATTTTTAAATTGGTGTCGAAGAATAAAATCTTTTTACAAATGTGCACAATCATTAAAACAAAAACTTCTAGTATTGACGATTCCTCACGGGTTGGCTTGGTACCTTTACTTTCAGGCGGTTCATTTTGCACTTTAAAGTTCATTCGAGCGCTTTTAAAACTTCCTCGGCTTGTCATGATTTAAAAATTCTCATTTGCACTGTATTCACTTATTTGCGTATTTCACTAGCAATCTTAGATAGCTGGTACTACAAGTTATATCCGTAAACATAAGTAGCATTTGCGCAGGGGTTGATTAACCATGGATATATTTTTAGAATTTTATCTTCATAAAATCTCGGAAATAGGTATGGATATGGATTCTGAATGATGAACAGATGAACTTTGAGAAGTAAAAGTCATTAGATGATAAAAGTGAATGTGCATAGTTAGCTATAGGGATGTGGGAAAATAATCGAAACGAATCGAATTAAAAAAAAATTTTTTTTCTTCAATAAAAATCGTTTTTTAAAATTTTATTAACAATTAATTCAAATAAATTTGATTTTTGGGTTCACTGAGGATCTATTTATTCGTCCGCAATCCGCAATCTGACCGACTGACGGATGGACTCGAGAATATTGCATTATTATTAAAAATCAAATCACCGATAAAAGTGATTAAGTTTCTCACTTGATCCGTAACTTTTGGTAATTATCAAAAATGACATATAATTAATAATTAATAATTTTCAACTCATCACACTTACCGTAACATATACAGAGTAAAAAAAGCAGGCATTATTTTAAATAATAGGAAAAAAAAACCTATTTTTACACAAATCTATTTTTTGTAAAATAAATCTATTTTTCCCAAATCGATTATTATTGAAAAGAATCGGTTTTTCCTTTAGTGTCATATCCCTAGTTAGGTACTTGAAAGAGTTGTCAGTGTCATTTCCAACCTATCAAAGACAAAACGTTTTTTTTTTGCGTGTTGAATCTTTGTCGACTCAGCCGAAAGCCCGAGAGCTAAGGGTGCTAAAGCGAGCTCGAACAATTTTAGTATATAGTCGCAGAAACGTTCTATTTTCCTTTTATCATACTAATAGATGTTTCTTAGTCGATTCCAGCGTCAGTTGGAAAACAAAGGATCAAAGGATGCTAGAGCGAGCTCGAACAAATCCGATGTTTTATTAGTGGTTCTGCTATTTATCAAAAAATTGATCTGTT
>NDFZ01004910.1:180271-199769 GCA_002192655.3 Mamestra configurata
ACTCTGCCATTCCTTGAATTTCTTCTTTTTTTCCTTCAACACTTTCTGTATTTCTGTCGACCACCACCATGTATCCCTCTCTATTGTGCCCCTTCCTTTTGTCTCTCCTAAAATATCCTTCGCTGCTTGTCTAACACACCCAGCTATCTCATTCCAGCTTTGATTCACACTTCGATCCTTCATGTCTCCCATTTCTATCATTTTGTCTACTACTCGGTCTCTAAATTCCTTCGCACAATCATTCTTCTCTAGCATATGCCATTTTATTTTAGGAGGAGGACGCTCTTTGCTTTTTGTACACTGTGTTTTAATCGCTAATACCATAACCAGGAGTCTGTGCTGTGAGACCAAGTCTTCTCCTGGCAGCACTTTGCAGTCTTTGACGTGCTTTATGTGGTTGCGCCTAACTAGAAAATAGTCAATCTGGGTCATGGTGTTACCACTTTTGTATGTGACTAGGTGTTGATCTCGTTTCTGGAACCAAGTGTTGGCTACTGCTAGGTCGAATGCAGTTGCGGATTGCAGCAGCGTCTCTCCCTCGTTATTGGAACTTTCAAAACCCCAACCCCCATGTACTCTTTCGTAACAATTTCTCATTTTTCCTACAAGCCCATTAAAATCACCTCCAACTATCAATTCCTCATGCACGGGGATGGTTATAATAGCTGTATCAAAATCCTCCCAAAACTTCTCTTTCACCCTTTCATCACATCCTACTTGCGGGGCATACACACTAACTATATTCAGCATCACATTGTCCATCATAACTTTCACACATATCAATCTATCATTAATCCTTTTTACTTCCATCACGCTTTCTTTCAATTTACTATCTAACACTATTCCCACGCCATTATGTAGTTATTATATTATATTTATAATCTAATGTAGTTATTTATGATAATAGTGCGGTAATTTGACAAACGAGTACAGTACGCGTCAAACAACTTTGCCCCTCTGAAGTTCGTCACAATTGACACCGCAGTAGTCGATTTTACAACCAATCATGACACCGCGCATGCTCGGGTTTGACGCGCATGCGCCGTCTCGAGGAAGATGGCGCGAGTAACGGCGTCTCAGTCGCTCCTAATACGTTCGATGCTTAGTCGTGTCCCGCTTGCTCAATGCAATAAGACTTCAACAGTCTTATTGCATTGAGCAAGTGCCACAAGTGTTACACGTTGTTATTATGATTTTGTTTTTATTTCATTTGTTTGTTATTGTTTTGTTATCTTCTTATTGTTATTTGTTGTGTTTGTTACTTGGTTTTGTGTGAGTTTTTTGTGCGATACGCCTAAACGGAATATCGTTTCAAAAAAGACAATAAATTATACATTTTGTTTTGTACCTTTAAATTTAGCTTGAACACAGTCCCTCACTTTCAATTACTTAGTAGTACTTATTATCTTCTTATGCATTTCTACCTACTTATCTTACAATCGCTAACTGCTTCTACGAACGTAACACTTTTTTACGCGATTGCACCTGCGTGGTCGTCATGAAAACCTAACTTCAGAGCGGTAAAGTTGCTTGAGGTGTACTGTACTTAGTAATAGCCATAGTTACGAGTTTGTGAAAACCACTTTCCGCACGTGTGTCATACAGCGTTTTTCACACATTTGCGAGAAAACAGTAGGTACAATAGGGAATAAAACAAACTTTTTGTTTTTAGGTATCAGTCAGAAAGTAGCAACAATCTTTGGCGTTCCTTATGAAAATGGCGCCTCTTGCGCGTGGTGAATTAGAACTTTAATACTAAAAGAGAAAATGAGACGAAAGATGTAAGTATCTTTCGTCTCATTTTCTCTTTAGTATTAAAGTGTGACAAACGTAATGAGCAAAACTCATTACGTTTGTCACACTTTGCGCTTCCAAGGAGGTTCTCGATCAGCTTATTTATTCTAGTAGAGCGATTCAGCTTATTTATTCTAGTACTTAATGTGAAACTCCTTGGTGGAATTCATTTTTTTTATGGAAATTAAAAAAAAATCCATAAAAAAAAATTATAACAAACAACAAGTACTAAGACGTTGTATGGTGCGTAATTTTTAACTTTAGAACAATGTTTCGTAAATGCATTTTTTGAGCAAAAATGTTGAAAAATGTTTTTTTGCGTATTTTACTTGGAAGAGGCCTTTTAAGGTCTTGTTGCGTGCCGGAGAGAATAATTTGAACTTACTAAACCAAAACAGGCATGGAGATATCTCCATGTCTATGTTTTGGTCTTCACTGAGTGCTGACTTAAGACGAGTTGTTACATATTTTAGATGTTTCTTGTCAATGGGGTATCTCATCGTTTGCCAGCGTTTCCTTGCTTTTACGCTTTTTATCTAACAAGTCACTGGACTGTTTCAGACCATAGTATATTTTCAGGTTTGTATTGTTGTATGTGTCGTCGCCATATAGTAGAATTTGGCCATTTCATGAAATGGCCAGCAGGGTTTAAAGGAACCTAACATGAATGGTATGACGGGAGCTAAGACGGAACCTAACCTATCCGTGTCGGGGTGCCCTAAGTTCCCTCAAATCTACACTTAACTAACCTCGGCCATATCATGAAATGGCCGATTCTACGATATGGCCACGACATATGCAATAATTAAAATGCTCAATTGCACATTTCGTCAGATTAAACACAAATCATATCACCGCAAAATGACTGAGTTAAGACAAGTTTTAACTAATCAAAACCCGTTTTAACAAAATTGCTCAAATAAAGCCATAGCAACTGAAGACAAAGTTCATCTAGTTAAGTCTTGATAACGAGTGTTGTCAACTTCTTTTGAAAGCGATCGTGCAGTAGACTGAATACCCTCATATCATTGCCGGGAAAATGATTGAACAAAAAAAAATAGATCGAGCTTTATCGAAATAGTAGAGATACGGCCGTCAGAAAGTTTGCTTATACGTGTTTACCACACAAAAGAGGTGGCAGCTGTAATGTCTCGCGTCACTGTCACACGACTGCTCTCGAAGATAAGGTGTGATTATTACCCATCATTGGGATCATTATGCTAAAAAAATAAAAAATTTGGTCAAGCCTGAAATTATTTTTGTTCTATGGAATTTAGTTTAATAAAACATCCTCTATTGCTCAATGAGATAAATATATTTTTGAGGCAACAAAGTGTACTTAATTTAAATGTTTATTATTTTGTTAGGTTCGTTTACTGTCCTCTATTGATAGAAGTGGAAAAAACCTTGCATACTCCCTAAAATCAATTTTCCTTATTTTAGGTTGACCGCATATTAGAAGTTCGTCACAAGAAGAATGGGAAGAGGGAGTTCTTTATTCATTGGAAAGGATGGTCAAGTAAATTTGATTCCTGGGAACCAGAAAACAACTTAAATTGTCCTGAGTTGATAAAGAAATTTATGGATAAGGTAAGTCTATATCCAGGATGAAGAAGGAACATGATGTCTATAGATTCTAAAAAACCTCTTCTCAAAATGAAATATTTGGTTAAAACAGGTGAGCAAGGCTCGGTCTGTAGATTCTCGGAACTTGAGAGTGGCCCCAGAAACCACAAATCGCTTCACATTGCAGGACCCGTCATCTGGCCGTCGTTTGAGCAAAAGACGTGGACAGCGTCAGAGGTGAGGTTCATTTTATTATTCTTGTCCTTCACAAATCCGGCGCAGCGAATACGTAACGCATATCTGCGATTTTAGATTTCTGGACTGATTATAGAGTATGTTGGTGTAGTGCACTATTATGTACTTTTTCGCCATCACTCTTTTTTTTTTTGGAAAAGACTTCATAGGAGAAGTAGCAAAAACCGGTAAAGTGTCAGTCGGACGACGAAGGTTTTCTTCGTATGCGAGTCCGACTGACACTTTTTTCTACCATTAGGAGACCTTGCGGAATTTCATGTTTCTATCTCTAGCTATACAAGGTGACTGGTAATTTAAAGATCAGCTGTAGAATAACCCATTTCAAGTTACGCACTCAGTTACCAGTCACTCTTAAAAACGTAAGGTCACTCACTCATTCATTCATTTACTGACTAATCACGAAATCTCGAAAACTACTTGACCTATGAAAATGAAATTTGGCCCGGAAGTAGACTATGAGTAGGGGACGTCAGCTAAGAAAGAATATTAGGAAACTCCCCCCGTGAAAAGGTAGAATGGGGGTGAAGGTTCGAATTATGAGATAAAAAGTTTCAACTAACATTTTAAACTTCACCTTCAAAATAATGCTTTCAATAACTTTTAATTTAAGTACAGCTCCAATTAGATTTTCAATCATCAATTAGTAGATTAGAACACCAAAAAAAATTTTCTCACAGTCAAACAAATTGAACAGTGGGTAATGTGCATAATAAACATAATTATTTGCTGTTGGAGTATTGATCGGTATGGAGAACATGTTGTCAGGTTTAATCAATCCTACTTATCTTTTCGTCATAATACTGTCGCTGCTTTCATAGTTTTGGAAAATCAGTAGTAATATTTTTATTAAGGGTTCCGTACCAGGAGGCTATCACCATATTACTGAGCCTCCGCTGACCGTTCGTTGTCCGTTGGGATGTATTTCATGAACCGTAAAAATATACCATAAAACTTAACCGACTTCAAAAAAAGCAGGTTATCATTATCAATTCGACCGTATCGGATGTATGTAATAGTGATGTAACGTATGTTGGTGTTTTCACATTCGTAAATGCGGATGCAAATATTTGTCTCAAACATGCGACTACTAACATTCAAATAAAATGCGCGCAAAATGTAAGAGAGGTTTGATTTTTCGTGTCGGCCCGTTTAAACGGTGCCGAGCGGAAAATAGCCAAATCGATACAGAGTGAATGAACGAAGAAAACAAAAAAAACACAAAATTAAAGTAAACATTTTTGGCTTTTAGAAGTTATTTTCGTTTTACTTAAAACCATCTTAAAACAGTGGTTATAATCTGTAAGTATGTATGTAGAAATCTTACATGATTGTCACAAGACTCCTAACAATTAGATATTGTCTTAAAAAGTCGAAATGTTGTGCTACAAAAGTTAGTGACAGAAACGAATCGCTTTAAAACCGACTCCATGTAGTTTATCTGCCCTACCCCTAAAGTGTAATTTAAGCCCGCGCAGGCGCGACGGGGCGAAGCGGACTAAACCAAACTATCTGCGACCCACCCGCTCCGGCGCTGCGGGGCTCCGGCGCTGCATGCATGGTGTATGCTTGTTTGCATGCTTTTTGCAGGGAAATAAAAACCATATATGGTCATAATCAACTGTTTTATCGAGTTTTTGAAATGTATGCCAAAAGACAGTTCTGACCATGAACATTCTGCGATGACTACTTTTTAATTATTATGAACTAGCACTTCGCCCGCGACTTCTTCCGCGTGGATTTAGTAGGTATTCCATAAACTTAAACGCCCCGTAAAGCGACGGACTGTAATGGGTAGTTTTTGAAAATTAATATAAACAATTTATAATAATTATTACTCAGTCACTTTTGCTGCTGATCCTATGGTCTCCCTGCTGTGCCGTACACCCCGTTGATAACCTCCTCCTTTTTCGAAGTCGTTTAAAAAGTATATAGATTGCAGAAGGTTAGGCAACTAGCCGTGATATCGCGCTCCTACAACACCCAAAGCCAGGCAATATTAAAGTTCAAAACTAGAAATATAAAAATAATGTTTTTCCTCCTGAACCGTGTGCCGTATCAAATCAAGGGTCGCAAAAGTATTTTTTATAATATTAAGATATTCTATTCAGAAGTTATTCAAAAAAATAGATGAAAATTGACCATTCCCCCCTTATCTAAAATTAAAAAAAAGATACTTAATAGGTCTTTATCTATAGATTACAGACAAAACCTATTAGAAGTTCCCTTAGCACGCTAGTACGACTCGCACCTGGCCGGTTTTTATTAAATCTACTAATTGAAGATAGAAAAACTCATTGGAGTTGAACTTAAAATAAAAAAAACCTGTCAAGTGCGAGTGAATGAATGGTCAATTTTCAAATATTTTCTACAACTTCGGAATGGAATATTTTCAAATTATGAAAAAAAAAAAAAACTTTTAAGACCCTAACAAGGAGCCCATTATTCATTTGATATGTCACCCGTTACAGTTGGGAAAACTGTACTGGGTGTAACTTTGGGTCACAAAAGATTATATAATATGTACCAAAGGGCATGGAACCATTGTGGCATAGCCGGCGCCGCCATTTTGATTGATTTTTCTTCAAAGTTGCGGTGCACGGACTAACATGCATATATGGGTAGAGGAACTTCCAGAAACAAAAAATGCTTAATGGTACCCTAAAGTGTTGTTAAAGTGTCCTCTACCCATATATGCATTTTAGATTATGCGCTGCAACTTTGAAGAAGAATGAATCAAAATGGCAGCGCCGGCTATGACACAATGGTTCCATGCCCTTTGGTACAACAGCTACCTGAGTGTAATTGCGGGTTACATCCATAGTCCTATTTGGAGGCATTGGATAGGTTTGCATGTGCTGTAGGCCAATAATGTTTGTTTGTTATTTCATTATTTTCTAGGTATGTGTAAATTACTAACATAGTTTTAAGTTGTCTTGATGTACTAACACTCAATGGACCGAAAAGTCTGACATAAATGTTTTGAATTGAATTGAATTATTTGATGGTTTTTTTTTTGTGAGTGGCGTCTCGCAGTTCAACCTATAAGGTTGTCGACTGCTTAACCGGGCTTGCCTGTGGTGACTTTAATATAATATTAAAGTGTGGTGACTTTAATATAATATTAAAGTCTCCAGCCAGGGCTTATAAAAAACTTACAAACTAAGCGACTACACGCTAAGGGCACCCCCTGTGGGGTATGGGCCTCGGCTTAGGGCGTCGCTGGGATGAGGACAGCTAGGGACGGGCTGGATCGAACTAGTCTATTTGATGGTGTGGTTTAATATAACTTTTGAATTTTGTTCGAATTGAAACTTTGGATCTCATAATTGGAACTTTATTTATTTATTTAAACTTTATGTACAATAGTGATACATGGGTGGACTTAATGCATCAAGGCATTCTCTACCAGTAATTTATAACTTTATAACCTTTGGGTTATAAAGACTATACTAGTTGTACAGTAAATATTATAAAATTTAAAATAGAATTTTAACAAAAGTTTTACGTAACTTGATGTGAGAGAAGATAAATACTGTCCCCTCTATTTTTCAATCGTATTTTTAGGGAGTTTCATCATCACACAGTGTTTTTTTGCCTGAAAATCGGACATGTTACTGGTGTACTGGTTTTTTTACAATGTTTTCGTTTTCGTTTTTTTATTGTTATTAGCGCATATAAGTAACCAACTGATTTGTGCTGATTGCAACTACACAAATCAAAAAACAGAGCCAGAAAAAAATAAAAACAAAAATCACTTTATCGCGATTTATTTGCCACTGGTAGGTCGTAAGACATCCAGAAAACGCTTGTAATTTAGTTTAGCAGTAGACTTTTCAAACGGATGAAGAAATTTTTGTTTCGTATGTAAGTATTCAAAGTTATATATATTTATTTGTATTTTTGCGAATTCCGGGATCAAAAAATCAGATAGCTCTAAATGAAAAACTATAAAACTTATCCACGCGGGAGTTTTACTCGGGCATTTGCTGTGGAATACTCTATGCCCTGGCTTTAAAAAAATAACATCCGATTTTCAGGCAAAAAAACACACTGTGCATCATCTTCCTGCCCTTATCTTATTTTTAGGGAGTTTATTCAATGTAATTTAATTGTTTACTTTTCTTAATATTATTTTCTATTTTTTTGCAGAGTGCGTTACGATGATGCTGAATAACGAATTTTTAAACTTCTTTTCCCGGAATGGTATGTTAATGTACCAAATGAATCATAATATAAGGTTTTTGCAGTGTTAAATTTCAAAAATAGAAATTATTTTATTGAAGAATGTATTGTTTTTTCCACATTGTTATAACGTTCATGTATGTATGTGTGTACAGTCGCGCAGGGTCTGGAACCTACATGTTCGTATCTGTAGACAAATGACTGTCCCAGGCTTCAAGTTATTATTACGATACGAGGCTCAATTTGGACAATTTTTTTAGTTGTGGTCTTTTAGTATGAGTTACAGTGAAAACCCGAATGAGTGAAAACGCTTATTTACCTTTTAAAACTAATTGTAAATACTGGATGCCTTTGTTACATAAACATGTTCGGATTTTAGATTTTTTTGGTGATACCGGGTAGTTTTAACATTTCATATTTCAAAGTTAGGTCACTTCGGGGATCAAATAAGAAAATTCTGCCGTGTGACATATCCAATCAAAGGGACCATTGTAAGGGTCTCTTTTTTTATAATTTTTAACTTTTCCTTTCCGAAGTTATTCAAGAAAATAGATGAAAATTTACCATTCTCCACCCCTTGTCTCCGAAACTACAGGGCCTAAAATTTTGATTAAAGTTCTATGATTTTAAAATATTTTTTTTTTATTTGTTCGGAACCCTTTGCATGCGAGTTCTACTCGCCCTTGGCCGGCTTTTCAATTAACTTTTTTTTTTTTTTCATTATGTTTATGTATATTGATGCTCTTATTTGCATGTTTATCGATATTTAATATCATATTTCAAAATGCCTCCCATCGCGTAAACCGTCCCTCCAATTATAAACCTAACGAAGGCGACCAGTGCAAAATGGTTTTAAGCAGTAAAATCTTGTTCTTCCTAAATACGAGTTTTCACTGTAATATAATATTAAGCAAAGACTGAAATAATGAACCTAACGTAGCCAGCGATAAATACTTTCTTTTTTTAATTGTATTAACAAAAAGTAGATACAAGTCTATAAAATACGCCCTTGAAGTAGTAAAACTAAAAATACGATTTACCCAATTATCAAAATTATCCATGGTGAAACTGCATGGAACTGCAGCTGAAACTATAATAAAAACTTGGAAGTCTAGACTAATATAATAAAAAGGTAATATTGTATGTTTGTTTAGATGTATTTAAGGATAGTGGTAGTATTGATTAAATACCGGGAAAATGCCGTTTAATCTGCGGGATATGCCAGGTTATGTTGACGGCCGCCGCAGATGCTTTGTTTTTGTGGTTCCGGACGAGTATGATAGCCAGTGCGAGTGTAATCATATGCGGCGGCCGCACGTAAAAAGCGTTTCCCCTCGCACCTTGCGCAGCCCTGATAGCAAGCTGAACATGACTATGCAATGTAACAATATTAATTTCTTCTGGCCGCAGCTCCAGTCGCCTGAAAACTGTTTATTATCCCAAGGGTTTTGTTCCCTTGGGATAATAAATCAGGATAAAGTACCTATCTTATGCCCAAATCCTGGTCATGGTTCACTCGTGTGCAATGTTTTATACGAATCTATTTAGCCTAGAGCGTGGAAAGGTAACAAACAGATAAAGTTACTATCGCATTTATAATATTAGTATGGCAGTATGGATAGTCAAGCAGTTTTATTTTTATTTGAAATAAGTACACAATAAAATTACATAATTATATTATCTAAGGTTAACTAATACTTCAAACTCTGTAAAAATATTGTTAGTTTATTACACTAAAATTTAAATTTACTGTATTGTAAGGCTTGAAATACATATGCTATGATAAAGTGCATGTTTTGAGTTATTTAATTAAACTACAAGTGCCGGTCGTTTCAAATTTGGAACGTGATGTCACAAATTTGACCCTCACGTGTTACACGATTTAAAATGGTTCTTTTACGTTATAGTCCAATAATTGAAAACTTAAAAAGGGGCTTTTGCTACAAAATGTCAGGGAGAGTTCTAATTTGACAGTGTTACAGTTTGGTGTGCTAATTATTAAATATAATGAAAATAGGTATTCCGTATTTGCGACCTTGAACGACCGCCGTTCAAGCAAGTGTCACCTTCAATAAGCGTTGCCCACCCTATCTCAGACAAAAATGTATTTAAGTTTTTTTTTGTATTTTTTATCAGTAATGATAAAAATAAATCAGATTAACGAAATAAACTTGTAAATAAATCACAGAGGTATCAAGTATCTACTCATTATTTAAAACGGATAGCGCTAGTAATATAAAATAAAAAACTGTTTTGAAGGCCTTAACAAAAAGCTGGAAAGATATTCTAAAACTATTAAATCTAGGGTGGGCAACACTGCCTTTGAAAATAAAGAAAACAATGCGCGGCGCTGCGTTGCCACTCCTTCGTCGCAGCGCAGTCCCACTAGATGGAGATTGTTGTGTTCAATGGTCATCATCAAACACAGTAATTAAACTTTTGAACGCCATTGCAGCATTGTCACGTATACATGACAAGCAAGCGCGTTTCCTGTACGCCAAACGTCACAAATATGTGACAAAAAGTACGGCGAAAATGTGGCTTGGCGTCGGGGGCACGCCTAGACGCCTATGCGTTTATGCTCAGGCGTTCAAAAGGTATTACTTAATTGTAATCATACGATGTACTTTTTGTCATAAACCTCAGTAGATTAATTGAGATTTTGGTGCAAGGGACGTTATTTTCACTTCTAACGGACATTATGGCATTTTCCGATCGATGGTTTAACCGTACTAGCGCGAAATAAGTAGCTACTGTGGTTTTCAAAGCTTATATGGTGAATTTTTAAAGTGTGCGTGGATGGCCTAATCTAAAACTATGAGGAATTTAGAAAAACACTGAAAGGAGTTGCTGTAGTGTCGTTGCGGTCTGCCATTACTGTTGGGCGGTACGTACTATTTTCCTATGTGTTCTTTCTACATATCATGTGTATTACAGGCTGAACTTGATAATAAAAAAAAAAACTTTTAAATGTAAATAGTAGGTATGTACACTATCTTTTATTGTAAAGTAATTGATTTTTGACCGCAGTTTAAAAGTGTTGGCCACCCAAAAACCGATTGCAAGCAAAAAAACTACTCGTTTCGCTTAGCTGCTAAAATTAAAAAAAATACAGCTTCATTTCTGGATCAGTTGAAGCTCAAATCACTAATGTGCAATGGGAAATCTATAATTGCAGCAATTCAGAAAGGATGAAATTGACTTGTTTTAGCTAACGCCACCCTGTATTTGAATGTAGATTCAGTGCGCCCGTGTCTCACCGTCTCCGCGGCGGTCGACGCGCACTCCTATTGCTGGAAATAGTGTTACACCAATTTCAGTCGCATAATTTCGGTCACACGTACCTACCCAAAATATTAGAACTATTGATGTCAGACTGGAGCTGATCTTTTTAAGATTACATAATTGGTTTATAGTAAATCCAATAAGCGCTCTCGATTAACATAGAGAAGTCGTTTGTCTACCTTGACAGTAAATTGTAACACCAAGGCATCCGCTGCCGGGAAGAAACCGGTCGTAGATAAGAGCCGTAAAGTAAAGTAGGTTATAATTATTCAATTGTTCAGGCAGATTAAAACTAGTCCATTGCAACCGAATTTGATAGAAATAAAAAACCCGTTTGGATTGAAATAAGGTAGATGTATCTGGCTTGGATTTGTAGCCTATTGTAATACATTTAAGGGGGGATGCGCTCGTGTAGTAAGCGAAATCTTATCGTTTGGCATGGCTCCGTATTAAGTTAAATGCTATTCAAAAAATATTTTGTTCGTAATAAATATTGTATTTACTAAATTATAATAATCAAAGTATACAATGCAATTCTCGTAAGTATAAATAACCGAATTTAATTACTATTTCATGAAATCAGGATACTTGAGGATTATGTAAACTTGAAATGAAAAACCAATTGATGTTTTTAATGAAAATACTTCGTTAAAAGCATATTTGTTACGGTGGTGAATATTTTTAATAACACCTAAACTAATACTGAGCTTGAAGTTGAAAAAACACGTAAAAAAAAATTAATTTCGCGGGCTACACTTGTACTTTTTCCTTAAGCAGAACTTTATTTAATGAAAACTAACTTTCTCAATCGACACGAAAAGTCACTATAGTTTTTCCGCAGTACCTAATGCATACTTATCATATTTTGTCGTAGCTTAAAAGCTAAATTGTATTTATCAATGGTTGCCTGTTAGTCAGCTTTAAGGTGAAATCACATTTCCACACACGACTCAACATTTTTGAGTTTGTTGCAGGTTGGCACATTGCTGGTAATCGCACGAGGTGCTGGAGATGTTTCGTTCTAGCTAACGAATACTCTAAATGGACAGAAAAATATTGATTCTGGCTTATAAAGTTGTGTGATTTCACTCTTGAAAACTAGCTGATCTGTTAGTTTTTTTTTGGAATGTGTACTAGGCTAATTTGCCTGTGTTCCGTCCGATTATGTTAAAATCATTGTGCAAGCAGGTACGATTCGATAACCTCTCACCGTGAAAGCTTATGTGAAGTGAACACGAAGCGAGCTGTCAATCCATGCTAACGAAATGGAATGACAGTTCACTTCATGCTCACTCCACCTAAGTTTGCACGGTGGGGTGTTGATAAAATAGATTAGGTGAGGTAGCGTCGCGATGTGGTTATGTTTCGCGAGAATTAAAGAGTTGCGCCCGCTGGGTGGCCTGGGTGGCGTAAACAAAACACCCCGCAGCAGCTACCTCAGGCAACTGTCTCAATTAAACGGTAGGCCCATACTAACATTGATAAAATATTATACCTTTATTCATAGTTTGTGGAAATAATAATGGTCTGCATTTTTGTTCTGACACATATGTTAAAATTGTCGAAGTGGTTTAATGTGTGCATTTAATTTTTAAACTTATACTAAGAAGTGCTAACTAAAATAGCGTAGGTACTCAGGGGCGTCACTTCAAAATAATCAATCATTGCGAAACTTAATAGACAAGTACACATTGCAACTTCAGACAAAAGAAAACAGATTTTAATTAACATTTTAATTGTGTTGTCATGTGCTAACATACACGTTGATTAATTAACCTTTTGAACGCCAGAGCATAAACGCATCGGCGTGCCCCCGACGCCAAGCCACAAATTCGCCGTACTTTTTGTCACATATTTGTGACGCTTGGCGTACCTACAGGGCACGCGCTTGCTTGTCATGTATACGTGACTATGGCGCTCAAAAGGTTAATTAAGATTAATTTAAAGTAACGACCCTGCGACGGTAAGGTAAATATAATTAAAGATTAAAAATATGCAAAAATACTTTTTTTTATCAGCTGTTTTATTACCATCTGTATTTTCCCTGTACTAATATAATTGTAAGTAGTAGATTTGATTACAAATTAGGTATAGTCAGCAGATCAAAAGTCGATTAAAGCCTCAAACATAGTGAGAGGCCGCCATGGAGCGGACGCAAAATATCAAACAAAGGAACCGTCGTTCTAGAAAATAACCCCCTGAACATTTTTCACTACCCTACATCGAAATTCTGCGGTTAACCCTCTAGCTGCTACATGTATTTTTAAATACAAAATATTTTTCTCTGTAATGTATGGAGCATTACAATTACGTTTGTTACGCGCACCACTATTAAGGAAAGCGCTGACACAGGCACGCGGCAAGCCCTGTGCGCGCCACGTGCTCAACTGGGTAAAAGGGAGTGGCACTATAGGTTCGGGTCCAACAGCCATCGTACCAGATCCCCTCTGGCCAGCTCATCAGCCGTGACATTTCCTAGTGATCTGCTGTGACCTTTTATCATTTCTATGATGTAAGTATTATACATTCATAAAATTGCGTTATTTAACCCGGGCTCATTAGCCTGCACTTGAAATAGCGCTGTGCAAAACAATTCTTAACTTAATTAATAAGTTAGATAATTAATGTGCCCAAACTAACAAGTCTGGGCTAACAGATACTTGGCTTGTTTTTATGCAAGTGGCCCTTAATAATTGACGCGATAATCGAAAAACGGTCATGTAAACCGCGTTTGAAACCGCGACCCATGTTTAACTGGTTAGAGCGGCCGCGTAATACATTGTGCTAACCTCGCACGATACAAAACTGTGCACACAACATATCTAATTGTACACAATTTGTATGAGTACAATTTTCAAAATCTAATTCCTTTATTTCAAATAGACCTTTTACAGGCACTTTTGAATTTTCAAAATAGATACGGCAAGTTCTGCCGCACTAGCGGCAAGAGTAGCAAGATGTTCTAACTAAGGTACATGAGGGTATTAAGGCCTGTCGGCTAATAAGGCCTAAACTTCAAAAATCTTGTTTATAATACGATTTTGCGCTCAAGGTCGCACTCACACATGCATATAACAAGTACCTACAAAGCGCCACACGGCGGCAAACGCTGATACCTCACCCCCTCCCGTCAGTGGCAAGATAAACGTGGTCGTGAGTAGGCGCACGTCACGATTTTATAAATATTGGCTCCGGTAAAAGGTATGTATTTACTATATTATTATGCTTTTCTACTTGCAATTACTTTCTGTATTAGTGTTAACTTACGCTTGTCCCATATTGACTTATTAATTAACGTGATACAGTTCAAATTGTATTTATTTCGTTTTCCATAAATACTTAGTCCATGGGTAATAAGGCCTCTAAAATTTTGTAGTAGGCCTTATTATACTTCTGGGTTTTAATCATACCTATTGCGAGTTCTTTTTTAAGTGAATTTTATTTCGTTCGTTTGTCGTATATACCTAACCTACGGATAATAAATAATTACGGATATAAAAAAACTGAGAAAGCAAATAAAAGAAAGTCATCTCGCGGATCTACTAGAACCAAGGACGCTGCAGATACTCAAGAGAGTTGGTACTGTCATGCCTGTGAAGAAAACCATAAGAATGACATGAGGCAGTGCTCTAAATGCTTCAAGTGGTATCATGAGGAGTGTGTCGGATTGACAGTGGATGATTCTGATGACTTCGTGTGCCCTGGTGGATGTTAGACGAGGCTAATAATTTAATTCTTAGACTGCTATAGTACTGTTATGCCTTTGACTGAATGATAATTGATCTCAAGTACCAAATTATGTGATTTAAGTTAATTATCTAAGAAGTTTAAGCAGTAGGCTTTATTACCTTACCTAATTTTAATAAGGCCTATTGAGAGTGTTTTAAAAAATGTTTAATTTTATTTGAGTTTTCTGCAGAAGTTGCTATTTTTTGTTTTAATTTTGTAGTTGCTTAATTGAACGATTGATTACCTAATAAATATAGTTGATTACATTAAATGTATTTATTTTATGACAAATTTCCCTTAGCTAGGCCTTAATACCCTCATGTACCTTACAGCAAAACACACTCACCTAGCTTATCTACACCGCGGCAGTTGCACGTTCCAAGCAAGAAACTCCTAGACTCTTAAATCAGTGATTACAAACTCATGGTTATATTCGTTTTGAAAAAATTATATAGGTACCTAATGCAAAAGAGATTGTTAAAAAGTAAATTAAAGTTGAATTTTACTTAAACGTTTGAACTGTGAGCCCAATATTTCCGTCTTTATTGACTAGGCTCAACCACATGTAGATTGACGCAAATTAGAATAAGATTTTTTACTATTTTTTAATTAAAATGTAACTTGTCTTTTTTTCTTCCGTTATATTATGTATAACGGACGGACGTTATACCTTATATTTTTTTATTGTAATTAAAGAAATATATATATATAATATATAGATCTCCTTAGAATCATATACCACAATAGTACCGCTAACATCAAACTTAATATTGCAGGACCTTCTTTCAATATACAAAGGGGTGTTAAACAGGGTGACCCGCTCTCTCCTAAATTATTTACCAGCACTCTCGAGGAGATATTCCAGTCGCTGGCAGCATCATGGAAGACCAAGGGCATCGAAGTCGGCAATAGAAGACTAACGAACCTCCGCTTTGCCGACGACATAGTCATTTTTGCCCTAACAACTATGGAACTGCAGACCATGCTCCAAGATCTGAGCACGGCTAGCCTCAAGGTGGGACTCGCGATGAATCGGTCAAAAACTAAAACAATGACAAACAGCAGCAAACGTAGGGTCGAGGTAGATGGGCAGGATATACTCTATGTCGATGAGTATACATATCTACTTGGGCCAGTTAGTTTCTTTCGAAAACAGGCAAGAAAGGGAAATCGATCGTCGCATCGACAACGCCTGGAAAAGCTACTGGTCCATGAAGACGCTAATGAAGGGCGATCTCCCGATGTCCCTGAAGCGCAAACTCATCGACATGTGTATTCTGCCCGTCCTAACCTACGGTCCTCAGACCTGGTCACTCACCGAGTCGCAAAAGTTCCGCCTTGGGGTATGTCAAAGGGCAATGGAGCGCAGTATTTTACGTTTAAAAAGAATTGATAGAGTACGGAACAACACGCTGTGCTCCAAAACCGGTATCATTGACGTAGGCATAAAAGCTGCCAGGTTTTATGCCTACGTCAGCTACAGCTTCCCATTTTAGGAATGGGCGGGTCACACCAGCCGCATGCATAATGACCGCTGGGCAAAAGTCTCCACGCAATGGGTGCCAGAGGATGGACGGCATCGCCGAGGCCGGCCCAAAAAGCGGTGGAGAGATGACTTGGATGCACACCGCGAAGGCTGGTTCGAGGTGGCACAAGAAAATAATGTCTGGAAGGATATGGGGGAGGCCTTTGCCCAGCAGTGGGACACAATAGACTAAGGAAAAAAAATAATTAAAGAAAACCGTAAAGGATACCTACGCACGGCGCTATACAAAGAGGAGTGCGGTAAAATAGGTACATAGATGAGTCCCTATTTTACCGCCCGTTCCATTGTATAGTTCGTAATTTTTAACTTTCGAACAATGTATACAGGCTTCGTAAATTCATTTTTTGAGCAAATGTGTTGAAAAATATATATTAAAGTCGTATTTACGTATTTCTTCAGATGAATTCACTTTTTGCAAATTCCTCAGTAAAGACATGAATGCATTGAGGGACCGAGATATACCGCCATTAATCTGTAATGTAATATTCTACAGATTCGGGAATTTCTTAAATAAAAATGATAAACCCAAAAAATAGTACTTTCTGATATTTAGGCTATGTCACTTTATGCACGCGTCTGGATTGAGAGCCAAGTTATTTAATCATAACTGTTTTAATTCACGTTTAAGAAATTCATGACCTTTTGCTTTACCTAAGTTTTTACAAATTTCCCTATACCTACGGGCTACGTCTTATTTCGTTTCGCAAGGATTTCAAAAGGAACATGTTATAGTAAATAAGGAATAATAAACGTGTAGGTAAGTTCAAATCAATATATTATAGGTACTCTTTATAATTATGTTAAGTACATGAAGATTGCATTTCAATATTATAATAATAATAATATAACTTACAGTGGTAAGTCTTTCTTTACATAATAAGGTTCACCGAAAACACGTCTACCTATGTAAAGGTCAACATAACTAATGCAGTCATCTAATGTCATGGAAAAAAACACAAACAATTGTCTCTTCTCCTGAAGTATTGAATAAACTATACATGTACTCCGTATCACCTATGGACTTACGATTAGTTCCGAACCCGAACCACAGAATATATAATAGTACTACGTACAGAAACTTCACTCCTTTGATCTTCAAGAAAGCCGCTTTTATAATAGCCTACAAAATCACTTGAAACCCCACGCGCAAGCTAAATTGCATTTAATCGCCGCGCTTGAGAGTTGTTATTAATTTGTGTCCGTTCTCGTCCGGAACATACCTACGCCGCTTGACCGAGTACTAGGGTTGGCCGGAAAGAAAAATAAAATACAGTACATACCTTTTAATACTTTTGTTGTATTTATGAGTAGTCTATCTAGATCTATCTCAAAATATTTAAAACAAAAATACTATTTAAATAGGTACTTTCCTACCTTAGATATTTATCAAAGCTAAACCTGGCTGTGTAAATGGAACTACGTAAGTAAATACCTTACTATATTAGATGTTTATCCCTTCTTTTACTTGATTTGCACCCATCTACTGCACATAAGGCACCAGGCGTCATCGTAGGTACTTACGCGTATAAACGAATCGAACGATTAAAATTGAAAAACGTGCGTGCGCTTCGCTTGCGAAAACCATACTTAATTTGGTCCGTCGGAGGACCGAGACCGCCCAGTCGGGCGGTAGGTAATTATAGCGCGCAAGTACATGGAGTGACGGAGGCCTGCCCGAACTAAGAATGAATGACAGCACGATTTGACAGTACTGTCAGTACTGTCATTAATTCTTAGTGGTTAGGTGAAACAGACTAGAATAAGCCCGAAACTACGGACTTCGGGCTTGGAGAGTAGCCCCCCAGAGTCGGAGTTTTTATTATTAAATTAAGTTTGTCAGAGTCACCCATGTCATTTCACAATTATTACAGCTTTCAGGCTGACCGGTTGCAGCTGAATATCATTAATTACAGGAAGCGACTGCCTGTCGGAGCTCCACAACCCAGTCATTGAGAAACACGATATCTCTTGGCGAGACCGATTTCAGATCTACATAATAATATAATAAAATAGACACCTGGGTCCCGGCTTCTCGGTCGAGACTCGTTCGTGGCACGGAGGAGTCTCAGGACGCTGTGGATGTTCACAAATCCATGGATCGACGTCGGAAAATGTCCCTTTACCTTGAAGATCGAACCGTTCAGCTGTTAGTACCTACTTAACCACCAGCTCTTCAAAAAGGCATATGCAATGTGCTCCTTGGCTTGAGCACCTTGCAATATAGCCTTTTTTAGTGGCTAAGCTCAAGCCAAATAACTCCGAGCAACTTGGATACACGGCACCGTTAGGCTCGCGTATTGTTGTTCATAGTTACCTACCTTTTTTTAAACCTATTTGTCCTAGCTAAGTTAGTGCGACCAACTTCGAAAAACGCCAGAAGATAACCTCGCGAATAAGGTCATATATTATATGTAAAAAAGCGTTCATAATTACTCTTTTTTTTCTTGTCGAAATCATTATTCTTTCTACGGTTCGCACAGTGTCGCTGGTTCGACGCGCGGAATATATATTTGTTTGGCCTACAGATAGTTGTTCCGGGTCTGGTTTGTGTATGTGAGTTTGTATGTTTGTAAACGCACCCACGATACAGGAGAAATTCCTATTGGGGCAACGCAAAAAAAAAGATAAGATAGAAGAAGATTCACAAAGTAATCTTGGTGCATGTATGACACAAGTCACCAGTTTATCTTAAGCCTTCAGACATATACAGAGACATATATTAGGTATATGAACAGTGATGTTCGTTAGTATCAGCATTTTTTATTGAGATAAGTGATAGGTATAATTTAAATACTAAATAGGAACAAATTAGATCGATGACCATCCGTCGTCCGTCCATATCGATGAGCCATGCTTTCTTTGTACAAATGTATTATACAATTTTATATGTAGTTGTTGCTGTGCGAACTCACGAGTGACATTATCCGAAGTCCAGAACAATTAGGTATTAATTTATCTTCACGACGCGTCTTAGAGATGGTTTGGCCATTCATATTCCTATACTGATCGTATCCATAGTATGTTTTGCTACTACTATTACGCACCCTCGAGATCGGGCCTCGGCGGAGCTGCCAGGAATAGCTCGAAGTCATGCGGCGGCGGAGAGCGGCGCATCTGCACGCGCGGCGCCAGCGTCACCTC
>NDFZ01004911.1:0-13770 GCA_002192655.3 Mamestra configurata
AAATAATCACAACCAAAAGTAATGTTTAAAAAACTATACCGCACTTGCCCCAACTGACCTTAACTTATTCAGCTTGCGAAACTATACAATTTGACTTGCCGCCTATTGCTTCGGTTAATTAGTTAGGCATTAAGTAAGTCCATTATGCATGTAAAGTTATCGAAATAACTAAGAACCGACCGATTGATTTGAAATTTTAATTAAACCTACATATGTATAACACGAATAATTGAAACAAAGATTGAATAAGTAGCTGAATATTAGTACCACACTTTTTGAGCTATTGGTATAAATATATAACGATACAACGTCACTGAACGTAGATTCACTAAGCATTCATAAATATAGTTCACTTTAGGTCCATGTTTATATGACTACCATTAACAATTAACACTATGAATTATAAAGGTAAGCATTTGAGTGACACATTATTTCGGTTGAACGGAATCGGCCAAACACTAACCATCCAACCGTACCGTTAATCTAGCACTTCTCCAGCTTATCGAGAATCATAACACTAAAATGGCGCTTTCCATTAACGCGGGTGTGTAGGTGCTGTGTATCAGTGTATGTAGTGTAAGCGTGTCATTTGTGCGACGCCGCGAGGGCGCCGCGCCTGTCGCCGGCCACCGGCGGCGCCAGTCCTTACCCCGCACCCCCGCACCCCCGCAACCCCCGCACCCCAACAGGATACAGAAGCGCCATTTAGAACAATGATGATTGCGTCATAAATAACACCGTTGAAAAGCCGCTATTACGTCTGTTAAGGGTGAAGTCTGTGAGGAATGAGAGAAGTTTCATTTTCGATTCTATTTTTGTTTTGTACGTTTTTCAACCGTCAACATTGTGAGCTACCTATAGATGTAACTGTTATACCCGCCGATTATTCACCAATGCCTCGAGATCAGCCTATCTGACATTCACTACCACCAGTAGAACATCCTGTCGGGTCTATCTTGAGTAGGTTGGTACTGCGAATGCCTTTACAGAGCTCAGTTCTCTCAACAATCCACACTACGGACCGACTATTAACGTGCGATTATCACTTAATGGTTGTTCTGCCTCATCCACAATGACCGGCGCCCTAACAGACCATGTACCTACGACATCGCATCACTGTCATTACGTCGTACTGCCCACTGCCCAATGCCCCGTCACCAATCTCCACCCGACACTGGCTATTAACGCCTATACAAATTTCAGCAGCGCACGTCATCGACTCCGTCACAAATTGTTATCAAGTTGAAGGGCGACCATTTTTTTAAACGTACTTATTTGTTGAATAAATTGTTGTGTGGGTTGGTGCTTGTGTACCCTTAAAAACGTTGAGATTAGGATACCTAAATTCATGAAAACATTGTCTAATAAAAGTGCTCATAATCTAGTACATCGGTACTTATAAATCCACGCGTGTAAGTGTGTGCATCATGAATCAAAGGCATAAGTAAGTAGGTAGTTGTAGTTGCATACTGCAATTCGTTCTTCATAAATTGATGTAGAGCCAAAACGAGCTGTACGTAAATAATAATATGGACTCTGTTAGTTACAACTTTATTTCTGGCAAGACTGGTAGGTTTGGGGTAGAGTTCTTCGCTCTGAAGATGTTACTCTGTCACGTAAATAAACTTAGACGTGGTAACCTTGAACAGGTTCAGACAAAACCCAACAAGTGTCTGTATGTCCACAGATTGACATGATCAGAGTTGTCCGCGTCTTGATGCGAGAAACTGGTTTGTGAAGTGATTCCTTTTGCATTCCCTAATTAGGAACCTACTCGTGATTAGTACAGACGCCAGCACATCAAGCTACCCGCTACCCGAAACTGACAATTTTTTCCAATCAACCTTGAACCGAACAATAACATTTTCAACTTTAGCGATAAAGTTGAAAATCTTTTAAATAAATTTGACAGATTATTATAGCTTGATGTGCTGGCGTCTGTACATGCATATACGTTACTTATGAGTTACGTATATGCATGTACAGACGCCTACACTGCTACGTACTGCTACGTGATAAGCTTAAATGACATAACTTTTACATTTTGTTTACCTTTCTTGTTTAATAACGTAATTTTTCGGACCACAAGTACAAAATACAGTTGACTGACAGTAAGATGACAACAATTAAATAAATAGAATTTAACCTTCATACGTTGATGACTACATCCACATGCAACTTTAAAACGATGTAAAGGACAATGTGCACCTGTGTAACGAAACGCTTGCTTGTTTCAGATATAGAAATGCCTCAGTGGGCAAGCGCCGAGGGCGGCGGCTCGGAGGCCGAGTCCCCCGACCAGATGATGCTGTACTATGAGGACGAGACCTCCCAATATTATGACAACAAACCTGATATTGTCGATAAAATTGAAGAAGCAGGAGGTACGGTTATAAGCAAAAAGTAACTAGCACTGTGGCAACAGGCTCCCGTAGATAGTTAACTATTAGGTAACTATTTTATGTCGCCGCTGAGGACAGAAACTTTCTTTTTGCAGAAATTTTAGTTTCCAAAAATGAAATTTCACAGATCGACTTAATTATCCATTCCATCGGCGAAGCATGGGCTAAGGCGTATCTGCCAAAACATCACACCATGCGGGGTGTGTAGTCTGGCGCAACTCAACTTCATGTTCGCCTAACTAATACATAGGAATAACAGCGCACAAATGTGACGATGATTAAAGAAAATATTATAGAAATTAATCTAGATGGATATTGAATTTTAATTGATATTATAATACGTACAACCGTCGGAAAGCACGAAGCAGATAAGGGCATTACGAAAATCACCCGTAGCCGTGCGTACAAATCGATTAGTCTGCACTCGCTCTCGCGCTCTTACGCAAATAGTTTATCAAGCGTGCGGCCGCGTCACGTAATGCCCAAGTTTCGTACTGCTGACTTGTTGCACAAATGTTTGAGTGTTCTCACTGCGTGTCGTGTCGCCGCCATCGCCAGCTTCGTGCTTCCAACGGCTCGTGACGGAGAACGTACAGTGCTCAGTCGCTGCCGTGACGTATGCATACAACAGCTTATTTAAAAAACGTTTTTACTTTCTTTAATACGTGACTTATCACTATTTAATTGGTATTTGTGACTGGCAGAGTGTGCATCGATTTTTTTTTACAAACTTACTATTAGCATTATCTAGTGGTTTGTAACATTACCTATGGGTAGAATAAATTCAAACGTCGTTTAGCAATGCTTTACCTACATAATAAATAAATAGGTAAAATAACTTTCCAGATTTCTACGACAGCGGTAGTGGCAGCGATGAGCAAGTGGCACGTCGTGTGTGCCGACCGCGGCGCGCGGCGGCGGGTTCGTCGTCGTCAGCAGCCAGCAGCAGCGGCCCCGCGGGCCCCACCGGCCCCGGCCGCCGGCGCCGTTGCGGCATCTCCGCGCGCGAGCGCAACCTGCGCCGCCTCGAGAGCAACGAACGTGAACGGATGAGGATGCACTCCCTCAACAGAGCCTTTGAGGTAAGCATCAATCAAAATCCTATCACATCGACACCAATCCATGTCCGCCTTCAATAAGCATTTTGGCTTGACTTAGATTCTTTCATGTTCCAGGATCTCCGGCGGGTAATACCACACGTCAAGAAGGACAACAGGAGTTTATCAAAAATAGAAACTCTAACTTTAGCCAAAAATTATGTGAAGGCCCTAACCAATGCAATTTGCTCCATGAGGGGAGAAGTTCCTCGATACCAGTACGTATACCCTGACATTAATCGCGAGCAGTTCCACTTTTAACGAAATGCTAGCATACCTAACTTGAGTAATGGTCTGAAAAATTAATAAACGTGTTTATACAATTTTCAGATTTAACAGTGACGACGAAAATGTGGAACCTGTATTCGTTTTGAATCGAGACCAGGAACAAAATAACAATGTACCAAGTGATCAGGACCGAGAAGACTCCAGCCCGGGCTCCCGAAGCTGCCTCTGACAAAGACGCACTAGTCCTCGCCTCGCTCCCCTCGTGTCCACCGCCAGCTCCCCCGCTGTATAGACGAGAACAAACACTAACCACGGAACATTCGAGACAAATGCACGCCCTCTGCATCGTCTTAGTACATATATGCGCATATTATATCTATATTTATCTATTAATAGGTACCTATTTTCGATGAGAAAAATAATGAACATTATTTTTGCAGTCCAGGCATTTTATATTTTCAAAATTCATCTGGCTAAAAATTTCGTAGTAATGAAACTCAAGCATCGTAGCAGTCGTAGTGGTCGTAGCCCTCTGTCCAACTTAGGTAATGTGGATGTTTACTTACTTACTTACCTGTCTAGCTAGGGAACGAAATGGAATGGAATTATTGGGGTAACGAACAAAAAGTAATAAGAGCGAGTAAAGCGTTTAATCTTATAAGTTACGGCCAGAGAAATTTATTTTAATAAAGTTGTTTAAAAGTATTAGGTACGCAAGCTAAATCAAACAATGTTACAAAATAACAATATACTTCGCTACCTATAAGAGCACACCCAAAGACCAATGGTACGAACTATTTGCTAGATGTTAAAATATTGTAAGTAATCGTTATTTAAGCATGTTATTAAAATGACATCAAAAAAGCAAAAAAAAATTTATTAAACAACATTTGTAGTTTGGATTGATGACGGATGCATAATTTTTTTTATATTTTGTGTCTTATTTTACTACAGAAAGGCACCATAAAATAATAACATATGAACATTCTAACTGGTTAAATATTATATTATTTATTTCTCAAACACTGGAAGACAACTAAACAAACAACGAAATGCCAGAACCATTATTCTACTTACACCTAACCTAAAAACCTAAAGCGTAGATGCCTACCAACTGACATAAATAATGGCTAAAATAAACATGAGCAACGATCAAGGGATAGTAATAAATATCCGATCTCAAAGCTTCCTTTGCAGAGTTAGAATAGTTAAGTTATTGTGCTAATAACAACTTACTCAATTTTATTAATCGTCTGTTGTAGATTGATTTTTCTCATGGTGCCAAATGATCGCTTGCAAACTTTTGCCAAACATAGAAATTGCTTTTGTCTAGTAATTTGTATTATGAACCATTTATTATTAAAACCTACTAAATATCAATTCTGTCTACAGGTAAAATTAGTCAATTCAACTTTATAGGATTTTTGATGAATTAAGTACCTATATAAATTAAAAGATGTCAGTTATTTGTGATGCGTGCAACAATTTTCGTTTAGATTGACCTACGACGTATTTTAAAAGCATCGTCATAGAACGCGATCTTTTACGTTATTAAAATATTATAATAAACGAAATCTCAACTTATAGTTACCTACCTACCTTGAGTTTATTTAAGTTTAGTTTATGAAATAAATAGGTACATTTTGTTTAAATACATTTACCTAAAATAAGAATGTTTGTAGTACCTAACCACTTTGCTGGTTACTGAGCATTCTAAATTAAGCATTTTTACAGTCATTGTGACTTAGATGTATGATGTATCTAGTAGTTATACTTAATATAAAATGTGCAAATGTTTTTTTTTGTATTTTATGCAAACAATTAGTGATTAAATTATATGACAATTATATCTGCGAGAACATTATAGAGACTTATTTTTTTAGATTGCCTTTTCTATTTTAAGCTACTAAAGTATCTAGGTACATATTTTAAGCTTACCTTAGTACGATGTGTACCCACCTCTATACCTACCTGTGGTCCGCGGACCACTGTTGGTCCGCAAGGGACAAACTATGGTCCGCGGAATGTTTACCTACAATTTTAATCTTGTTCACTTCAACCAAATTGCATAGTTGACCTCAACACTCTCTCGACTCCTTTCCGAATGGACAGTAGAGTCACTTTATTAATGTAACATTATTATTTTACTGAACTGTAAACGATGACGTTCAAAAGTGCCGTTTAATGGCCTAATTGAAATAAACGTTTTGACTTTTGACTTTTTGAGAATGTTATTGAAGCAAACTGGTTTAATGTTTTCATAAGAAATGTTGTGTTTTCTATGACAATGCTTTTTACTTTTGATTAGAAAGAATAGTTATGCTACAAGTTTTGAATGATATAAACTTTTTTTTTTTGGATTAAATACAGTTTAATTTCTCCTAGCAAAAAAAATAAACCAAGGAGGTCCCGGATCAAATAAAGGTTGGGAACCACTGCTCTAGGTTTATATGTACGTACTAATAGTAAGACCTTTTAAGGCCGTTTCAGGTACCTAAATTAATCTGCGAGTAATGTGGAAGAATCTGCTTATCTCGATTACAAACGGCTTGCTTTATTTATCGTATCATTAATATCATCATCTATTGCCCGACTTCGCCCAGTGCTGAGCATAGGCCTCTCTTCCCCACGATCCTGTGCCAGCCTCATCCTCTCATTTTGACTCTTCTTCTTAATTTATCTTATATGTGGGTAGGTATATTTAATTAGTTAGGTAGCCGATGATTTCTCAATAAAAAATAAATGTACCTCCCTCCTTCACTATGGAGGTGGGTCGTTGGCGGCGCGCCGACGCGGCGCGTTCATCTGCCGTGAAGTACAAAAAAAAACGCTTAACATGGCAAAATGAAGACCTTTCATATACCACCGAGTACCCTAATTGCATATTTCAAAGCCCATTTGGGTTACGTCCTCTCTCCATCATCGTCAGCCTTTAGCAGTCCATCGCTGAACATTGGCGTCTCTTGCATTGGAATCTTGATCCTCAGCTGTTGTGCTTGGCGATCTCCACTCAAAAACACATAGATACCTACCTATTCCACACATGGGCTCACATGGCCCCTCCATTAGCAATCTACCACTTCAGCTGGATTACCATAAAAAAAAAAAACTAAAGAAAAGCATAACATTTTCTATAGTTTTCTGAGTTAGTTGTGGACCAGACTACCGACACGTGTTAGCCCCCTAAGCTACAACACTGGCAAAAATTAGTGTGATGTAGGTACCTACTCACCGGTTATGATAATGCCATGCTCATCCCAGTTTGTTTTGTTTTCAACATTATCCAATGGGTTTGTCAACCATTTCGAGTAACTTACGTCCAGCTGACTCACTACTTGACGCAGTATGCGATGGTATGTACAGTTTGCTGATTCTGGTTTTCGTCGTTCACTGCCGCCTATTCAATTATACGCACATTCAGTACTTGAATTATATGGTCAATCGACTTGGTATCAAGGCTGAGACTTCAAAACAAACCGGCTTGGGCTATGAAGAGCCAATTTCTTCATGCTTCTATTGTAAGGACGGAGCTACGCAAGTCGAAATATGATTAAGTATTATCTAAATCTAATCTAAAGTAATATTAGAAAGAGGAGAGATTTATTTGTTTGTTTGTTACGATTTGGCTCAAAAACTACTCAACTCATTTTAAAAACTCTTTCGCTATTAGAAAGCTACATTATTAACTTAAAACATAGGCTATATGTAATATGTTTTCTAAAAATTAGAGATCCTTACGAAAATTGCAATAATGAGACCGAAACTAGCAAAATTTTGCCTAATAAATTTAATTTTATTTGGCGTACGCTCAGAAAATTATCGATGATACATAATTAATTTTGATCAAAGTATCTACACATTATTATCAATAAAAAATCCACGAGCGTATATGTCTAACTATTATGGTTATGTCACAATGACCGCTTTTTGTCCAAATTATTCAATCAAAACCGAGAATGGAAAAGTGGTTTGTTAATTAAGGTTGATGATGTACATGTAAAGTACACTTATTCAAATCGAACCTTTCGTATAAAAGTTAAATCGAATCTTATTTTTTACGTTTTTTTTTTTTTTTTTTTTTTTTTTATTTTAATATGGGTTTGCTCTTGTCTCTAGTCTAGGTCATAGATGACAGAGACAAAGTCGACGATGGAGCGAGCTTACCCAGAAGAAGCCTGTTCACTCTAATTTTGAAGAGATTAGGGTCGTATGCGTTTGAAATAAATAAATAATAATAACATATTCAGTTTTAAAAAACTACTCCCAGTAGGGGTTTAGGTGGTGTTTAAGTTTGTATGACGAAGTTGAAACACAGCATTAATGATTTTGATAATAAGTAACAATAAAATGTATTTGGATATTTCGAAAATAAACTCCTAAAAGGGTGAAAAGGGGCGATGAAGTTTTTAAGGGATGGCAGTATTGCTTGCTTCAATTTACTTGAAAACTGGTGTGAACAATCTTCAAATGGTATAATTGGAGCGGATCTAACGATCCAACGGAGTGAAGGGCACAACAGTTCTGCTGATCCTGAGACCACTGGATCAGCAGCAAAAATGGCTGACTAATTAATTATTATAGGTAAATTGTTTCGTTGAAGTTTCTGAAGTATCTATCTACCTACTAAATCCGCGCGAACGGAGTCGCGGGCGAAGTGCTAGTTGCTAATTAAAGCAGAAATACAAAACATTTTTGTGTTCCACAACGTAGTAAAGACGCCAGCACATCAAGCTACAACAATCTGTCAAATTTCTTTAATAGTGTTTCAACTTTATCTCTAAAGCATTAGGTTCAAGGTTGACTGGAAAAATTTGACAGTTTCGGATAGCTTGGTGTGCTGGCGTCTGTACGTATGAAGATTCGGGAATAAGTTTTCTTTTGTTTCCAAAAGACATAATTATGAAGAAAAAATGGGAGTTTGCTTTAAGAATGGGCAAGCCGATTCCACCAGCAATGAGAGTTTGTTTTCGTAATTTTCAAGCTTCAGATTATTTTCCAAACAGTAACTTATGTTTTTTTTTATATTCACATGTATTTTATTTAATTTCTTTTCACTATGCGAAACGGTCTGGAATGGTGTTCAAGCGCAATCAAATGTCGAACCGTCAGAAATCGTCGTGCCTACAGAAATCACCATTCAACTCAGGAATAATTCTTCTCCAGAATGCATTGGTTTTGTGTATCCTGCAGACTCTTTTATAACATCGACTATTTACAACGAAACTATTGTTTCTTCCAGCAAGAAACCACATAAGTATGATTTAATAATATTATATTTTTTATTGTTTATTTATAATTTCTCTGTGATGTACCTAAATTATATCGAAAACTGTCAAAGTGTCGTTCTTAGACAGCTTCACAATTTTGACACTAGAGGCGCTATATAGAATCTTTGCATTGCCAATCATGTTTGTACAAGATTATCTATTCCATATAGAAGCAGTCTCAACTCATGGGTCTTTACGTTAATAATGTACACATTTTATATAAAGTATGGCTGTAGATAAGTACATCACGCGTCGCCAGGCGCAGATAAAGGGGGGGGGATGCAATTTGACCCCCCCGGGCATCGACCAAACTGGGTCTGGTGTGGGTCAGTGGCTCTCGTCCTAGGAGGTGGTCATCTGCTGAATCGGACTTGCCTGTGATGGCCTTACCTAATATAGAATGAAAGCCTCAAGCCAGGGTTTATTAAAAATACTTACCTACAAACTAAGCGACCCTGTGGGGTCGGCTACGGACCTCGGCTTAGGGCTTCGCTAGGGGGAGGACAGCTAGGAACGTGTGGGATCGAACAGGGATTATTATTTGGGGCGAATTTAAGACTTCAGACTCAGCGGCGCGGGCTTACTCGAGCCAGGGTCGGGGCGAAACTTTCGCGATCGCTGTTATTCTTTTACTCATAGGTTCTTTTGGTAAAAACACCGTTTTTTGAAAGCTTCTACCAAGACTACGTAGGTACTTACCTCTTGCACGAATAAAATTCTATTGTATTTTTATATTTATCACAAGCTATTATATATAATTGGAAAGGGTGGGAAGGTCGGCTAATGTGGCTATCACCTATTTGGAGATTAATGACGCGGACCAGTGTGCAGTGCCGACCCGAGGCAAGTTTTAGGTTTGAGTGAGATCCAATTATGACGCCGCCCTTGCTTGTCCCTAATACAACGAGTAACAGAATAAATGCAATACCTGTTAAGGGGTCATTGTACTCATCATTATGAACAACTTTTACTATGTGGTTTTACTTTTACTGTTCAGTACATTTTGTCGAGTCATGCGCACAGAAATGAATGAGGAATTCTATATTTTTTTCGCGATTTCAGTGTTGGACCAATAATAAAAGTTGTTCATAATGATGAGTAGGTACAATGACTCCTTAAGAGGTATAAGCTACTAAGCTAGAGTAGCGGGCATGAGCTAGTAATCAATAATAAACTATTTAAGTAAATAGAGAAATAATTTTAATTAAATCGCTGCTTACGCACTTTGTATTTGCAATTTTTCCCGGGTAACAAAGGCTAGTGAAAATTATAAAAATAATAATTCTATTATTTAGTAACTATGATAAAGTAAAATTTGGCTGGGGCGCCTCCAGGGACGTTCGCCCTATTTTATGGCCGGCCCTCACGCGGACAATTCGACTGTCGGCAGTAGTCGATAAGTAGTAGTAGTTATATACAACGTGAAACAGAATAAACGCAATACCTAAAAAGGGGATGACCCCTTTTTAAGTATTGCGTTTATTCTATTTCTATATTAAAGTTTTTATAGTGAAGAGAACAATGATGTTCTCATCACTATGAACAACTTTTACTATGGGACCAACACTGAAATCGTGACTGGGTTGATCCCATAGAAAAAGTTGTTCATAATGATGAGTATAATGACCCCTTTTCAGGTAATTATTGCGTTTATTTGTAAAAACCGAAACCGGATCTTTCGTGATTTAATAAATTTTGGTTAAAAAAAATATATGTGAAATTAATTGTAAGTATTATTTATTATTTTTCTTCTTTCATCCACATAATAATTCCTAAGTTTTATTAACCATTAACAAATTTATTTGTTTCAGAAATATTAAGTATATGGAGTGTACTTAGTGTAGGTATTGTATTTTAAGCCAACTAATGCCATTGTTTGAAATAGCTGGCTTAACTATGCACTTGTTTCACCGCCGACGATCAGCGAGAAGCGAGTAAAGCTAGAAACTAGATACGAATTGGCGAGAAGCGAGTATGTAGTTCCGATAGTTTTGTCGCTCGGTTCTAAGCGCGTGCTCTTGTACGACGGGCGATTACTAGCATCACTCGCTCCGGCCGGCCGAGAGATAATTATATTCCTGCGAATGTATCTCTGGGCCTAATAATATGTTACCTAGCATTTAGATCCGTACTATAGGTACAAATTACCGGTGATTGGTCTCTCGGCGTAAGTTCTGACCGCTAAGCGAGCATCGCTGAGCGAATATCGCTGAACGAGTGTTTTCTTTGATACCTCTTGTCGCTGCGACAAATTAGTGATAAGAGAATTTTTTTTCAAAGACCATACTTCCGGGATAACAAAAATACTTAGGTATATTTCAAGACATGCCCTACCTAAGTGCCAAATTCATCTAAATCCGTTGAGCCGTTTAGATATAAAGAGTAACAAACAAACTCACTTTCGCATTTATAGGTCCCGCGGTGTTACCCGCGTAGCTAGTATATATGTAAACTATGTGACCATAAACTCCATAAACTTCTGTGCCAAATTTCATCAATTAATAGATAATTAAGATCCGTCCAGCCGTTTGCGCGTGAAGAAGTAACAAACATACACTCACAAACTTTCGTTTTTTCGTGCTGGCGACTGAACAATCATTCAGAGCTGCTCATTTGCTAAATTCACATGCAATAACATTCGTCACCGGCTATTAAAAAACGAAGTCTGCACGTGACTTGGCCAGTTATGGCAGCTTTGTCGCTGCCAATACTGACAGCGATTGAATTATCGCAGATTTGACAAGTCACTGGAAGTGACATCTCTACAGTGTTTCCAAAATGAGGGGAAATTTCCCTTTTGAGGGGAAATTAGGGTCCAGAGGGGAAGAAATAGGGGCAAAAGATGAAAAGGGAAATCGAGGGAAATAAAGTAAAATGCGCGCGAAAATTAAACGCATCGAATGGTACCTATGTGGGAATATCAGTGTTAAACACATTTTTCATAACAAAACATACTATTTTAAATAGTTACATTATTAAAAATCAACAACATTTTACACAACATATAATTTCTTATAAATTAACTTTATAACTAAACATTTTTTTCCTTAGTTTTAAAGTAATTAAAACTTTATTTTTTATTTTTTTGGCTTTGGGAACTTTCCATCTGTATTTTTAATGTAATATTTTTTTGTTACTCGATAAATTTAACTCCGACATTCAAGTAAACAACTATGTACCTATACTAGATATTTGCGCATGATTTTATTTTGAGGGTGAAACAGAGTTACTGAAAGCATACTTCTATCTCTTTTTGTTTACGCGGCATTGCCATATATAAATAATACGAAAGTCAAATTACACAAAACAAGCATTTGACATTTATGTATCGATAGTACTACCATAATACAATGTGACCCAATGATAAGTGATCGTTGAGCAAATTTTTACGACTATTGCCAAAACGATAGCAGAATAATTTTTAAGGGGAAAAAAGTTCTTCGAAAGGGAAATCTTAATTGAAGCGTGGGGAAAGGAAATCATTCAAGTGGAAATACTGCATCGCTACTATCTGGTTGTGGATGAAAGGGCGTAAAAATATGAGAATTAAAAACAATATATAAAGATTGCAAAATCTACAGTATTTTTTTTTTGTTTTTTCTTTGATTTGCTTTGATACATTAATTACCTTTATTTGGTCTATGGTCCAGAATAATTATGACAATTTTTTTATTTTTCGCGACAGGAAGGCTATAGTCTTTTGACCATATTGCCTAGTCTTACGTCCTTTTAATCTCTTGTGTATTGCATTAGAATGCGGCTGTAAGACATTCTAATGGTTTTTGGAGTATCTGGTAAGAAATAAATCGATTCGGCCTTCTCGCAAGTTTCGAGTGAGGTAGTCAATACTATAATAAAATTTTCAGCTCCACTTAACCGAGATCGCGCCTGTTTCAATTATTCTACATATTTTTTAGGTGCGTGGACACCTTGAGACACAAAACTTCACCAATTTACATCACAATATCCACTAGAAATCAATTTACGAATAATTAAAACAGCCGCTAAACTTCACTCGATAAAATCCCGCCCAAAAAAAAGTAATTATAATAAAAATAAAAAAATAGGCGATAGTTTTATCGTAGGTACGTAGATCGTTTTTTGGTTTATTTATAAGTTGTAATTTTGTGTTTGTAACATGAGACACTCATCTTTGCTTTTGTTTCTTATTCTAGACCATAGACCAAAGTCCATGGGCCGATCGATGGTTCAGATAGAAAATGCAGAAAATTGCTAGCTACTAAGGTGTCTGTGTGTGGACCTAGCTTTACACCTAGTTTACAAAACAATTTTCTGTAGCAAAAAATATCGAGCGTAGTTTGGAAAAAGAATCGTGTCTTCGTTGAAATAATTTTATTATGATCAACGACAATTGTATCGCTTGACTGCAGGAACCGATATCGATACTCGAAGAATACCGATATTTTTAAGAAAATACCGATAACAGTCTCGATATCTGGGATAAATACTGGTATTTTATATCAGTAATTTGAGAATCGATATAAAATATCGATAATTATATCAATACTCAGTACCGATATCAGGCTACAATGTGACGTCACAGAATCTTTATTGATGATTTATTTTCTAAGTAAATACATATTTATTACAGTCGCGAATCATATTTTGATCAAGATACAACCTGACACTGACCTGCAAATCGCAAAAAACGCAAGAAAATTTAATAATAACGGTATTATATCGATACCTAAATACAGGTATTTATAGCGATATTTTGGTATCGGTTATCCAAATTATATCGGTATTCAGTCCCTG
>NDFZ01004911.1:14548-30975 GCA_002192655.3 Mamestra configurata
AAATCATCAAATGACTTCTTCCGCTCTGGGTGGAGCGGAAGGGCGTGTCAGACTCTTACTGACTAAAACCCATCCGTGTTCCTTCTAAAGCCCTTTGCGTTCCAGGGCCGCGGTGACTCTTTCGAACAAATTCCGCAACCCTGGCAGGCTCTGGCCCTAGCGGGCCCCGTCTTTCATGCTGACATCTCTTTGAGGCGCGCGTGAAACACAACGCGCCATCGACCCGGGCCTGGTGGTGATCGGACGGCGAGCCACCCAATGCTCGCCATCCGCTATGCTGGTAACACCACCGAAAAGTTTTTTTTTCTTTTTATGGAGAAAACGGAGCTTACTTACACCATAAAAAAAAACATTTCGGTGGTGTTACCAGCATAGCATTTAGTAATAAACGCTTTGAATCGATTCTGGTTGCGTTTTTTTCGGTTTGACTCGATTCCAAATTACTAGTCAAGCGAGAGAGCTCCATGCCTTCATCTACCAAAGTACCAACTGATTGTCTACGAAAAAATCCTCATGTGCGTGTGTAGTTAGATTAGATCAATTTTAGAGCAATTTTGTGTAAGAAACTTTATATGCGAATTAAGGTTCAGTAAACAAGTAATAAACAATTTGAGCTTGCAGAAAAACACAGTTTGTAACCAATTCCACCCAAATTAAGTTACATACTTCACTTAGATACATTCTGCGTCTATCGCAATATGGCCGTCCTGTAATGATTTGGTGGCCAGTAATATTATTGTGATTTCATTGTATGCTAAATACCAAAATGGAGCTTCGAGTCGGTAATAAATACCGACTGGGTCGTAAAATCGGCTCAGGATCTTTTGGAGACATTTATCTTGGTGAGTGTGTCAAGAGAATTTAGTAAACAAAGAAAAGTGGTCATTTGGTAGGCCAGCTGCAGTTTTTTTCGTTTCGAAATAGCTAGCATATCTTTTTATATCAGCAGCCTATTGTTAGTACCTGATCCTAAGTGTTTGTTATAAGCTAATAGTTGCCTCTAAAGTAAATTATTAATATCGAGTCCTAGTCGAAGATTGATAATAATGAGACATGGTGTAATTGACTATTGAATCCCTAGTACTGCTTTGCCTTTTTGTGCAGGGACCTACCTAACCATTCAAAGAAAATGTACAGGAATAGTGTTTTATTATGTTAGTGAACGACATTTATTGTTTTGCAAGGTTTATTGTATTGAAATTTAGTTCGTTTTTGCCTAGGTTTGTTTAGTGGTTGTATAATAATTGTGTATTTCACAGGAACAAACATTGTCACCAAAGAGGAGGTTGCTATCAAATTAGAATGTATAAAGACAAGGCACCCACAACTACACATAGAGAGCAAGTTTTATAAACTAATGCAAGGAGGTGGTAAGTATAAATAGTAAATTATCGTTATTAAAATGAGCAAGTGTATCAACAAGGTGTAAATTAAAGTTACCATCATTACTTATTTTTAAAGGTATCTGTCTATACACCTTTAAAACAAAGTAATGATGATTGCTGCAATAACATCTCTATGAATAATATCTATTTTAATAGCATAATCTGCTTAGATGAAATACACAATACACTGGGGGCATATTCTGTGACATATTAATGGAATCATTAATTGTAGAAAAACTTCATTTTACACATTTGTGTTTGTATTTGTATTTAAGTATTAACTACCATATTTTCATTTAACCCTGTAGCTCAATGCAGCAGTGACCATAACAGTCAAGTTTATAACACAAGTACAAATTTGTTGTACTTTTTGTCACATATTTGTGACATTTGGCATACAGGGCATGCGCTTGCTTGTCATGTATGTGACTTCAAAAGGTTAAACACAAAATCTAAGAACATAAATGCATAAACAGTTTTCCATAAATAACTAAAGGAAAGTGTCAACTTAATAATCAAAGTAATATGTCTCATGTGACCTATTTAGTGATCTAAATTGAAACTGTTAACAGTTGGTATACCTGCAATAAAGTGGTGCGGCTCAGAAGGAGACTACAATGTTATGGTAATGGAACTGCTTGGACCCTCTTTGGAAGATCTTTTCAATTTCTGCTCACGTCGTTTCTCCCTCAAGACTGTTCTCCTCCTAGCTGATCAACTCATAACGCGCATCGAGGACATACATTACAGGAACTTCATTCATAGGTATGAAGTGATTTTTTTACCTTGATTAATTTTAATTTACCTCAGCTAGTGACATTTATAATTTGAAGCTGGTTCCTTCAAGTTCAATAATTAATTATAGGTCCATTTATTAAAAAGATGGAAAAGAAAACTATTGGAAATGTTTAGAATACAAACAGATTCACTTACTTTTCATCAAAGTTAAAATACTCTTAGTAACATTGTATTGTTACTCATACCAATGAACTTTGCTTCTTCTTGACATTGTATTATGTTTATATTAAAATTGTAAAATATAACCTTAGATTTGACAGACCTGATATAGGCCTTGTGTGAAATGTGTTGATGAAACAATTATAGTTTATAACTAAAGTATTTTTTGCCATGTTAACTTGCATTGTCAGATGAGTGCAAATATATTACCGTTTTTTCGTATCACCTGTAGTGTAACATTGTTTCAATGTAGTGATAATAATTGAAAATCCATGTTATTTGATAAGTCAGCTACAGTTACACACCTCTTTTTTTTAAAATTTGCTATGTGTTCATTTTATTCACATGAATTGTCTTGTAAACTGATAATAAATCTATTTTATCTTTGTTAATAAGGACAGCTGATATAGATGCATTACAGGTCAGATGTAAGGGTAAAAGATAGTATAACTACCTGTTTACATAGATCATAACTCAGGCATTTGTCATTGACGTTGGATGCTAGTGCATGGTATCTCCTAATCAAATAATATTACGTGACTGATACTGCTGCCTTGAAAAACATTTTTTACAGATACTTGAGGTAGAACAATCAATTTATGAACTAGTTTCTATATTTTATTTAGTCAATTGGAATTGAGGTGATAAAATAAAGATGAAAGGAGAGGAAATTAATTGCTGTCTTGAATTTTTGCTTCTAAGTGGAGTTTACAAGGCAGTATGCAAAATAATAAAATCTTAGAACAAACTAACATGAACAATCACAAGTTTCTTAAATATTAATGCCATACTTCTCTTCTCTTTGCAGGGATATAAAACCAGATAACTTTCTTATGGGCCTAGGTAAAAAAGGGAATTTAGTGTACATAATAGATTTTGGCTTAGCGAAAAAGTACAAAGATGCACGCACATTGCAACATATCCCATACAGAGAAAACAAAAACTTAACAGGTAAGTTTTTTTTCCAATAAAACAACTGTAACCTTTTGTTCTTCTACTTATCAGTATTTTAGCAATTGGCTATCACAGATAATTGATATACAACATTTTCAAAGTTAATATCATGATCCGTTTTTGTTTAGAATGACAAGGCACCATGCCTTGTCATTCTGCTGACAGGTAAATATGAATTCCTGTTTTAGATATTTAATTTCTTACTCGGTTGTGTGCGTTATGCATTCCACTCCAAATGATGATGTCATCAACACACATCATGTTTTGCCTTGATTATTTATTTATTATTCTCATTCATATAATTCATTACATCGTTTGTACACAAGATGTAATGAATTGCCTTCTGATAGCAGCTATTGTATGAGTGGATTAATTGCACAATTAAACAAGTTAATTCATTTTTTTTTGAGTGTTAGAAACCCAGCCAAAAATTTTGAAATTGTGTTTAGTACCGGAAGGTGTCCTCATTCCTAGCTACTTGATTCTTTCCTGTCTTCTTTGTGAATAACAATGAAAGTGTGTGCAAGCACTGAGTAATGTTATACACATTACTAGTACTGTTTAAACCAACAAACTAATAAGAAATAATTTCAATTACAGGAACAGCGAGATACGCATCGATAAATACACATTTAGGCATCGAACAATCACGCCGCGACGATCTGGAGTCATTGGGTTATGTACTCATGTATTTCAATCGTGGAAGCCTTCCCTGGCAAGGGCTTAAAGCCGCTACCAAACGCCAGAAGTACGAGAGAATATCTGAAAAGAAATTGTCAACACCCTTTGATGAACTTTGCAAAGTAAGTTTTTATTTTAGTTTGTAATTTTTCTGCAAAATTAATTTCTGATGGAAACTACTTGTACAATGCACATCTTGATAAAGATTATTTATTACGATTAATTGACACTTTTTATGGAATGAAACATCAATTAAGACTATATTGTTGGTACTATGTTTTTCCAGAACCATCCTATCGAGTTCCAGCTTTACCTGAAATACTGCCGACGGCTACGTTTTGAAGAGAGACCTGATTACAGCCATCTCCGTCAGTTATTCCGTACACTTTTCCATAGACAAGGATTCACATATGACTATGTGTTTGATTGGAACATGCTCAAATTTGGTGAGTTATGTTGTTTAAATCTTTTTTATTACTTCAAAATGGTTTAAACTAGCAAATGTTTTAACATGATTTTAAAATGTGTTGCAGGTGGCCAGCGTGGCAATTATCAATCAGGTGGCAATGACCGTACATTAAGACGTCATGAACAAAATCAGGAACAAGAAAACAGTTAGTAATTTGACTTTACACATAATACCATAAAGGTTTGATTGAACTAATTTCATATCCTAATCCATCCTCCTAAGGCCAGTTTTTATTACTGTCATGTTTGACTTGTTGAGCTGAATAACTAGTAAGCATCCTCACTTGCTTTGACAATGCTAGACGACCAGGGTAACATGAATGCATGCAGATGCGGTCGTGTCGGGTTCGGTTGTTAACTGTGTGTAACGTACGTGTTCGCAGCGGCGGGTGCGGCGGGCCAGCCTAGCACCACGGTGGCTGCCATCTCGGAGTGGCGGTGAGGGATCTTGCTGTCGTCGCAGTGTTAACACCACCTATGGAACCACGTTCGTATTGTGACCTGCATGTTCTGTTCGCCCGAACAAACATAACACAGACTCGATATATTCACGTATTAAGACGGTGTGTTTTAACGACGACTTATCACGTCATCGAGCCGCGCGGTAGGAATTGAGACGCGTGGACGTCGTTGGACGTTATCACGTTTCGATATATAGATTCTGTATTAAAAATAAGGAAACAATTTTGTATGCATTCGTGTTAACATTCATATTATTGTAAATTATTTAATAATAGACTAAGTATGATGATGAGTGGGCCGAGAAATGAAAAGTTATTTCTGTTTGAATGAGACTCGTCTAAGCATAGAGTAAACTGATAGGCCTACCCATGCATCGTTGTACTTTATGCTCAGTTATATTTAGAAGTAAGATACATATTCTATCGTATTGGTAAGATTAAACAGTAAATTGTCAATTGGTCCCAAAAAAAATCGGTCAAGGGCCTTGACTTTGTAAATTAGTAAATAAAACACCATTCTGACAAGCTGCAGTGAGCTACTCGGCGAAAGTTATTCTTGTGGATAAATATGTTCATGTTGGCACAACTATGTAAAGTGCATAATAGATAGATACATAATGATGTTGTCATGTAAATGTATCTATATATAGCATTCCAACTGTATTTCGTATACCGACGCTTTCGATTGAAGCCATAGGCGCGGCCCTAGCAATACTTGAAAGTTGAAACAGATCATTGAGTGGTTCAAATTTTGTTATAGTTGAATTAATAACTTAAATTGATTTCATAGCTACATCAGTTACTGACTTTAATCTGTCATTCTGAACACAAGCATTTTTTATTTATATTCCTAATTTGGGTGTCTGTGCGTTCAAATGTTAATGTATTAAGTAACCATTATCAATAATGTCGATCGAGCCTTTGGGCGCGATATATTTGCGGACACATATTTAGACGGATTAATGGCTTTAAAGTAACCAATTTTTTATTGATTGTGCTAGTTCTTCATTTGATTTTGTAAATCTTTGTGCAAATAGTAACTTTTTTCTTTTAGTATTTTTTTTTTCGATACGAGTTGTATTGAATTTAGCATTTTGTCTTCCAAGTAACTTTCTTGTTTCGTACTGAAAGAGGTAATTATTATAAGTACTTGACGTGTAAGGCGTCTATCGTCATGTACCATCAGTGAGAACGAGATTGTGTAAATTTCAGTCGACTGCATCGTTTTCTTTTTCAATGTTTCAGTCACATTGATGATGAATGTTTACACAGTTTCATCAGACTGATTGTTCCTCTGTTTGCGGATAGGCGGCCTAAAGTGATAATGTTATGTCAGTCTTACAATATATGTCCAGCCACTGCCATAGTTTTAAATAGGTAAGTTTATACGAAAATAAAAATTGGCCCGAGAAAACATTGTTAAAATATTTTTTGTTTTTCTATGTAAAAAATTGATATTGACAAATTTAAAAAAAAAATACAAAAATCACTCGAAGTTTTGTTTATTTTGTACTTTTGCGTGCGTGTAGATGACCTACATTCCCGGTAGAGTTATTATTTCCCTCGAAATTATGTACTTTCATTTAACCGGTCTAGAACTTCTAGGAATCTATGATCTCATAAAAATTACCAAATTTTTTCATACACAATGTACCTATTTCAATTAAATCTGTTACCATTTTCATAATCTGATGAAATGTTTTTGTTCAGCTGCTTTGTAATGCACAGCTGCAAAAAGTCCTATTCTCTGTCAATAATATCTAGCTAATGTTAATGAATAGTTTGTAAATATACAACTTTAAAAAAGTAATGCGATTATTTTACGAATTGAATTATTCTTTCATTAGACCGTAATGTAGACAGAGACAGCTTCACCTCTTTATATGACTGAGAATTAGGTTCAATTTTTTTGTAAATACATACATAATGGTAAAATATTCAATTTCATTTCAAGGGTTTGTATCGCAAAGCTTTGAGATCTAAAAATCATCCTGATGTCATGATATTGTATAGATAGATAGGGGTTTAGTTTAGAATAAATCTAAGCATCATTTTTTCGATCAGGCACTTGAGAGTACGACTTATAATCTGTTGATATTATAGCCATCATCTTTTGTTCAGTTGTATTGTATGCACATTATTCTTAATTTTAATCCAAGATTAAATTAATTAGATCTACAGGGTATTTTGTAGCATTTTGAGAATTTCATTATTTTGTGTTTGGATTAATGTTGTAGACAGTTCAAAGTTTCATCCACATGTGCAAGTGACAGTCGTCTTTAATTTTCAACGCTGTGCCAATATTGATATCAGTGTATTTTTAGCGTTTACAATATGAGTGTGTTTAAGTTAATTCCTTCATTTAGCAGAGTTCGTAATATGTTAGTACCCAAATATTTGAATGATATTGTGTTACTAATTCTTATGAATTTATATTAGTTATTGTATATTAGATGATGTTTTCGTGTTAAATACATGGAGGCGACAAAACGATGTCGTGGATGTAAGCGATGCGTCGGCGGCAGCGTGCGGCGGCGCCGAGTCCTGGTGTGTCCTGTGCTTGTCGTCAGTGTGTGGAGTGCAACATGTATCTCAAATGCTTTGGCGAGGTTGAGGAAGGTCGTGGCTTGCTCTAAAGTTAAGTGTACGCTATAAACGACGAAAGACTTTATGGACTTAATTTTGTAAATAATAAATTTAAGGTAATTAGGTAAGCAGACACACTGTTTTTTACAATATCCTAGGTAATGGAATACATACATAACTGTTGTAGCGTTAATGTCATTGAAATTATTTTGCTGTTATTGTATTTTTTGTAGACGTGTCTCGTACCATACGATATATAAATAATAATGTCTTTGATATTGAAAGTTGCCTATTTAATATTCTTCAGTTACTGTTATAGGGGAGGGAACAAATCCAAATGAGTAGTTTTTAGAACGAATAAGGGACTTGAGAAACATCGTGGCTTTTATTGCATATAATACAATAATTTAAGTGCCCATATGTTTTGTTCCCTCCAATGAAGATGAGTAAGATGCACTAATAACATGAGTCTAATTTAATTATTGTAGTCCAACTATGCTACGTTTAATTTACCTTTTAATATGGTATATTTTCACCACAAATACAAAATGTGCTAGCCTATCTTAGCATATACATTATAAATAAATTGTTATGCTTGCATTGTTTTTTATGTCCAGTATGTATAAATTCCTTTGGCACAATAAACTGAGTAAAATTAACCATTGTTTTCTTCGCTTTATTAGAGAAGCGTAGGTACAAAATAAAATTCATTATTCTACATCTATCTAAGTAGCAAGGAACCCTCCATCAACAGGGAGCTGAACACCAGTGATCATATTGGCACTGTCGCTCAGGAGAAATATAACTGTGTCAACAACTTCTTGTACTTCTCCAAACCTAAAAAAAATAAAAAAATGCATGATTTGATGATTTCCGTGACTACTGCAGGACCACCAAGGCCAATCGCTTGTATATTTGTTAAATAATTAGTACTCAATTGGTGCTAATTAGTACTCGAACAACAGAATGGTACCTTAGAATTTTCGAGAAAATCGACTTTGAAGGTGGTCACGCTCCGTTCAGCAGGACCACCATGTGCGCCGAAAAAGGGGCATGCCCTTATATGTGATTCATTTCGTAAAAAAATCGGAACTGAAACATTTGTATGTAAATACAAATGTTTCAGTTCAGTTTTTTTTAATTTTTTATAGTACTAATTATTTACCAAATATGAAAGCGATTGGCGTTGGTGGTCCTGCGGTAGTCACTGACATGATTTGTTGGGAGATGTAGGAAAGGAAATGTTAAAGATTAATACATTTTATAACTTAATAATTACCTAAACGAAATCTGACTGAGGCAGTGTAATATGTACCACTATCTAGCAAAGTGGTTCCTTTTGTAACCTAATTAATTTTATTTTACAGCACAGAGCTGTTAGAAAAAGAAATGAAAAGAAGCTGTGAGAAAAGATTGTAATACTTATTTACTATTACTACTCGCTACTTATTCAAGCTACATAACAGTAGAAATAATTACCTTCCCATAGGTATCTTTGAAAGCATACCCTGCGACTTGGCAGGGTCCGCCCAGACTTTGCGGCCCATATCAGTCATTATAACCGTTGGGTTAACAGTGTTGGCACGGATTCCATGTGGCCCAAGTTCTAAGGCCATAACCCTAGTCAAAGAATCAACTGCACTTTTTGACGCGCAGTATGCTGTGTGGTCCTTCAGAGCAGCCTGTAAAGAGTAAACATGATAATAATCGCTGTAAACTACTATATATTACACAAGTACTTATATAATGATGTAGGAACAAATTGTTTTATCTCATGATTCATGAAGTTCGTCTACTATAGTAGGCGCCAGATAATCGTAGAATAACGGTCATTGACCCACCTACAATTATTGACATTTTTAATTTGAAAAACGGAATTAATGACACAAAGCTGTCCCGAATCATCATCTCTTGTAATCCTTAACATTGTCTAATAATGAAAAACGATTCATATTTAATTGTTCAGGTACCTATGAACAGTTATTAGGGAAAGGTCAATATACTTTATTCCACATTTATCTGGCGCCTACTATAGTAGGTAGTGATCATGGCAACAATCAGCTGTCTCGGCTGCGTTGTGTACATTACTCCAGTTCATTAATTATTGAACTAAAAAATTATAATGTTTATCTCCCAAAGAATCAATCCTGTAGGTACCTACCTATCCTCTGACTCTAACACTTGATACCTAGGTCACTTAAAATTCTTGATGTACCTTACCTATACCTTAGGTATGGAAAAAAAATCTTACCTATCTAAATCTAAAGTAATAGGTATTATCAAGAGGAAATATTTGTTTGTTTTTTACGATTTAGTTTAACCTTTTGAACGCCAGACAATAAATGCACCGGCGTGCCCCCGACGCCAAGCCACAAATTCGCCATACTTTTTGTCACTTATTTGTGACGTTTGGCGTACAGGGCACGCGCTTGCTTGTCACGTATACGTGACAATGGCGTTCAAAAGGTTAAAAAACTACTGAACCGAATTTTTTTACGCCATTAGAAAGATAAGTACCTACATAGGTAAGTAACTAAAAACATAGGCTAAATTTTATTTTTGAAAAAAAAAATAACAGAAAATTGCAATAATGTAACACAATTAATATACTAGTAATAAATTAATTATTTAGCGTGCGCTGAGAAAACTATTGATTATACATAAAATAATGTAGGTAGGTACCTACTACATGATTAAAGTACCTACTCAAAATTACCTATAAAAAAAGTCCGCGAGAATGTATTCTAACTATTATGGTTAAGGCACAATGACCGCTTTTGGTTCAAATTTTTAAATCAAAACCCGGGTGGAATGGAAAAGTGGTGATTTTGGTATCATGATATGAATCCTTATCCATTTCAATGTAAATTACACTTTATTTAAGTCGGAACTTTCGTTTAAAAGTTACGGCGGGTATAAAAATGCTCGTAAGTAGGTAAGAAAAATGTTGCGGTTTGAGTGAACTGGGGAGACTGGGTCCGATAAAGTTGAAACACGGAATTAATGATTTCGATTAAAAAATAAGAATAACACATGTCCCAAAACTAACATTTAAAAGTGGGTAAAGGGGTTGAAGATTTTGGAGTACGTACCTACCTACTAAATCCGCGCGGACGAAGTCACAGGCGAAGTGTTAGTGTAGATACTTATTTAATTATAGGTACTTACTATCGATGCTTGTGATGATATATTTACAATGGATCCTTTTATATTGTTTTCAATCATTTTCTTTGCCACAATTTGACTAACGTTAAGGATAGCTCTAACATTGAGCGCCATCGTCCTGTTGAAAACGCAGTTATCTACTTAGTCAAAGCAAAGTCAAAGATATTAAAATGAAAACTAAGACAAAGAACATGCACGGATGTATCTTGACCATCTACTTACATGTCAAAACTCTTTGGTGAACACTCAAAAAATGATTCAAGAATACAAATTCCTGCACTGTTAACAAGCCCATCGAAAGTGCCTAAAGAGTCTACCGTTTCTCTAGTTTTTTCACAGTTCAGTAGATCTACACATGCAATTTCAATAGAAGGATACTCCTTTTTGAGCTTTTCTAAATTTTCAGGTTGATTTGAGAGAACGACAATGTGAGCGCCTTGTCTCCACAACTTTAGGGCTATTCCACGACCAATGCCTGCAAACACATCTTGTTAATTTTTAACCAGAAGGTAGGTACTTACATTTTATAATATGAGAAAATAAAAAGATTCAAGTGCTAATACGTAGAATTTGGCAATTTCATGATGTTACCAGCCATTTCATAAAATGTCTAGCTGCTTCATAAAAGGTCAACTTCAATTTTAACTTCGACGACGGCTCCTTTTTCTGTCTGCAGGATTTAAAGAATAATAGGAACCTAACAAGATGAACGTCATCCCATTCGAACCTAACCTATCTGAGTTCGGGTGCCCTAAGTTCGCTCAAATCTTACCGTTTCTTTTTTTTGATGTCGGGGGGAAATCCACACGGATGTCCTCCGCCCAGAGGCAGGCAGAGGGGTCTGTCAGACTTACTGACTAACACCACCCCGGTTTTCCATCTCCCACCTACGCCGGGGATCGCGGGAACGAATGCGACTTCCGTAATCCCCGGCTGAGGTCAAAGAGGGGCGCACGGGCACGAACTACGGCCGGCAGCGAGAGGTGTTGCCTACCACAGAGGTGTTGCCTACCACAGAGGTGTTGCCTACCACAGATGAGGGCACGGCGCGGCTCCTCCCTAGCGGCACACTCTGCCAGCGTATGCCGCGCCGGCACAAATCTTACCTAAACTAACCTCGGCCACATCATGAAATGGTCAATTCTACTGTACGTCCGCGACAAAAAGGTACAAGAGAAAGCAAAAACAAAAAGTATTAACTTTTAGGATAAACTTTTTACCTTGGCAGCCACCGGTAACGAGTATTCTTTTTTCTTTAAAGTATTTATCCATTATTGACAAGGTTCGAGAATAAAACGTGAGTTGTTTGTAGTCTGAAGTTGATTCAGAAAGCAAACTACATAAGTAAAATAATATTATGGAGCTGTTGTGGTTTTCGATAAGCCATATCTCGACCGTTTATTTTATTACCCAGATAAGAGGTTTGTTTATGTTTCTAATGATTAGGTATGTACAGACGCCAGCACATCAAGCTACAATATGTCAAATTTCTTTAATAGATTTTCAACTTTATCGCCAACGAATTTAGGTTTAAGGTTGATTGGAAAAATTTGACAGTTTCGGGTAGCTTGATGTGCTGGCTTCTGTACGTCCAGCAATAATCAATTTCAGTCGGTAACGAATAAGTCTAGTCTAATTAGTGTCGACAGAACTGGCGAAGCGCGGTTTTTGCTGTCAAGCAAATGTTATCGTTGAAGTCATTAATAAAATAAGGTCAAAATAAATAATTATTATTTGACATAAACCATACGCGGTTCTGTCCCGTTTCATGCGCTCTCGAAGTTTGTTGATTTGGCAGTGAAAATCACGCTGCGATACACTTCATTAGGTCCTCGCCGCCGCGCCGGCCCTTATTGTGTTTCAAGAAACTTAACAAAATATTGTGGAAAAAAATAAAATATATACCTACACGAGTTTTAACAAATTGCATTTATTCAACAACATAACTTTCATGTAATAGCTTCAAAGAAGTATACCTACAAATATTCCGGCGAGCGATAAAATCATTCAAGTTAAATTGGTGTAGTAATATTTGTCCATTATTTATGCTTTATTTTATCTCAACTTAATTACAACTAACAGTTTGCCAGTCCATTAGGTACATATTATATTGCTTTTATAAATATTTTTAAGATTATATTTTAGTCTTGACGATTGGTAATAAAATTATTGTTGTACATTTTCATCTAACTATAGATATAGTTGGTACCTATTGGTGCTTTACAAGATTTTACGAAAATGAAGCAGCAGCTAAATAAATATGTCCATACAGTATTATTTAGTATTTTCCTTGTTCTAACTGATATCAGCTTTATAATGTTGACTTGGGCTTATTTATATATATTCTAAGAGGGTACCTAATGTAATGTTACATAATAAAGGACAGCATTCAAATTGATGTTATGAATGAAACAGATTTATTTAAGTACCTAATAAAACTAAGATAAGATTGAAAACCATAGGTTGTTTTTGTAATCAAGCAATGGTTTATCTTTACAGTAGGATAAGCAACTGTTGTACATATTACATCATTAAGCATCTTGGAAAGTATGATTTGTGTTACGTCTTCTTAATTTGAATGTAGTAAGTATAGTTAATTAACCAGAATTAATTTTGATAAGAATATCACAATGTAAAACATACATGATAAATAATCATGGCAATATGTAGGTATTATAAACTACCATCTTTGGTTGATTCACTAATTAACATAGATCCAATATACTTAAAATTAAAGTATGCATGTGTTCCATCTATAAGTCATAAATATAAGGTAATGAAAAAAATTAAGTGTGGATGTGGTAAATCATAATATTATGTGGCAAGGAAACCTCCATCTATTGGCAACTCCACGCCGTTGATCATGCTAGATCTCTCACTCAAGAGGAAAACTACAGCATTCACCACCTCCGAAACTTCTCCAAACCTGAAAGTGAACAAAATATTTTTATTGCTGATACTGATAACTTTTTTATCTCTATATTATTGTGGTTGTATCAAGTATTTTATGATAAAACTGCTATGACCTCTTTGTTTTATTATATTTTAATTCACTACAAAACTATTTTATATTAAAGTAAGAATAAAAAGAGGTGAATTAGATTTTAAAAAATATGTATTACCTTCCCAGAGGAATTTTAGCAAGCATTTCTTTAGCTTTGACTGGATCTGACCAGCCAACTTTAGCCATTTCAGTCATGATGACAGTGGGGTTGACACTGTTCACTCGAATGCCATAGGGACCAAGCTCAAGGGCCATGGAGCGTGTTAGAGCATCTAAAGCTGCTTTAGATGCACTATAGATGGCATGATTTTTCAATGCAGCCTGCAATCATAGAACTGGACTTGAATAAATGTAGTACCTATACAAACATTTTACATAGGTTTTTTAGCCACATAATATTGCAGGATGTTTTCCTGTTTCTAAAAATAATATTTTTTTTTAAGATCATTGAAGTTATGGTTTATTTTTTCAGGAAAATATTTTAGAATTTAAATTATGTGTATACCATGTATAGGTAATAGAAGTGAATTTGGTGTGTAATGGTACACAGAAACTCAATTTGAGCATTGCTGATTATATATATTATTAGTAATAAGATCATGATGTTTGTGAGAGATAAGGACAATACATTTGTAAGCCTAGTTGATTGTTGATGATGACAATACAGCAATGATAGGTGTCAAATTGATAAGGACATTGAATTACCTTTGAAGCCTGTGAAGAGATATTGACTATGGCACCAGGAGTTTTATTTTCTACCATCTTTCTTGCTACAATTTGACTAATATTAAGAGTTGCTTTTACATTGATATTAAACATTCTGAAATGTAACAAAAATGGTTTAAGTGTTAGAATTCCTATGTTTTCTTATCTGAAAACTGTTTCTATACAATGTTCATCATGTATCCACATGGTGGCATTTAGAAAATAAAATCTAAAAGCATACTTATCAAAATCCGAAGGTGAGCAATCGAGGAAAGGCTCGCAAATAGCAACTGCGGCATTGTTCACTAATGCGTCAAAGTGGCCAAGAGACTCGACCACTGTTCGTGTTTTTTCCCAATCAGCTATGTCAACATCCACTATGTCTATAGAAGGATATTCACTCTGGAGCGATTCTAAATGAGATCTTGTTCGTGACAGGGCGACTATGTTTGCTCCAGCACGCCACAGTTCTACAGCGATGCCCCGACCGATACCTGCAGTTTTATTAATTATGTAGTTATTATTGCACAAGTATAAGTTTGACAAATTTTGAACGCAATATGACTGTAGTAATTAACGATTAAAATTGCTTCCAAAGCTATTGAATAAACTAATGACTAAGAAATTAAACAAAAGAGATATATAATTGCAAACTAACCTTGGCCCGCGCCGGTTACAAGTATTCTCTTGCCTTTAAATGAGATTTCCATTTTTGAACAGAATGTTCTTTCTAGCTTAGTTTCAATATATAGAAATAATACGCCACTAATTAGATGTAATTTTAATTTACATACGCAAACTAGGTACGAGTCGAAACAGCCGTTCGTACTGAATTGATTGGACGTCAAACGTCAATGGACGTGGATTTGACAGAATTCTTCGTCTGACTTGACATTGACTGACTTTTGACAACTTGAGCTGCGTTCAGTTTTTACGCTTGCTCTTCTTTCTTAGACAACAAGCGAAGCAAAGCTATAGGCTAAACAGTTTCGGCTAAACAATAATAAATAATGGGTTACAATATTTGCTACGACGGCAGCGCTACTGCAAGGACTGTCTCTGACGTTGTTGTGTTTCTTTCTCTTGTTGTGTTGCTCGCTATAGTTTTCACAAAATAATAAAAAAGTGTGCAACTTGTACAGTGGGCCATAAAACAAAAGCGCATACCTATTTTTTAATTTGCGGTGGAATTCTTGCTCTTGATTCTAGTTTAGGGTAGGTCAGAGGTGACAGAGACAAAGTCGACGATCCGGTATATATATTCTGAGTCGACGATGCAGTGAGCTAACCCAGAAGAAGCCTGTTGACTCTAACTTTGAAGAGATAAGAGTTGATTGCGTTCGGAAACAGCTGATACGAAGCGATGACGCAGATAGAAAGTTCCACATCTTTACTGTGCGCATCAAAAAAGACGTCTGGAAACACTTGGTGCGAATTGGTGGAAAAGCAACAAGGAAGGGATGGTAATTTGCAGTGCATCTAGATGTCTGATGGTATAAGAGGCCGGTGGGATGAGGTTGTGGAGTGGCTCAGGATCTCTTACTCCAGAGCATGGCATCGATCCATGTGGCTGTGGTCGCCGAGCCGTATTACGTCCCCCCCCGAGATGATTGGGTGGGTGACCCTGGACGGCTCGGTGGCCATCATCGGCGGGGCTCTTGTCGACCCGTCCCGAGGTCACGGCTGGGTGGCCGCCCTCGCGGACGGCGTTGGCATTGTTGGGGCGTATTTCTCGCCCAACAAGAGCCTCGCCGACTTCGAGAGCTTCCTTGTCGAGTTGGGTGCCGTCGTGAACCGGTACCACCCTCGCCCGGTGCTGCTGCTCGGGGATCTCAACGCCAAGTCTGCGGCGTGGGGATCCCCGGTCACCGATGCCAAGGGCGAGGCGTTGGAGGAGTGGGCGGTCACGACCGGCTTGACCGTCCTGAATCGGGGCTCGGTCTACACGTGCGTGCGACAGCGGGGTGGTTCTATAGTGGACGTTTCGTTCGCTAGCCCCGCTGTCGCAAGCCGTGTCCGCGATTGGCGTGTCGCCGTGGAGGTGGAGACGTTGTCGGATCA
>NDFZ01004911.1:34393-56823 GCA_002192655.3 Mamestra configurata
AAAAAAAAAAAAAAAAAAGTTTAGAACTGTGACCACACAACGATGCCAGTTCAAATTAAAATAAAAGCTGACAATTTATTATTAAGCTGCTACTTTCTATTTTAAATTATCCTTCGCTATCTGCCAACCTACTATTTTTGCTACCGGCTTTAATTATTTTTAAATCCCAAAATCAGATGAATTTGTCGCCGCGTTAAATACGTGCCATAAAAAAGTAATAAATAGTCGACCAACCTATAAAATGTAGGTACCTAAATGGATATCTAAAATATTCGTAATACGTGAAACCTGGATAACTGGGACATTAAGGGACCTGCAAATTTGTTTTACTTAAATAGGGATTCCACTGATATCTGAGACCCTGGTATATATAAATATCTGTTTGATTTACGGAGGGTTCCATAGAGGTGTGAACAGAGGTAATTTATCTACAATAAAGTCCTAGTTATAGAGGTGATAAATTGACGTTATATCAGTTACAGAGGTCATTCCTATAAAATTCAAAGAACAGATTTTAGCAAAAGTATTAATTAAAATATAATCTTAGTAAAAGAGGTAAAATACACTCGCTGTCTCAATTGATAAAATCGAAAGAACTAATCCCAGATACTGATATAGGTTGGTTTTGTCCCACAAACAGATGTAATTCAGTGCTAAAGTATCGGGACCTCACCATCGGTTCCAGCTCAGGAGATTTCTCTCAGGCGATTCCGCGCCGATTATGTAGTAGGTAGGTAAATAAAATAATAATAATTATTATTTTACTAAATAATTTATAGTAAAATAAAAATATACCTACCTAAGTTAATTAAAAAAAAATACCATGTTTCAGAACGTAAATTTACTAGGTCTAAAAGAAACAAAAATAGGTACCTCAGATTTCATCATAACTCGACATAACTTTAATTTTGGAAGTCATTTTCGTTGTTTGACAGGGACTTCCGAAATTAAAGTTATTTTATACTTTGTACTTTATGTTTTTTATTTGGAAGTCGGTTGTATTTTTATGTAAAAGTTTTTTATTTTCCACTTTTTAGTGATGATACCCCACAACTAGTATTAAATGAAATAAGTACAATATCACTATACAATTCTCATTTTATTAACGCGTAGAGATGTAGGTACTTTTAAATGTACATTTTAACTATTATTGGGCAAAACAAAATCTTACTAAGTATTATGTTAACTTTAGCAGACATTCATCGTAGGTAAAACAAAACCTTCTAGAAAAGTGAATTGAGGGTATGGTAACTAATTAATTAAATCAGCCGTTAGCTTCAACAAATAAATAATAAAGTTCCGTTCTAAATAATGGAGCTCAAAGACGAGTGTTCCGTCGAACGGACCGAATCCGAAACCAAAGCGACCAGACGCGGACGTGCCGAGCAGCCGAGCAAGCCGGTCTCTTCCACAACACCAACAGCGGTGGCGGTGATACAGATGTTGACGTCACGGCTAGCTAGATGGCGCTTGTAGTTCCGGATGCCAACAACAGCTGGCGCACGCTCCACTACTAATCTACTCTGGTAAGTACCTACTAGATTTGATTGATGTTATGTTGAAGAGGTCATTGGTTTATCTTTGAAGTTCACCGTCCAATGCAAATGCATTATAGCTATAACTAAACCCAACGCAAAAAGAATCATCAAGATAGGTTAATAAACAATAAAGTAATGCCCGAATAGATATCTAACGCTAAAAATATGTTAATTCAGATTGACTTGTTTGCATCTGCGTACTCCTTCACTGCCTACCGGCGTGATGTTATGTTATGAACTGGTGTAAGCAATAAACAGACATGCGATTCCAGCAATCCCGGGTGATTTGCTATTATTTATTGAAGAGTTCCGTTGCTTACCTCCGAAGTTTTTCATCAGATCTTCAACAAATTGAAACGGAACCAGCTTTCAAAAATTTCTTCTAAACAACAAAAGAACCACCCAAATCGGTTGACAATTGGCGAAAATATCGCTGAACAAATATTTTTCCTGGGATCCCAGCATCAGATCCTGACCATTGTATGTGCCTTTAAAATTTGAGTGCGAGAGGTCCCCGTCAAAAAAAAAAAAAGGAGTTAGGACTCGTGTGTGGAACGTATCGCCTGTATCGCCGTATTACCCCGAGGCCAGGCGATTACATTACGATTCCGATAAGTGTGCGTTGCAGTAAGGAGTTCCATACCTACTAAGAATACTGCACGGCTCGAGTTGTACTTGTAACGGTGACGATCCCTTTCCGTGTTCATATGTGTGCTATGTGACCTTTAACCGGTAAAGATGAAAGCGTTAATAGAATACCTACATTAATTATTAGCCTCTGCTCGAAAATAAACTTAAGTTTATTGTCGGGATAAAAAGTCCAGACAAAAAAAACTTCCTCTGAATCTATCACTGTGCCATCATCCAGCTCCGTTCAGCCTTTCTGGTGTGCCTGAGTAACAAGCATCGTAACTTTTGCATTTATAATAGTAACTAGCACTTCGCCCGCGACTTATCCGGATTTAGTAGGTACTCCACATACTTCAACGCCCCTTCTACTCCCTTTTAAAGGTTAGTTTTGGAAAATTGAGCTCAACGATTTTTACCCAGCCATTTCTGCTGCTGATTCTGTGGTCTCAGGTCCAACTGCTCACTCCGCCAGGGGTTGATTACAGCAAAAAATATTGTTAGATCTGTTTCAATTAGTAGTCAATTGAAACAAGCTATAATGTCCTTCCCTAAAAACTTCATCACCCCTATTCACCACTTTTGGTTTTATTTTCGAAAAATATTTTTCTTACTTAGAGCATTTTTATACCCGTCATAACATAATTTTAAACAATTTTTTTTCATGTAGGTCCATTATCAACCTTAATTATTAAACCATTTAAATGGATAAAGATTAATATTATGATACAAAAATTAACACTAAGTATTGCATTCCAACCGGGTATTTAATAATTTGAACAAAAAGCGGTCATTGTGACTTAACCATAATAGTTTCGCAGTTTTTATAGGAAATAATGAGTACCTATTTAAATTATGGCATACATTCTTTTTATGTATCATCAATAGTTTTCTCACCGCACGCCAAATAATGAATTTATTTGGGAAAGTTTTGCTACTTTGGGTTACATTATTGCAATTTTCATAGGGATAATTTTTCGAAAATAATTTTAGCCTATGTTTTAAGTTAATAATGTAGCTTTCAAATGGCAAAAGAATTTTTAAAATCCGTTGAGTAGTTTTTGAGCCAAATGTAACAAACAAACAAATTCGTCCTCTTTATATTATAATAGTCTTCTTCGTACGCGCATATATCCCGTAGGAATTTCCCAGTCCCATATAGCCTATAGCCTTCCTCATGAATGTGGCTATCATATAAAAAAGAATTTTTCAAATCCGACTGGTAGACGGTAGTTCCAGAGATTGTTAATGCAAACGAACAAACAAACGAACTCTTCAGCTTTATTATGTTATTAAAGATTATAGTTAAGATAAGATTAACCAATTATTTATTTGTCTAAATTGATATGAATTGAGAGATTATGTTTTGGAAAAAAAACTTTCTGGTTTTCTTGAACGTTTAATAAAGGTTCACAAATTCTTACACTTATATCAATATTTTGTATCTTTAAAGTTATTTTGTTAACTAAATATAAAAATAAGTTAATAACAATCGATAGAATTGTATTCTCTTAAATAACACAGGTTTTCAGGTATAGCTTAGAGTTGCTCTCTAGATCTGCTCTCCGCAGGAAATTCTATATGAAACGTGGTGGTAACATAGTAAGTTCCTACCAACGCAAATATAGGTATTGAGGTACCTACCAACCTTTATGTTTTTGTTGCGAGATTCGTAGGACCTAATTACTACCTAACTCTTTATTATAAAGAAAATGTCTGTACCTACCTATACAAGTCAATAGAATGTACTTAGATATTATATTGTGCTTCTCAGGGTTGTACTTAGTTCACAATGAATCTTGAAAAAAAAAACAGTAATATCACGCCTGTACCTTTTCTTCAAAGGGTTAAGCAGCGATGTACCTAGGCCCACTTGTTTATTCATGAAGGCACACGACTGACGACAAAACACCATTTAGGTAGAATAAAGCATTCATACACATACTTATTAGTGTGTTTATATTTAAAATTGAATATTTTTATATAGCAATTTTTTTTAAATAATTTACATGTCAATATTGCTAAAAATAAACGTTAAACAATAAGATAACTTTAAACATCTAGTTAAGGCACTGTTAAGACACTTAAATTTTCCCCTAAATTCAATTAAATGTTAACGCCCAGCAAATGCTGAGATGGTAACCCTTTCGGTATAGGCACGCTCAGCTAGCGGCTGGCTAGATAATTTATTGTTGTCTTATGATTGTTCTCTTTTTTACTTTGTGTTTTGTTGCTGTTGTGTTGTGTCTGTATCGAATAAATGTTTTCTATTCTATTCTATTCTATTCAATTATGTACGGGGCTGTACCTACTTAGTTTTAATAAGATCGTTGTTTATTTTTAAATATTATTTTTGACATTCATCATTATGTTCTCTACACTATTTATTATGATTACGAATAAAAGCATTTTAAGATTAGATAATGACGAGATTTTTTGATTGTTATGCAGTCTAGTTAAGTAGGTAGTATTCGAGTGAATTCTTATCGTCTGTATGGAGCCTTCCGGTACCGGCCTCGTTCCTCTTCGTCGCGAACGTCCAAGTAATGGCTGAACACCACTGCCCACAGGTAGAGGTACAGACCTGGAAAAGGTAATTCAAAGTAATTTTAGTCTACTCGACAAACTAAAGGTACAAATTGAGATGCAGAATGTCACAGCTGGTCCCGCAGAGAGAGGTGGCCTGTGTCCTAGCAGAACTGGGACACAAGCCTGCCTTGTGGGAGTGGTTGTTATCCACATCGCGGGCCCAGTGCGGTTTGCAGAAGCCCCAAATACCTACCTCATTATCAACATAAAAAAACCCAAAATATGCAAGCAAATATGCAACAAAATACCTAAAATATGCACAAAACTCCACAAAAAGGACCAAAATATGCAACATGAAATAATAAAAAAAATCGTATTTTTTTTTACTATTTACTCTGATGACAAAAGTATTTGCGAAAATATCAATTACAAAATATATTTAACAATGAAATTTACAATAAACCTTTAGAATTACTAAGTACTGTTTTAAATGATCTTTACTTAGACAAATTTTGTCTACGATTTCGTGCCCTCTACTCTGGTGTCACCAAGTGACACGAGATGGAGATCGAGCAAAAATATGCATGATTAAAAAAATGCTTAAATATGCAACTACCGCTGAAAAGGGACTAAATATTATACAATGCAAATGCATATTGCATATAATCCGGTCTCTACACATTATACACTTCTCATCAAAAAAATCGAAACACCTCGCAGTTTATGATTTGATAAGGATTATCAGAAAAATGTGTATATTTAGGAATAAATGTAAAATGTCATTTAATAGTGAGTAGTATGAGGTTTTTAAATCCTAATGTTAATGTTCTAAATTCAAATTAAGTCTTCATAGGTTTCGTATTTTGTATAATGAGTAATTTTTACCCTGTATGGAATATGAAGGAAATGGGTAAAACAACACGCGTAAATGAAAAAAAATGTAAGAAACGTTTATTTAATAACTTGTATTCCCTCCGCGAGCTCTTATTACTGCTTCCATACGGTTCTTCATCGATCGGATGAGAGTCACGATCACATGTTGTGGTATATTATCCCATTCCTCTTGGATTGCATTTTGCAGCTGGCTAAGTGTTTCTGGGGCTGGATCTCTTGCTCGAATTCGTCTCTTTAATTCATCCCATAGATGTTCAATGGGATTCATGTCCGGGCTTCTTGCTGGCCATACCATAATGGAGATACCGACTTCGGTAAGATAATCTCGTACGACGCCCGCGGTGTGAGCTCTAGCATTGTCGTGCATGAATATGAAGTCGTTGCCAATAAAATGTGCATAGGGCATCACATGAGGTTCAAGACACTGTTCGATGTACCGATGAGAGTTTAGTGCAGGCAGCCGTGGCCCAGATACAAAGGCAAGTTCTGTCTTACCGTCGGCGCTGATTCCTCCCCAAACCGTCCACGAACCGCCACCATAGCTGACCTTTTCTTCAATGCAGCATTGTGCAAAGCGTTCTCCATCTCTTCTGTAGACCTTGTTCCTTCCGTCGTTACCATACAGCATAATTTTACACTCATCAGAAAACAGTACTTTGCTCCACTGAAGGTATGACCAAGTTAGGTGCTCGCGTGCAAAGTTAAGGCGCGCTCTTCGATGGTCTGCAGTTAATTTCGGCCCATTCGCTGGCTTATGCGGTGCCAATCCGCGTTCCTTCAACCTTCTTCTTATTGTAGAGTCACTTACAGCTACTCTTCGTACAACGCGAAGCTGCTGCTGCAGTTGAAAAGCGTTAAGGCGTCGATTTCGTAAAGAGGTTGTTACAATAAATCGATCATCTCGCTCAGAAGTGACCCGATTCCTGCCAGATCCTGAACGGCGCGTGAACGAACCAGTCTCCCGATAGCGTTTGTAGACTCTATGAACAGATGATAAGCTTAGATGCAATCTTGCAGCCACAACACGCTGACTAAGTCCAGAATCCAGCAATGCCACCACTTGGGCGGCTTCTGCGGGCGAAGTATCCATATGTTTTAGAAAAAAAAGTTTTTTCAGACGTCCCAAAGTCACAGTAAATGAAATAAGAAACAAAAAGTTTAAAGACAAGCGCTAATTTTAGTTTTTAAACGAGAAACGTACTCCAACCCTAAATACACATTTGTCTCAAAACAGTGATTAATTTCATTTATAGGATAAACAAATGAAATTCTAATTTCGAATTTTGATTTTTTTCTTCTTACTGTAATGACCAAACTGCCAGCTACACAATAATGTTTTTTTTTTCATGGAATTAATTCTCTTTTGTAAAAAATTAGGACAAAAACAATAAAAACGAAAGTGTTTCGATTTTTTTGATGAGAAGTGTATTACTTAGGATAGTACAAGATTTTTTTTTTGGTCCTCGAACATTCTTGTTGTTTTAGGCTAACGATTCGATTTGTCGAAAATAACTAATAATTTTTGCATCAATTTTAAAATTCTAAACTTCTCTACTTACATAAATAGAAGAGTCCGCCAACGAGAATTATTGTGGCGATGATGGCGTGGTCTTGCCCGTCGACATAGTAGGTGATGGAGATGTGCAGGACAGTGATCAGCAAGCCGATGGCCAGCACGATCCCCAGCACCACCCACGGCAGCATCAGCCATGACCGCCGCTAAACGAAACAAAATATACTTCATGAGCACCTCATCACATGCCTTATAGGGGCCGCTTTCAGTCACCGGATTTAGCTGAGTACCAGTATTTTACGTGCGAGCGACTGCCTATCTAAACTACACAACCCAGTTACTGGGTAACACGATACTACTAGGCAAGACCGGTGTCAGATTTTATGGCTTCTGATAATCCGTAACGACTTCATAAAAATCTAAATCAGGTAATTGGCAGTGTGGTTCAGTGTAAAAGATGGTAAAGATGCGAACGTTTTTGGAATTAGTATTAAGGTTAATAAAGAAGCAATGTCTACTATGAAATCCAGACTAGTCAAGGTCACTGGTCAGCTATAAATCAGTATACCTATAAGTATACCAACAGATACCTAAGTATCACAAGATATGTAACTATGTAGTCAAGTCATTTTTCTGTTTCATTGTGCGTAGTCTGCGTTGTTCCTAATAAAACCTGGTAGGTCCATTTATATATAATCTGTAAAGCAACATTTCAGTAGCACTTCATTGATAAGCGAGAAAACTGCTAGCACGAAGAAAAAAGTTATCGCCTATTGCAACGGTTAATGAATCACCATAAGTTGCCAGCACTTGCCACTGGCCGCGTCATGATGCGATGCAACAGAAATGCGAAGAGCGAGAAATGTGAATTTTTAATAAAATATTGATTGTATTTCTAATAGTTAAGCCATTAGTTTAGCCACACTTTTACTTTTGTTCAGGTTTTAGATCTCAAGATTTTTTTTCCGCGAATGTGCAGTAATTTTCAATTAAGTAATAGATAATTATGATCGTCACTGAATCTGGACAAGTGTTAGATTTTTCAACAACTTACCGAATACGATGTCTGTCAGTAGCATGCAATATTATAGTTTAAGTTAGTAAGGTACTTATCAACCAATCGTTTTCTACGGTTTACATCGATCTTAAGGACGGTGTTCACTTACTTTGTGTACTGCTATCATCAGCAGCGTGCATATCAGTATCGTGAAGCATAAATTAATTGTTAATATTATCCTCGGAACTGGAAAAGAAAACATAAAAATATTAGGCTTAGCATAGGTCTTGGTAACTTGTTTTGATCCTCTTGAATTCCTGACTAGGACCCTCTAACTTGCACACAGATTTGGTACTGTCATGAAATCCTGATATGTAGGTACCTATGTGTACGTACTTATTTTTTATCGGAGAAGAAATGGTACGTAAGTACCTACCTATTGATTGCTGTCTGTACTTACTGTCTAAATCTGAGAGTTTCTTGTCAAACTCATCATCAAAGAAGAATGTGCTGTATCTAATTAGCCGCCTCTCCACGACCCATACTACGATGATGTTGGCGATGGAGAGAATGATGCCGAGGATCGATGTGATGAGCGTGCCGGTGCGCGTCGACGCACAACAACAGCACTTCTGCAACCGCTTCATGGTGTCTACTATATTTCACTTCAAGTCCCAATAACTCCTGGATTCTTTTGGCTTCGTCTCACCGCCTCATGACTGCAACAAAAGCAATAATCTTTGAAAAGAACAATGTCAACGCAACAGTGGTAGGTGCCTCTTGTTGATAAGCTATTCTAGAACATTAGATGCATTCCAGCTGAGATCTATTGAACGTGCGTACCACGAGGATCTTGTGGAATAATGCGGAACATAGCTGCGTGATATAGAAGTTGCCATAAACCCAAAATTAAAATATACATAGGTCAATGTCCTTGCTTTCATCAAACAGTTATTGTATCGTGTCTGTTTTGTCGGATTCCGTGCGTGTCATTTATGGTTTGTTTACTCATTTCAGGTTACATAACATCCATGTGCAATTTTAAATTAGCTACGTGAATGTACGTTGCCTACATACATATAGTACCTGAGAGTCGTAGTTTTATCTTTATCACGCTGATTAAGTTTTGTAAATGTAGCTAGCTGACTATCCACAAGGCGTGGGTGTCCGTCATTGGCTTGACCCGTTACTTCCGCGTCGCCAATGACTTTAGTGATTTCTTGCGGCTCTACAAGTTTGGGGTATCAGTAATATTAGATAACAGTCTACTTTATCTCATTGATATTCGAGATGTTTCAACACTGCGCATAAATTTAAATGTTCAGACACTTAAGAATGTACGAAACGTTTATTTACATTTCTAAAAGTTTAGCTAAAATAGTCCGCATGTTTTGTGGGTAGTATGGGGGAGGGCGTAGTATGACGGAGGGGGTAGGTACAGGACAGATAGGACATTGGTGGTAGGAATTATAAAACTTAGCTGTGTCCTAGTTTCAATAAACAAACAAATAGGTACCTAGCCCAAAACGTTTCAAAACGCATAACATTTAATGTTTTATGAGGTGAGAAGACAAATATCGATGTCGGCGCCATAAACCGAGTAGAAAGCCGTAAAAACATTGCATCACTGGCACCTCGGCGACTTCCGTTCGCAAGTCGTCCAGAGCGCGACATCGGCACACCGCCGCTGTTATCGGTTGCTGTGTGTCTCGGTGTTGGGGCTATTTCTGATCGGATGACACGTGGCAGCTCATTAACACGGGCAGCACCGTGGCCACAACCGACTATTATGCTATTTTTTTTTCATACAATGAAAGCGCTTGGTAGATATGGCATATGCGATAGGTACATATTAGGACGGGTACATGAACAAAAATATAGTGTTTTCCTGCCCATGCGCCAAAGCTTTGGATGTGTTCTTTTGGGTTTCCAATTTGAAGTTCCTATACAAAGCTCTACTTATATCAGTCATGGGTTACTTACCTAACTAAGGCCATATGAAAATGTTTATGCCATCGATTCTCGAATCACAATCTATTCTGGGACTGGCCGTGGCGCTAACAGTTTTTAAGAAACTAGGTTTTTTGTCTACCTCTATCTGAATTTGTAAATTCGTACAACTAGTTTGACATTCAATTTTATGTAAGTACCTAGTGTAAATGACCTTGGAACTCAGAACTAGTTAGCTCTTACTGATAAATAATACCTAAGTAAGGTAGAGTAGATAATCCAGTCGTTTCTATTGAAACCGTCGCATATTGATAGGGGTTTGCATCTAATTAAGAGCGTACCTACCTACCTGAAGCGTATGCAGTTAATTTTTTTAGTAGACCGTACCTACCGAGACTCATTTGACAACCATACTATAAGCGCGAAAATAACTCTGTTTGTTACGTTTTCAGTGCTAAACCGCTGAACCAATTTTGATAATTTTGGAGAAGGACATGGATACTTTTTATCCCGGGAGGGATATATAATAATATGTTTTGACATCATGAAATCTGGGTGTAGAAAAACCCATGACACTGCTTCCTGCCCATAGAGATATAATCTTTGTTCCTGCCCGACCGGTTCTTCACTCTCAATTTAAATTTCAAAAGACAAATGTTTATCTTTTTTATTGTATTAAATAGACGTTAAAATCAAAGCGAGTGTAACCAATTCCCGATGGCTTACATTAAAAATTTCGCAATAGCGATCCATTTTGATTGACTGCACTAGCGTTGCGGTCCGGAATTAGACGCATTGCCTAACAGGTACCTACCAAATCAATTGTGGATCACGCTTAGTAGTTCGATTACTTATTTATGAAGACTGATGGTTGAAACTGTGGCGACGGGAAGTTGCGTTGTTGTGCTCCCTTTTGATTTGGACAATCAATCAATAATAACGCTCGGCTATTTAGTTCGTATCGGTAATTCGGTATCAATCAAGTATTTTTGTTTGTTGTTCTATCGCATCGAGAGTTTTCACTATAGTAACTCTTTAAAGAGCAGAGCATGATTGTATATAATTTCACAACTTTTAGAGAACTTCAACAAATTATAGAAGCCATTAAAACCTACTTAGTAATCAAATAGGTAGACAATTTGACGTAGGTATGCTATGCTAGTTAGTCTCTGCATGAATTGGTATCCAATCTACAATTTGCAAACAGGTGAGACGATTACATTGCAAATGCTTTATGTAACTGTTTTATGGACCGGATTGAAACTGATTTTCAAATAGTTTGCAATAAGTAGGGTGACGATAACCCTCGCTCCATTATCGTTGGCATTGGCCTGACCTAGTTCGCAGATCGGCCCCATTAGAACAAATGCCTCGCCTATACTGCTACAGCCATTCTACGGGACTACGGGGCACACCTAGACATTTTACACCCCATTACCATTTGCGAATGTTTAACATTGAATGCTTTTACTGCAAACTGAATCTGGGTCCATTAGATTGTGCGATTTATTAATAAGCCGCATATTCACATAGCTAGACTTTAAGATCTGCTTTGTAGAAATTTCTAGCTGAGTCTCTTACGTGGGGATTTCATCCAAGCCCCGAAATCATAAAATTTCTACAACAGAGAGTATAAACTCTCTAATACCTATTGCGACTTGAAACAAACTATGTATTATCTGACAATAGGTATCGTAATATGTAATTTAGAATATTGAATTAAGATGTTCAGTTGATATGAATGTAAATTAGAGCATGTGAGTAATAAATCTAAGTGCGCAGTTTCCGCGTTGGGCGGTAGGCGCAGTCAGTATCAGTAGTAACTTCATACTTGTCTTTGTCAGGGTCATTGCGCAATACGGAGACCGTAACAGATGTCATGGTACTGCACTAGTACCTTATCTTGTTCCGTCTAAGGCCCGGCTTCCCAAACCAATTTGTTGGGCGCCATAATAATTGTATCAATCACACAACAATCTAGACAAAATGTTTTTTCCGTGTTTGACTACGACAATGGGTTAGTTGAAACATTTGGTTGTTCCATATTCTATTAGGAGTCATGAGTTCATAGTAAGTATGCTGTCTACGTTTAAGGAAGTAGGTAAAAGTATATTTTCACTCCATGTCGAGCTTCGTTGGTGCATGGATTATAGTCCTTGTACTTTTAAAGAGTTGTAATGCTCCATGAGGTCAGTTCGCGTGATTTCTTTGTTACATTGTAACGAGTAGGTACAATATTCGTGTAGTGCTACCTCTACCTTTGTTTATATCAATGTTCAAGCAGGATGAAACTACAGGCTAATGGCCTCCATCCTGTCATGCTTCAGTTCAATTGTTCTAAGAGGCAATTTGCTTATTGTGGTTCAGTTATGAAGCTTATGAACTAGATAATTTCAGACAGGTGATGTCTGATTTAAGAATCAATTATATAGAGATCGTCGTTAGACAGCAGCAGCAGTAAGGAACCATCGTATTCTGAGGAATGGCACCTGATAGAAAAAAATGGCTGCTTTCCTTTGATTATATACTTGTCATAATCAAAGCTGCTTTAATTCATGGAGTTGTATCGACGTGTTAATTTTCAACAATTATTGAAGCAACATATTTGTTTAACGACAACAATCAATGAAAATCTTGGCAATGTTTCGTCACAGGCAGCCGTTTTGAAATCCTGCATTCCGGACTTGTTACGTTATATCGTCGACTCATCAAAATTGCCCTTATGAGAATTTTGATGATTCATACAAACCGGAGGATCAGTTTAACCGAGTGTTAGCAATTAAGCTTATATTCAATCATTGTTTATTAGATTTAATTTATTTCACTTAAAAATACTCTCTTGATTCTGTTCTACACATTTGTTTGTTACCCAGTTTCACTCTTCTGAGTCAGACTAGTCAAAATAGATTTGTTTTAGCATGTAGGTAAGTAGGTAGGTTGGTATAGTAGATATTTACGATATCGAAAGTAGAGTTTGGCAAGCGCAGTGCGTTCTTGACTATCGGTCATTAAACAAATGAAGGCCGGCCTTAAAAGCAGGGGCTTTCTGTGTCATTGTCACCACTACCTACGGCCGGGCACTTCGAATTTTTGACATTAGAAAAGTTTGAGGGATATTAATTATTTCCTCTATTAGAGAAACGGATTGGAAAGGGAATTACGGTATAGTAGAAATAGATAATCTTCTCCTAGCCTAGGCAATGAATAAGTTTACAAGTTTCTACGACGGTGTCGCAAGAAGTTTCTCGTGGGCTCGTAACAAGAAAAAAAACTGTTTCATTGATTTGCTTGCCAAGAACGATGAATGTGGAATGTAAATGTACTCGGTGTGTAACTATAGAGATTATCTACTGTACTGTACCTACCTATGTAATGAAATGTTGTGATTACCAAAACAAGGGCTCTTATTGCTAGTGTTGTTTCCGGTCAAGTTTTGTGAATTTATAACCCCTGGTAGATTATATTATACTTCACAGATCTCTTTTATCCAACATATAAAAAAACAATGGATGAATTTTTTGACGCCATATTTTAATTTTAATTTTAGGTTTAATTTAGTTAGGAGTTTTTATTTTTATTTCTAGTGTATATAGTTAGTTAAGTATTTATAGAATAGTATTTGTAAACATTTAAAAACATAGATAATCACACGTACAAATTGTACACGATTTCCAATAAAAAGTAAACATTGTGTTATGTTGACGGTACTTCGGCCACTACAAACCAAACAGATTGCTACTACTCAAAATACGAGATTCGCTTACAGCTGTTCTCATGTCCGTAACTCCGTATCATCTAATGCTATCACGCTCCCAATTCACTTAATCGATGTTAAGTAAGGCAATCAAGGCCCCATTGCAAGCATCTGTATGCAATTGATCTGGGCAAAGCGGGCATTCCACTCGGCGCCCAGTGCCCACACTAGTCCCAGATGCATGCTCCCGATTCGAACGCCCATACGCCGCATAATCCTACGACGATGTTACTTTACTGTTACACTGATTCTGGATATAAAAAGACTTGTTGACTTGTCATCTCATGTGAATCGAAGTTGCATTACACTGAGTTTTTTTATTGTTTTAGGTAGCACGGAACATTTTAGTGAGTTTATATTCACGTCATTCCCAATATTTCGTTATATTTTAAATACAAATAGTTTGCAGCCAGCCCTGTTACTATTAATAATACATATTAATGCTGTTTAAATAAATACGGTTTAAGAAGGTCAAACGTGTACTAGTCAGTAGAGCAAAGTCAGTGTCATTAACTAATTAACATGGGGCCTTGCGTCTGCGCTGCTCTGCGCACACTAACCCGACTGCGGATAAGCACATACATCATTCATATGTTCGTGTTCAATGCACCATTCAACGAAAAACGTCTTTCGCGGCTTTTTATGACGCCCGACGTTAGAAAATATGAATAACGAAGCTATGAATACCGACCGACCCACTTTTTTGTTATCTACGACTTAAACATTACCCAATCTTAAAGTTCGTTGTCTTTATGCAGTGCACGACAGTGGAACAATGGCGTACGACAAATACGGAATATTTACTTGAGAGTTTGAGAAATCGTTTTTGTAAGGATAAGAGTAAAGACAACACAGTGGTCCGTGTCACCAGAGGAGCGCGGTTTGTCTCGCTTTGGACAGATACGGCGCACGCGAAGGCCGGCGCACGCGCAGCCGCAGAAGGCAGCGTGACGTCACCAGGTTCACGTCGAGTGACGCTCACTCATTTCTACAAGAATGTATATTGTAAACAATGAGAATTCTTTCAAACAAAGATGTCGTCCTCTTTTGTCATCATAAGAAGGGTTAAGGACTATATTTTCCGATTATCTCACTGGTTTAGTCTTATAGCCAGCACAACGTTCGGTTGAAACCAAAAAGATCTAACTACGATGATGCATAAAGGTTTATATGTCACCGGAAAATTGCAGACTCCGTGAGATTGTAAAAAATCTTGATTAAATTATAATTCCACGATATATTATGAAATATCGTTTTGTATACAATTTATCCCATCCAAATTCAATAGTTTCCAATATATGCGTGTCTTATTTAGAAAAAAATAGTTTACAATGTTACGCGATATTTTACAATCTTACGGCGTTTGCCATTTTCCGGTACATATACACGATATCCTCTCCTTCTTGAGCTTGAAGAGCTTTTTAAGACTTTCGAGTTTTTAATGTTACTTTCACGTGACGATATTGCGGAAATTACGATTGATGTTATATTAGCTAATATTACAAATTACAATACGGTCCCAACACTCTCAACCCGACCAATGAGGACTTCGCTTGATCTCTCTCTCGTTATATCAAGAACAATATCAAACTTACATGGTCCGTAATCCAAATTCCAAGGAATTATGGAAACATGACTTTTTCATGATTCAGTAGATAATTATACATCTATCTATATTAATAAAAATGAATCGCCAAATGTGTTGCTGAGCGCAAAACTCGAGAACGACTTGAGTAATTCTTTTTTTGTTGTGTTTGTAATTGTCAGGGCGATGTTTGTATGAAAGAAAATTTTGATAAAAAATACATATGGGCGAAGCCGGAGCAGGCCGCTAGTAAGTAATAATGCTGGGAAAGTTTTATTCGTTTCACGTAAACAACTATAAATACGACAGGGTGACTAATAAGGTCCCGATAGTGGCGAGCGGCGACCACAACACAATGTCAGTGTCAAGCTTGGTTAGCCGATTACGATTCCACGAAGCAGTGAACTCACGCAAAAACTATATATGGTCGTACACCTCAGCGATTACCGACGTCGACGAAGACCAAGGTTAACCACTATTGACTACTGATTAAAAAAAAAACTATAAATATTTAACTCATTTCTGGTTGTTGTCAAGACATTCTAAGAATGAAACAAGGCGCTATCTTAGGGCGCTACAAAGAATGCTGACTCTTGCCCGTAAATGTCAACGTGGTTTCTTTAGTTAGGTAGGTACAGTAAGACGACCCTCAGTTTTACCCACTATTCATTACTTGGTCAAGGTTCAGTTTTAAGTGACGTCATGTTTACCTCGTCTAGTCTAGGTACAAGTCAGTCATAATGGCGTCAATATGCCAGGACAGTTTGAACTATGGGTACTTTGAAAACACATAAAAGAGGTGACCCTGCCACCTTCCCAAGCCACTAGAATCTTAAATCGACATAAATGATGCAGATGACATCACCCAAAACATCAGTGTTGTAGCGATGTGTAATACAATATGCAACAGAAATGACTCACAAACATAATGTTATTGGATGAACTGCTGATTCCACAAACTCCATGACTGGATGGAAATAATATTCGTGGGGATAAATAATCAGAGCTTTAAGCGATTCCACTACTATGTATTTCTAGGATTTAATCGAAAATCGCACTCCTTAATAATTAGTTAATGCGTTCATTGACATTTACTCATTCTAATTTGATGACCAAATCAGGTTACAGTTCATGTATCTTTAATTTGAAATGTTGATACGCTCCGTTGTTCCAGATCAATGATAATTATTCAAAACGATTCGTCAGTCAGGAAACAAAAACTTAAGAAGGTTCAACGTTACAAAATCCTTTTGTGTTACTTCTGTAGGTGTTACTTTCGGCAGGCAATTGATGTTAATATGGGTGTTAACTGTAAGAATCATATCGGTATATTAGAGGATACATTGGTATGTGGGCTACCGTCTGGTTCTCATGTAGTTGTTAAGAAGAAAGTAGGGAAAACGAGGATAAATTACCAGGCGAGCTCTCAAGGCATGTTAGTACTACCATATGCAGTGACTCCATATATGGGTGGAGTCGGGAACATAGACGTGTTCTCACGTACATCAAGAATGTCACAACCGCTCGTACCGTTTTCCATTTGATACCGGTATTGACACAACTGTTTTCGAAAGAAATTGTATGAAAATTAGATGGTTTAGTCCCTTAAAATGTTTATTTTATCGAATTCTATAATTAGTAATTTATTTGGAACAGTTTTATAAATACGTTGACGATAAAGCAAGTCTTCAGCTTGACGCAACATTATGCGTAGCTGAGCTATCACTGTGGAATTCCGCTTCGTTTATATCTTTACACATGTTTCTGTTGTCATGGTTTTCGTAACAGAAAACTGTACCATGCTAAACTATGGTTTTACGGCGGTATTTAACCATCGTTAACGGGAGACAGTTACTTTGTGTTAGCTTTGGTTACCACGCTACAGTTTCGTCCATATTTTTCTGCGTAACGGAATCGTTTGATCTTAGCTCTCATTTGATACTATCGATTTGAGATTAGTGAACCCAACAGATTTAAATTGACGAGGTATTCATTTAAGTAGTCACGTTGAAACGCTGCGTGCTAAGTGCGTGTCACTTGCCTTGTTTACACGGCCTGAAAGGCGCCCTGATAAACGTGAGTAAGGAAAGCGGCAGGCTTTAGTTCAGTCGACATTAATATTTCTGTTAATTCTTAGATAAAAATTCAACCAGGTTGTCTAAAGGTTATTCACACAGACACTTAAATCCACTTCACTTTTATTTTTTCAGGTAGATAGGCGTATATGCGGCTTTGATTTTTTATATATCTTTTAATGCAGCCTCAATGTAGGAATTACAATGCTCTCAATATAATGCATTTCGGAGAATCAATGATCTAATTCTTATTCTCGAGCTATTTTGCGATTTACATCCATCGTACCTAAGCGCGCAAAAATAGAATTAGATCCTTGGACAAATTGTGTTACATGTTGGGGACTAAGTGACTCTAAATTACGATGTGGATACGAATGACATCATACTCAAATTCTGTTCTAGTATTGGCAAAGTGCTATTAGTTACACTTTGGCGAATTTAGTCCTACCAATTAGAGCATTTTCTGAAATAGAAGTAGGCTTATAACGGTAGCTACTTTTAGTAACGTTAGCAGTTTACTGTTCATCAATATATCGGCTATCTTCAACAGGATAATCATTCTCTACGTTTTCATAAGCTAGGTAACTACTATAGTCAGCTTCTTCAAGAAAGAATTTATTAAGACAAGAATACACAAGTAAATAATGTCAATTATTTGTTTAAGCGATTCATTCATTAATTCATCGTCTTCCCACACATCATTCTTAATTGTTCGGCATGTCATGTTAATATTATGATCACTGTTCCCGACATAGATAACTTTATGTACAAGTGCGAACAATGTGTATTAAACATTTTCATTGAAAATGAAACGGTGAAAAGGGATTTCCTCTTTTTACTATTGAAGGCCATCTGTTACTATTGAACAAACTATCTTTTATGGTAATAATGACGCGGCGACGGCGTTAATAATAAATAATTAGTCATACAGAGATTTGAAATGGAACTATTTAAATCAGTTTTATTTTTGTGAGTAGGTATCCGTTCTAATTATGGTGAAATTTGATTATAGAAAATACCGAATGTTATTCGATTTTCCTTAGGAATGGGTGGAACATCCAAGTAAAGGTGAATATTCCATTGATTATGACGTCTATCCGCAAATCTCTACATAAACATTAGGGGCCGTTCAAGTATTACGTAAGCAGATTTATTGCAATTATTTACCCCCCCATCCCCCTTGTCAGCAAAAGTAAGCAAAGCTCTTACCCCCTCCCCCCATGCTTACGTAAACATTTGTCAATTAATGTATTGTTTTTTTAATTTTATAATGTTATAATTATAATTTGAAAAATAAGAAAATAGATTTAGGATAGAGATTATATTTTACTGAAACGGTATTCAACATAGAGTAAAGGACAAAAATATTATATCTTACTAACATAACAAACTTATTTTAAATTTTTGGTACATATATTAAATTCAAATTAACAGTCTTCAGTCCATGAAACCCGAATCCATGATTCTAAGTTTTCGATGACATTGGATTGCTTCGATTGCTGCTCAGTGTTGTGAGTCTGCTCGCTTTCATCCGATTTTGGAATGTCTACGTCATTCTCATCGAGCCATTCAACATCATGGTGCTCTAAATTTTGAATAATGCACATCAGTTCATTAGCACGACGAGCAGCGACTCTTACAGGTCTAACTTTCCTATCAGTGTGCGTGTTTACTTTCTTATGGATCTTTTCGATGTGACGATTTAGTGACTTGACGGAAGCATGATAAAGACCACACGTTTTGCATGTTCGACTTGATAGCCTCAATTGTACCGTCGGACAAAAATAATCGTATGGCATTTGCAGGAAATCTTTGAGTGAAGCACTTAAGCGTAGAGCTAAATTGACTGGAAGATTAAGAAATTGCCCTCCTTCATCTAAAACCAAGTCATCAACTGTTTGTTTTACTTTTACAGGTGGTGGAAGAAACCTGTTGTCTAGTAATCTAAATAGTCCACTTCTTGGACGACAGCATTCTGTATTTCTACATTTTACAATTTGGAGCAAGTATTGGCTTTCACGCACATGTTCTGAATACCATTTAATGTCTGGAAAATCAGGAAGATCTTGTTCACCTGCCCCAACATATTTTGCATTAACATTATAGCCATCAATTTCCATTGAACTCCATACTTCAGCTAATACTTTTCCTGCAAATTCGAAATTAGATCTTTCTAAATGTTCATCAATTGTAACGCCACGTTCATCCAAATGAGACCCAAAATGGTCATGAGGCAATATTAAACCAGCCAGTTCCCGACTAAGAGGAGCCATTCTGCGCTCTACTCTGTTATACGCACTTCTTCCGGGAGCATTGGTAGCTAAAAACAATGCATCGAGATCATGTCGCTTAAAGTGTTGTATAGCAAACCCTATGACTTTTTGATAACGCGGATTTTCATCTGGCCCTCCATCAACCGTCATGATTACCACTGGTTTTACTAGTCCATGGTCAGTTTTAGCTAATGGTCGAAACTCTTCAAGTTCGAGAAGCGTCTCGAAATCCTGAGCATGAGTATTAGCAGTAGATGAACTATGCTTTCCACTTCGAATAGCGATGTATGTTGGTCCAGAATATCCAACGGCTTGCGGTTGTCCTAGCATATTGGAAGTGATTTTGATACCAGCATAAACAGATGGTATTAATTTATGACGCTCAGCGATTACCCAATCGTGATCAGGCAATTTGATTCTATATTCCATGTGCATTAGAAGAGGTGCTTGCTTATTTGCCGCAGTTACGCCAATAGGGACTCGAGCTTTATCATCTTGAGATATGAAAAATACTTGATCTGGTCCTAGTATGGATGCTATGTTCTCTAAATAATGGATTGATGTTTCAGCGAACTTGCTATCTAAGTGGCTCTTGTGGTGATCAGTTTGAGCCCGAATGAGCTTAACAGGGACTGTCGATACATGTCTTCGTCCCTCTGCAGAATTAGATTTTCTGGGAATCAAACGAAGATATGTCCCACTGCGACTAATGTCAAATCCCATTTTACGTAATTCTTGTGTGAGTTCATCAAGAGTTTTTACGCTGCGAATTGATTCCGTTCGTCTTCTATCATCTGCTGCACTCCCAAATAAAGCTATATCCGCGATTGTTTTCAATAGTAAAGGTTGATTGCTTTCAAGATTAGGACGTCCCACTGAATCCCTCAGAGATAGTCTTTTTTTCATTTCTGGATTTTCATGACAAATATCTTCTAACTTTCTTTTCATACCATCCCTGTGTTTCTTCTGGGCAACTGCGTTTTGAACCTTCCTGTTTAAAGACTGTTTTGCTGTTTTTATTTCCTCGCGCAACTTAATGATCTGTTTATCAACTTCAGCACGGATTGACATAGTATCTCTGGCAGAATACAAAGCATTCAAATTTTTTTCGAGTAGAGCAATCTTATTTTTCATAGCTTCCTGAGAAGGTTTTGGTCTCTGTTTATCTGTATTTTTATTAATTTCGCATTGCTGTTGTGATTCATTACCGGTTTTTATTTTATCTTCTTCCTGTTTTTTAATATTTGAAGCTGGCTGTGTAATTTGTGTTTTTTCTGCAGGTTTACAGGTTGCCTAAAAATAAAAACTTTCTATGGGTTCTGCTAAAGATTCTCTTATTAAGCTACATAAATACAAAGTATGGCAATAAATATGGTAAATACAAAACCCTATGGCTTTAAATCTAATATCTTTAAACGAGCAAATCGTTCCGGTCACAAAATACAGGGTGTTATAGTCTATTCAAGTAGGTATTTAAAAGAATATAAACAATCTTGATATGTCTTTTTATTGAAATATGCAATTATAAAATCAGATATCTGTAAAGGTGCGTACAGACATCGCGAGGCTTGCGCCGCGAATGGTTCGTCTCGCATACATCAACCTGAGGCATGCTACGGCACATGTATACGTGCGAACCATTCGCGGCGCACGCCTCACGATGTTTGTACGCACCTTTATGTATTTACAGAAAAGCAATTTTTTAATATTGGTTGAGTTTTTAAATGAATCACAACAGATTTTACACAGTTTACAATTTTAAACCACATATTTCAATAAAAAGACATATAAAGATTGTTTACATTCTGTTAAATACCTATTTGAATAGAGTATAGTTTTCTGTAGGTATATAATATATATGTATAAAACTGACATCCTGTATTTTGTGACCAATTGACGGAATCAATTATAAGAAATAAATCTATATAATGAATATTACCTCTATACTTTAAGATAGGCCATAATATTTTCTAATTAGCAAAGAGAAACTTTTTGGCGATTTCTAATATTTCTAGTAGGTACCTAAAATGATTTCGTCACTCACCTTAGAAAAAAAATGTAGTAAATTGGATTTATTCTTAGTCGCTGCTTGCAATTCTTCTTCGATTCTCTTAGATACAATAATATCTAGTTCCTTGTCGGATTTTGCTTGTAATTTATAATTTCGCCACACTTCGTTAACTAACTTTTGTACATTTTGTACTTTCGTACTTGTATGAGATTTTTTAAAACTTTCAAACAATTTTTGGTATAACTTGGATTTGTCTATTTGAAATGACATCTTATTTAAACATTAAACTTTGGATAATGGAATGAATGGTAACACAAATGTTAACTTGCTTTACTATGCTTACAATACGTCTACTCGCTATAGCAGCCAAACGAAACAATACACTGATAGAGGAAATTTAGACAAGTGAACAGCGCGCGGTAATTCCCTTACTCGGTTCTAAAGCGAGTAGGGGAATTACCGCGCACTGTTCACTAAATGTATGTATTACTTGCGGGAATCCCCGAAAATGCTTTTCGTTTTCAAGCAAAGACAATGTGTGGGTTGCCATTCGTGTAAAAAAGAAAATAACTACCGATGACGTAATCATCATCTAGACTCCCCTACCCCCCATGTCATCCAAAATAAGCAAAGCAAAGACCCCCCCGCCCCCCCATAGTGCTTACGTAATAATTGAACGGCCCC